>JAQHUG010000088.1:257584-277358 GCA_028555095.1 Dicrostonyx torquatus | reverse complement strand
CCGGCCCCTTAAGGTTTAATATGGGTTACCAGGCTTGTAGTCTGAGCCACTCAGGAGGGCAAGGTGGGAGAGTCACAAGTTTAAGACCTGCCTGGGTAAATTTAAGTGAAATCCTTTCAAAAAATAAAGAACTGGGGAGATAGACAGGTCAGTTCTTTATTGTATGTGAGTGAGGCCTCGGTTCAGTCCCTAGTACTCCTAAGGAAAGAAGATTGGTATGGAGAGCTGAAGAAGCCCCTCCCCCCCCATGTGTGTTTTCTACTGCAGGTTTTTGTCCAGATTCACACCTGTAGATTATAGTTCATGAGGGTTTACAAGTTATACAATAATACAATATTTTTAGATGACATACACATTCTAAAATTATACACTAAAGCCTCAGTCCACATAAAGTGCAATATTTGTTATTTGTAGTTTTGTTGGACTTTTTACATGAGTTTATTATAGTATCTATTAGTTATACAGCAGGCAGGCAATTTTTATATGAATACAAGTGCTACAAGGCCTCTTTGAACAGTGTAGCAGTAGATCTTAGTTGTTGGTCAAACTAAGGGTTTGTATTACTGAGTGTGATCATAGGTAGCTTAAAGCTTAAATTTGACCTAAATTTCCAAGTAATGGTTTCTTTATGATGATAACTATTTTTCAAATGATTGATTTTGGTGTTTCAGCTCTTAAACCTCAATTATGACAGCATTACTTAAGATCTGAAAATCTGCTTACTTTGGAAATTATTGTTTACATAAAAATGCTGAATTCTAACTTGATTTAAATTCATAGAAAGCAGAAACTGCTTTCAAAGAGGCCACTGAGCATCACACCAGGGTTTGGAGTCAGAACAGTCTGGATTTTGATTGTGACTCATTACTTCTAATGGCATGCTTAGCTATTTAGTCTCTTAAATGAGAGGACTGTATGAAATCACAACTACCTGGCATTTACAAAGATAGATAGCTTCTAATAAGTATGGTGTAAGTATCAAGCTTTAAGTATCTGGTGGAGCCTAGCTTGAATGCTAGGCAGTGCTCTACCATCGAGTTACATCCCCAGGCCAAGTAGATGTTTTCCTTTGTTTGGTTTTTCCAGACAGGGTTTCTCTGTAGCTTTGGAGCCTGTTGTAGAACGAACTCTTGTACACCAGACTGGCCTCAAACTCATGGGGATCTGCCTGCCTCTGCCTCCTCAGTTATGGAATTAAAGGCGTGTGCCACCACGGCCTGGCTCAAGCCAAATATGAGGCTTAAAATGGTCTTGGGTTTGACTGAGTTAAACTGTTATGGAGTGACAAAATTCAGATGCAGACCCAGTCCCGTCTTACCAACTTTTTGCTTTTTTCGCCATAATGTGCTACTTGTTTGGTTTCTTTTTCTTGCTTCCTTTCCTTTTTCTTTTCTTGACAAAAATAAAATAATTAGGAAACAGTCTCAAGTAGTCCAGGCTGTTTCTGCCTCTATTTTTTCCTATGCCTACTACCGCACTTGGTTTTTGGATTTCTTGATCTAAATCAATGGTTCTCATCCTTCCTAAGGGTCACCCCACATGTTGAGAACCACTGATCTAAATGCATTTCATAGCGCCCAGTCAGATTATTTTACACATCAAATCTGGGTTTGATTCTTTCTTGCTAAAGCAGGGCCAACATGTACAAATTCCTTAGTAATCCTTAGTAATGTGATGATGTATGTTTGGAAGGGAGAAGGTGTGGTTATAGTTATAGTTGCCTTCTTTTTTTTTTTTTTTTTTAAGACAAGGTTTTTCTGTGTAACAGCTCTATCTTGGAACTAACTCTTGTAGACCAAGCTGTCCTGGAATTAGCTCTTGTAGACCAGGCTGGCTTGGAACTCAGAGATCCGCCTGCCTCTGCCTCCTGAGTGCTGGGATTAAAGGCATGCGCCACCACTGCCCTGCCTTCATTTCTAAAACCTTCACCTATAACTTTATTGGTGTTACTGTTCTCCGTTATTATTTACTTGGCCTTTTGCTGACTATAAGTACTGTTACCAATAGAAAACAAAAAGTGGGCATCTGTTTGAATATCTGTGCGCTTGTTTTCTTGTAATGAGAAATTTCTTGTGGCTCTTTATTCTGTAAAAGGCTATCTGTGATTCCTCTGAATCTGCCTAGTTCTCTGTTACTGATAGGAGGATTGACTTCCAAGAGTAAGATGAAGGCATTGAAAACTTAGTTTTTACTGTATTGCCATGAAGGATGCTTGACATCAACAACTTAAAAGGAGGAAAGCTGTTGTCTCAGTTCATGGTTAACTCTTACTTTGAAAGCAAAGAGGGAGTGATAGAGCTGGGTTGCCCCTCTCAGATGACTATGGACAAGATGGACCTTTCAGAGGCACACTGTCAGTGACCCTGCTTCCTTTGGATAGCCTTCACCTTCTCATGGCCCATTCAACTTTGAATGTATCAGTAGGTTAATCCTTTGTGCTCCTTCTAAATAGTGCCAGTGTCTGACAAAGCCTTCAACACACCACATGAGCTTTTAAGTGGCAGGTCATATGCACACACGAGATCATAAATAGTTCTTGGTGATTTTTGCTATAGTTGGTAACGTTATTTTTTGCTTCTCTAGCACTTTGTTACATACAGTATCTAACTTCTGGAACTAGCACGGGGCCAGACATGTTGAGGTATGGGGACTCTGATGTGTACTGGAACAAACCACCTGTCAAAAGCATGAGTGGATGGAAGGATTGCTTTTCTCTTACAGTATGAGGATGCTGTTTATCATGGTAGTGAAGCCATGGCAGCATGAAACACTTGGTAGCACTGTTGCCCTGCAGTTGGTAAGCAGAAAGGTGAGTGCTGACACTCAGCTCAGTTTGGTTTATACCATCGAGGATCTCAGCCTGTGGAGTAGTACCACCCACATTTACGGTAGGTCTTTACCTCAGTTCACCTAATCTAGAAGCACCCTCACAGAAGTGCCAGAGGTTTGTTTTTGTGGTGGTTCTAAATGCTATCATTTTACAGTCAGGATTAACCATCACATAACTTAATGCTTCTGGAAAACCTTGATTTTTGTACATATACTGTAATCATCTAGTCCTGGCTGTCCTGAAGCTCCTTATGGACCAGGTTGGCCTCAGACTCACAAATTCTCCTTCCCTCTGCCTCCAAAGGCTGAGATTAAATGCATTCTCCACCATGCCTGCCTGGCTTTTTTTTTTAAAATGTGTAATTTATAAACAAATATAAAATCATTCACCTTTCTGATTATCAACTTTAGGGGAGTAATGTTACTTTTATGTCATGGTATGTAATTGCAGTCATACCTGTAATTTCAGAGTTTGGGAGGCTAAGGCATGAAGGAGGTTCAATGGATTTTAGGCCAGACTCGGCTACAAAATGAGAATCTGCCTCAAATAAAACTCTCACCTCCTCCCATTCCCCCGTGTGTGTGTGTCTCTCAATATAAAGCTGTAGGAGGAATTCGTTTGAGACAGGTTTCACTGTAGTGCTGGCTGGCTTGTAACTATGAAACCTAGGCTGGCCTTATCCTCCTGCTTCTGCCTCTTGAAGGTTCGGATTAAAGGCTCACACCACCATGCCTGACTTAATATATTCAAGTTCCGCTTTTGATTGTTCGTGCCAGGAGTAACCACATCCGGTTTAGATATGGGGATATTTCTCTTTAAAAATTTTCACAAATGGGCTGGAGAGATGGCTCAGAGGTTAAGAGCACTGACAGCTCTTCCAGAGGTCCTGAGTTCAATTCCCAGCAACCACATGATGGCTCACAGCCATCTGTAATGGGATCTGGTGCCCTCTTCTGGCCTGCAGGCATACATGGAAGCTAAACACTGTGTACATAATAAATAAATATTTAAAAAAAATTTTTTCACAAATATATGCTATTTGGAAGAAAAAAAATACCTTTGTAACAAGCATTTCCTAGTACTACTTATTAGCCTCCAAAGGAGAAGTAGGGAGTGTGGCATAGTCTATACTGCTGCCCGGTCTACCNGGTCTACCATCTCACACTGCTGCCCGGTCTACCATCTCACACTGCTGCCCGGTCTACCATCTCACACTGCTGCCCGGTCTACCATCTCACACTGCTGCCCGGTCTACCATCTCATACTGCTGCCCAGTCTACCATCTCATACTGCTGCCCAGTCTACCATCTCATACTGCTACTTACTTTCTCCTTCATAGCTTCACTTAAAAGCTTGTTTCCTTCACTAGTGTTTCTTGGTAGATCTGGAAGTGAGGAGACAGATGTCCACTTCTCTTGCTTTATTTTTAGTTAGAAGTCTTCCATATTGTTTATATTAAGTATATTTTTGGTACTTAGGAAACTAAATAGTTAATATCAAGTAGGGCTAATGAAGGCTTGAAAGAGAAAATATGAATTAAATTTCTAAAGGCAATATTGAACCTTGAAAGTCTCAGGGGAATAATATTCATTATTCTGTTAAGGAAATTATGTCTATTAGGCTGCTTTTTTTTTTTTTAAAAAAAAAAACAATTTGTTTTTCCTGGAATTCCTCAGAGTTGACTCTTTTCTGTGTTAAGTTTTGTGGAACCTGAAGCTCGTTTATTAAGGATGTTTCATTTGTCTCAGGGAACATTGCCTGACACAGATTAGATAAAGGAATTTGTCTGAAGTGTCAGCATGCTTAGAGTTTATAGATTAGAACTGGTAGAGATCTAAAATTAAAGTATGCCTTTGTTCTTTTCAAATCTTATTTAAGTGTACCATTTTCTAGTTGCCCCATCCAGTTTACTATTTTTCATGGAATTCCATCATCTTTTCAGTCTCCCTTAACTCAAAAGACTATTAAGGTTGTTTGTGAGGTGTACCTGCCCTATGCTTAAAACCATTTACTTCCCCTGAGGCACTTAATATGAGCTGGCTGTTAAAATCCAAACTTATTTCTACTAAAAACCAGGTTGCTAATTCAAAGCCATGTTTGCAATGATAGAAGTTGGTTCCTCAAAAATGAATTATTCCCAAACTGATATAATTTCTAAATAAGAATAGCAGGTTGGTCTTGTCTGTGCATCAGCAGAAACTCCTCCATGACTCCCAAGACACATGCTGCTGATACATATGTATCTAATTATTTTGGTTGACTTTACAGGATATGGTAGTCCTTTTCATACAGTTGGTTATAATTTTGAATCTCCTCACCCACATCCCGGAGCTGCTTCTGAGCTAAGCTCTTGGTGTCCCTTTGATTATTTGAATTTTAGTTTTTGATACATTCTCATTGTATTGCCCAGGCTGGCTGCCTTAGTCAGTGTCCTGTTGCTGTGAAGAGATACCATGACAGCGGCAACTCTTATAAAAGAAAACATTTAATTGGGGTTTGCTTACATAGAGTTCAAAGGTTTAGTCCATGGCAGGAAGCATGGTGGCACACAGGCAGACATGGTGCTGGCAAGGTAGTTGAGAGTTCTAAATCTAGATCAGCAGGCTTCAGAAAGAGAGAAACTGGACCTGGCCTGATCATTATAAACCACAAAACCCACTATCCAGTGACACACTTCCTCCAACAAGGCCACACCAATGCTGAAAAGGCCAACCTAATCCCTGTCAAGTAGGACTGTTCCCTGAACCTGAGGACCATTACAATTCTAACCACCACACTGGCCTCAAACTCCTGGGTTCAAAGGATCTATTTCAGTCTCCGTGGAGCTGGGCCCACAGGTGTGCGCTGACAATCATTATTCTCTTATTATTTCTTATAAGTCTTATCCATCTTTTCTGTATCTTACTTTTTAGTTTTCTGAGGCTCTGTAGTGGTCCTGGCTGTCCTAGAACTCACTTGATAGACCAGGCTGGCCTTAAACTCACTGAGAACCGCCTGCCTCTGCCTCCCAAATGTTGGGATTAAAGGCGTGCGCCACCGCCAGGCTCTGTATCTTCCTTTTACTCACAAGCATATAGATAACTCTGATTACATTGCAGAGCTACAGTTGGAATAGCTGTTCAATCGTAAGTACTGACCTAGAAGCCCTTAATTATGTTCAGTAATTTATTCATTTAATAGTTTCCGGGCTTACTTGAATAAGACCCTAGGTTTGACCTAGTATCTTAATCATTAATAACTAAGCAACTAAATAATACTCAAAGAGTTCTCTTGTCAGGTACTAGACATAGCTCATAATATAGATGTGGCCCCTTAGCCAGGCGTGGCAGTATAAGCCTCTAATTTTCAGTACTAGGAGAGGCAGAGGCAAGTAGATGTCTGTAATTTCCAGGCCAGCCACACTGGCTTATATGATAAGCTTCAGACATCCAGGACTGCATAGACCAACCCTCTCTCAAAACAAAACAACGACTGAAAAAAAAAAAACAATATAACTGGGTGGTAGTGACATATGCCTTTAGTCTCAGCACTTGGGAGTCAGAGGCATGTGGATCTCTACGTTTGAGGCCAGCCTGGTTTACAGAGCGAGTTCCAGGACAGCCAGGGCTACACACAGAGAAACCTTGTCTTGAAAGATCAAAAACCAAGCAACCAAACATAAGGAGCTCCTTAAACTTTGCTATACATTATACCAGTGGTTCTCAACCAGTGAGTCTCAACCCCTTTGAGGGAGGGTCACATTGGATATCCTACATATCAGATATTTACAATACTTTGCATAAAAGCAGCAGAATTACAGTTATGAAGTAGCAACAAAATAATGTTATGATTGGGTCATCACACATGAACTGTATTAAAAGGTCACAGTTAGGAAGGTTGGGAACCACTACATCATACTTATCTGTTCTAATTCTTCCTACTTTCTACTTTTTTAAGTGCTGACTGTTTTGGTCAGTATTTTAATACTTGCTCTTGAAAAAAATTTTTTATCACTTATACATGTTTACTTCAGTCTTGTAATCATGGATTGTGCAGTCAAAAATATTATCTTTGTGGGAGAATATCAAATGTCTCTCTAGGGTAGGACATGTCTGATAGTTGAGAACTATCTGTATCCATTAGGATCTTTTTCACATGAGTTGTTTTTTTAGAGAGAGAATCTCATAGTCAAGAGGTTTCCTGGCTCTGTAAAACTTCTGGTCCTCTTGTCTCTATTTAGTTCTATTTAGTCTCTGCTCCACCATGCCCAGCCCAGTTTTATTACTTATGTAGTTAGTATTCATTATATATGTATGTGTGCACGCACGTGTATATATATGTGTGTGTGCGTGCGTGCGTGCGTGCTTGTTTGTGGAGGCCAAAGAACCGTGTTGGGTGTCTTCCTCAGTTGCTCTCCATCTTACTTTATGACACAGGGTCTCTAACTGTTCAGCTATGACTAGCCCTTGAGTTCAGAAATCTGTTGTCTTTGTCTCCCCAGCATTGGGATTATAAATGCATGCCATTATGCTCAAGGTTTTTAAAAGTTGGGCTTTTCTATGGATGCTGGGAGGTGGACTCAGGTCCTTTGTTTGCATGGCTATCATTGTATTACTATCATTTCCCCAGCCCCCTAGAGTTTTATCATTATGAAGTCAATTTCTTTGAAAGTATTTATTCCTATTTGGGAAGGAGTGGAAAGTTAGCCTGGCATAAGTCAGTTTCATACACTGCCCTTACATTGATGTAAGTGTTATGGAACTGTACTCTCAAGCTACATGCTGTGATCTGTTGCTTCTGAGTTACAGGGCTGCATAACATTACTGTATGGAATGCAGTAAGCAGTGGTAACACAATGAACATTTGTATATCTGAACAGAAGAGGCACTGTAAAAACGTGTGTCTGTGTAAGGCGGTGTCAATGAATGGGTCTTGCAGGATTAAAAGTTGTGTGTGAGTCATTGATAAGTATGAAAGCTTAGGGTGTGATGGCGTTGGAGCTGTGGTAGGATTGTTGCTATCTGCCAGTTTGCTGTCATAGTGACAAAGTCTATCTCATGGAGTTAGATGGTCCTAGCACCCATTTGTGAAGAAAATTGGTGGTTTTTTTTTTTTTTTTTGCTATAGTTTTTAGGGACCTCTGAGTAGATTTATTCACAATAATCATGTTCATTTAGGGCACTAGGTAATAGTTCAGTACATTTGTATGTTATATATATTGATTTAACCAGGATTCAGGTATCATCTCATAATTTAGTTATTCAAAATCTTTGTTTTGGATTCTGTGAAACAGTAGTAACTACATAGTAATGACCTGTGTAATATAGCACCCACTTATTCTTGTTACCTTGTTTCCATTTAACAGTTTCTTCCCATCCTCACCTTCTTTCTCTGCTCCTCCTCCTAGTAACCCACCCACTCTTCTGCTTACTAGGTCTGTGGCTCAGCTGAAAAAGAAATTTTTTTTAAGTTGTTACTGACTCCTTTAAGAAACTAAAGAAAACTATCCTTGTGTGAGAAAAATTTTTCATTCAGCATACTTTTGTAAGTCTAAAGACTGAAGGTTGAAAAATCTTTTAGGTTCAGAGCCCATTCTTACCAGGATTATATTGAGATGGAAACAAATTAAAAGATATATAGAGGGGTCTCATGCAAGCTTGTAATTCCAGCTGCTTAAGAGGCTGAAGTAGAATTGCAAATTCAACCTCTATTTGAGCCACAGGAGTCCAAGTAACTTACAAGACTTTGTGGCAGAAAAAAAAAAGTTGGGAAAAGCCAAAATGGCAAACATGATGGTTCGCCTTTAATCCTAGCACTGCTGAGGCAGAGACAGGATCTGTCTATTTAGCAAGTACCAGGCTAGCCAGAGCAACACAGTGAGACCCTTTCAAAAGAGAAAAGATCTGGATGTCTCCCACAGAATGCCTTTCTACTCTGCAGGAAGTCCTGGGTTCATAAGGTCAGCATTTGGGAGGTAGGCACAGAAGAATCGGAAGTTCAACTCAAGGTCGTTGGATACTTTCTTAGAGAGTTAAAGGCTAGCCTGGGTTATATTAGTCTGTCTCAAGGAAAAAGAAAAGAAGGGTTGGAAATACAGCTTAGTAATGGAGTGTTTGCCTAGCTTGTGTAAACAAGGTTCAATCCTCAACACACACACACACACACACACACACACACACACACACACCATTTGTTTACTTAATAGGCTTAAGGAATTATATGTAATGCTTGGTAAATTTTTACTTTGTATCTTCTATGTGTGTGGAGTAATTCCCTAAAATTGCAGAAGAGCTTTGTCAGAGTAAAAACAAACAAACCCAAACCATTATTATATTTATAGTTGTTCAGCCTGCACATATGTCCATATCCCATGTGTGTGCCCTGCCTGTGGAGGCCAGAAGAAGGTAGAGGTGGTTTTGAGCTACTGTGGGTGCTGGGAGTCCTTTGGGAGAGCTGCCAGTGATCTCCAGCCCTCTATGTCAGATCTTGAAGCAGAAATAACACAGAACCTTATTTTTCCCGCCTTCCTTTCTCCACTTATCGCAACTGTCACTGTATTATGATGATTGGTCTTGCTTGAGCCCTTAGAAAATACTTGGAGGGATGTTTTACTCAAATCCAGGTACATTTGCATTCTTCGTGTCTCAGTGAATGCTTTCAAATTTGTCAAGCTTACATGGATCAGCCTCATTTAGATACTTCTCACATTTTCTCTATCCCTGAGAGCCTCAATCCTAAATATTCTAATTGCTGTAATTTCTTTCTACCCATGTACTATTTATAATAGCATCTTGTATATTTCAGTTTGTCTGTTAGTGTCCAAAGCAGTGTGTTTATTCTCTGAGCTTTTTCAGTTTTTCCTTAGCTGCATAGCGATTGCCTCTCTTTGCCTTCCTATGCTGGGTAGGTGGTGAGCATTCACCCCATTGAATCCCTTCATCATGAATTACAGAAAAAGATTTGAAGTCGTTGAGTAAATTGTAATTTTAAGTACATTTCATTTAAGATTATTTCCAGAGTACTTAGATTAAAAATAGAAGGATAATTGAAATTAAAATACAGTTGTCATTGCTTTTAAAGTAATCTAGTGTTGGAAAAACATGAAACTTTAGAGCAAAGACAAGATTAATAAATTAGTATTGTTAGGTGAGATGCCCTGGGCTTCTGCAAGAGTATTAAGTTTAGTTGCCGCATAGTTGAGTACTGCTCTGTTGGAGAGTAAAGACCATGTAGGAAATAGTGGATAAGTATTTTAATATTTAAAAACTTATTTCTATTTTAGTTGTTCAAATCTGTGAAACTTAATAGGCATATAGTGATGTTTTTATTTGGCAGAAAGTAGTGCCTGCAACTATTTTACTGCATTGACTTTAGTGTTCTTGAAAGCAGAACTCAAAGAAGCCTACTTAGTATCTGGAGTTTTCTAACCAAATTGTTCTAGATTGGTAGTTAAGTAACCATGAAGGACTAGGGAGAGCTTCGTCATATGTAGAAATGTTGCTGCCATTTGTTTTTTCATTTCTTTGATTATTTTGCTGTTTGTGAACTTGTTGAATAATTTTAAAGAAGTTTCATTTTCAAGTAGAATTAAAGATAAGGTTCATCTACTTTTTCTTGCAAGGATTTATTGCACAAATTTAGGAACCTTCCCCCCCACCCCAGGAAGTCCGACCGACCCTTCCTTACTGTTGTCATTACTTCTGCTATATGTAGCATGCAGCATGCCTTGGAGTAGTGGGTCACTATAAAGGTGGGCACTCTTGCCTCAAATTAGAACTCATTGCTGGGCTCTGAGATCTCCATATTAACTAACTGGCCATTTCCATAATGGGAGATACTGCTTTCATTAACTTGGCATTGCATGGGTTGCCAAGAGAAGACATTCACACCTGACTTTGCTGCTTCAGAAAAGTTGGGGCACAGGAAGAGAGGTGTTTATCATTTTTAGACTCATTATACCTCATCTCATGGGAAAGGTATACGTAGTTTGGGGTATTATGGTGAAGGGATTTAGTCGTTGTTATTCCCTCCCTCCTCTTTGTAAGCCAGAATATCTTTGGGAAGTAGAGAAGGAATGGTCTACAAAACCTTTACTTTGTAAGTCTATCAGTGTGTATGATAGTGTATACCTGGAACCCTAGCACCCAAGTAACTGAAATAGGTGGGGGATCTGAGATCAAGGCTAGTCTGGGCTACGTAATGAAATCCTAGCTTAATAAGTAAACACACACACACTTGCTTGATGGCTGGTTTTTAAAAAGTATGAGGAAAATATGCATCTTTGTTTTCCTTCTCATTTTTCTCTCTGTTCGGTTACTTCTCTTGAGGTAACCTCATGGGAGTCTTTTCTTGTAAATAATTACCACAATCTTAGAAATTTATTTAACAGCCAGGCGGTGGTGGCGCAGGCCTTTAATCCCAGCACTCCGGAGGCAGAGGCAGGTGGATCTTTGTGAGTTCGAGACCAACCTGGTCTACAAGAGCTAGTTCCAAGCCGGGCGGTGGTGGCGCAGGCCTTTAATCCCAGCACTCCGGAGGCAGAGGCAGGTGGATCTTTGTGAGTTCGAGACCAACCTGGTCTACAAGAGCTAGTTCCAAGCCGGGCGGTGGTGGCGCACGCCTTTAATCCCAGCACTCGGGAGGCAGAGGCAGGTGGATCTTTGTGAGTTCGAGACCAGCCTGGTCTACAAGAGCTAGTTCCAGGAAAGGCTCCAAAGCCACAGAGAAACCCTGTCTCGAAAAGCCAAAAAAAAAAAGTTTTATATGTATGTGTTTTTGCTGACTGTATGACTATTTACCATGTGTGTATTTCCAGAGGCCCTGGAGGCCAGAAGAGGGTGTATATTCCTCTGTCACTGGAGTTACAGTCTTGAGCCACCATGTGGGTGCTGGGAATCAGCCGAAATCAACCTGGATTCTTAGCAAGAACAGACAGTGCAGAGCCATCTCTCCAGTCCCTGACTTAAAGATGCTTTAGAGCATCACAGCTATTGTAATTTCATTGTGGTTTAAAAAAAGAAAAGAAAAAACTAGTTCTGTTTAGTTTTTTTGGTTTTTCGAGACAGGGTTTCTCTGTAGCTTTGGAGCCTGTCCTGGAACTCGCTTTTGTATACCACGCTGGTCTAGAACTCACAGAAATCCACCTGCTTCTGCCTCCCAAATGCTGGGATTAAAGGCTTGCACCACCACCACCCGGCTCTGTTTAGTTTTTAAGACACTCTATGGCTTACCATAGGTCTGTCTTGATATTTGGAGGTGGTGGGGTTTTTATTATTACTTGTTTTAGTTTTTAGGTGTGTGTGTGTGTGTGTGTGTGTGTGTGTGTGTGTGTGTGTGTGCACTTGTCCTTGTAGTCTTTTTTGAGGCTGGACCTGAGGCATGTAGCTGAGGTAGTTTTCCCTCTTATTGATGAGGATGGCAGTGAACTTCTCCATAGTCTACTCAACTACCTCGTAAAACCCAGGCCCACTGTCCAGGGATGGAACCGCCCCACGGTGGGCTGGGTCTCCTGTATCAATTAGTAATCAAGAAAATACCCCATAGACATGCCTACAAGATAGTCTGATGTAATCATTAGCTGAGAGTCCTTCTTCCCAGATGCGTGTAGGTTTGTGTTAGCAACTAACCAGCACAGTGATAAAGTGGGTTTTTGTGGTGGTTTTGTTTCATTATGTGATTGGAGAGCACTGCTGGATGATGACTTAAAGGCAGGCAGGTAATATGTATTCCTTCACCCCTAATGATTAAATCAGGCTGTGGTCTTGTATAGTGGAACACTTAAAGTGTAGAGATAAGGGACACCATGCAACTGTGTTTAGTGACCTTGATTCTGGGTCAAAAGCAAGTACAGTATTTATTATCAGTTACTATGTTTGGTTTTCTTAGTTTTGAAATTTTCTTCTTCACAGCTCTTAGACAAGCACAAGACTATAGAGAGCATGGTGGAGCTTTTGGACTTGTATCAGATGGAGGATGAAGCCTACAGCAGCCTTGCCGAGGCCACAACCGAACTCTACCAGTATTTACTTCAGCCATTCCGAGACATGCGAGAGCTGGCCATGCTGCGAAGACAGCAGATCAAGGTATCTTTTTTCCCCCCCTTTTAAAGCATAAACTGTAGTGACTCTAGTTCTGAGACTGGTTACGCACACATTTTAATTACAAAAGAAGTTTAGAAATAATGCAGATTCTTGGCCCTTCTCCAGAGTTACTTGTTGGTACAATAAGTACACGTATTATTGTACTCTTACTTGCACTTTCAAAAAATACTTATAATTGCCAGTTATTTTAAAATAAACTTGGCACTTGGATTAAAGGGTGTCAGTAACCTAAGACATGATATTAGAATTTATTTGTAAAAATAAACTGTAGACATTTTTGAGACTAACCTGAAAGGCAGAAAAGAACTGGACATGGATGTTCACCAACACTGGACTGCTTGTGGTCTTTGCAGACATCACCTGTGGTTCAGCATTGACTATTTAAATTTAGGCTCATTTTCAGAGGTATATTAATTAATAACATTTGTTATAGGCTATTGCCTCTGACACCATCAGCGACAACTATTTGATTCTTTGTGCTTCGTATGAATACTTGTACAGATAGGCCTATATCCTAGTAATTCACTCTACCTAGTTACTGAGTTCATAGTGTATCAGATGAATGAGTATGTTAAGTGGAACTATTACACAAATTACACATGTCTTTGTCCATAGCTAGTAATGGTCACCAATTTCGGTGACTGTAATTCCAAAGAATGTCTTAAAGTTATGTTATTTATTATTACTAGTTACTATTAAGTTAGAAAATAACACATTTTTAAAAAAGGAATTATAATTGGTTTGACAAAGTATTTGTTATAAGTACAACTAAAAGCATAATATCCTGTGAACGTGACGAAGTTTAGCAGCATTTCTTTTGCTGTGATAAACACCATGGCCAAAGACAACTTGAAAGTTTTCAGTTTAAATTTCCCCATCACAGGCCATCACTGAGGGAAGTCAGAATAAAAATAGAACAACAGGGCAGGAACCTGGAGGCAGGAGCTGATGCAGAGGCCATGGAGGAGTTGCTGCTTACTAGCTTGCTCAGCCTGCTTTCCAGTAGAACCCAGGACCATCAACCTAGGGATGGCACTACCCACAGTGAGCTGTGTTCTCCCATTCCAGTCATCAGTCAAGAATGCACCAGAGGGCTTCCCACAGGATGATCCAGTAGAGGGCATTTTTTTCAATTGAGGTTCCTTCTTTCAAAATAACTAGCTTTGTATCAAGTTGACATAAAACTAACCAGCACAATAATTGAGACTTGTATTGGATTATAATCAAGCTAGTTATATCAACAGAATTTTAAAACCCCTTTTTACATCTTTTGTTTTTTGCAGTGGTTAAAGGATTTATGTTTTAACCTCTTTACCACCCTAATTCCTAGAAATTATTTTATCTTAGTTTATGAAGATAAATTAGTGCCTAAAATAAAGGTAGAAACATGTTTCGCAGTGTATATTGTGTAGAGATAATTACCACTTGAAAAATCTTGAAGTAGGGAAGGTAGCAGAATGTATATTACCATTTTTGTTATTACTAATGCTGAAATTTATTCTCCAGCTACGTTTTCTTATGTACTGTGTCAGACTTGTATTGAGTTGATAGTATTATAAACGCATTTTCTAACTTAACTGGTAGTCTGCAGAGATTTTTGATTAGTTCAGTCCGTATTGCTTTTATTCCCGTGTTCCCAAAGGATTGCCTTGTATGGACCTTCTTCCACTTTAGATGGACTTGTTAACATCTCTGGCAGAACTGACTTCTCTCTGCACGCTTGACAACACGTCAGGTGTGAAACTGAAGCTCAAGAATATGTATGACATTAAGTATTTGCTAGAGAGGTCTAAAATAACCATTGAAGTTTCTCTCTGAGGACACTGAAAAAAAAGTGGTAGAGTTAAGGGATAAAACAATAAATTGAAAAAGATTGAGAATAAGTGGGAAACAAACAAAACTTAGACAAAAAATAAGTGAAACCTTACCCTGATTACATCAAAAATATGTATTTTAGAATTCATCTCAATGATTTTTTTTGTTCTTTTTTAAAGAAAGCAGTAAACATAGATTGTGTATGTGTGTTGGGTGGAAATTGTTTTGTTTTATAACAGGGTCTCTCTTTTCTGACTGTCCTTGAGCTTATTATGTAGGCCAGGCATGAACTCAGATTTTTCTGCCTCTTTTCTCTTGAATGCTGGCACTAAAGGGGTGTGTCACTGTAACATGAATTCTAGTTGGTCTTAGTAAAATCTCAGTGTCAGATTTTGGGATTAATGCTGAGAAGATCAGAGAAGCAGATTGACCAGCCACTAGAAGGACCTCCCCTCTCCCATCCCTAGGGTTTCTCCGTAGCTTTGGAGCCTGTCTAGGAACTAGCTCTTGTAGACCAGGATGGCCTCCAATTTAGAGATTCGCCCACCTCTGCCCTCTCGAGTGCTGTGATGAGACCTTTTACTCTACCAATGCTCAGACCGAAGGGGCTGTCCTATTCTCAGACTTTGTCCTCAGACTGCAGCTGTCTCAAACATCAAACTGAATCTGAATTCCTGTCTCTTAGCCTTTGTATTCCTCTCTCCACCTCCCTAGTGCTGGGATTAAAGGCGTGTAACCCCAAGTGCTAGGATCACCTTTGTGTGAGCTCTGTTTCTATTTTAGACAGATTCAATCTTGGGTAGCCCAGGGTGGACTTGAACTAACAGATCCCTCTGTCTCTGACTCTGGAGTCCTGGGATTAAAGGTGTGTGCCACTACTCTCTGGCCTGTAGTAGCTTAGCTCTGCATTCTTATTTTCAGTCAAGCTTTATTTGTCAAAATATCATTACATGTCACCATTCCCAGCTTCCATTTCCATCTTTTCACTCCTTTTACTCAATATTATTCCAGAGGCCTAACCAGTCCAAAACGTCTGTAAAATAACACGTAAAAGTATAATACAAAGAATATGTAAGTTTAATGTATACAGTCATTATGAAAGATTTGGTTGCATATTGTCTTCTAGATGTGAACAATTGAAAATTGAAATAAGGCCCAGTATTTTTAGGAAGATCACATAGAAAATTCTAAGGACTCAAAAGAACTGTTAGGAGTCATTATGAAAGATTTGGTTGCATATTGTCTTCTAGATGTGAACAATTGAAAATTGAAAAATTTTAAAATGCTGTTTACTTTAACAGTTCTTGTACACCAAACTTTAATACAATTAAAGTAATGCTGAGGTCACTGTAGTAGAGTAACTGTCTGACTGTGCCTATTGCCCTGGGATGCAGTCCCTAGCAGCACAGGACAAAAACACCAAAATTTGGCAGAAACTATAGAGCCCCTAATGTGAGAGGTAATAGGTTGAAAGACTCAGTAATATTTATAGTATGTCAGTATGCTGGTCTGTTCTGTTACTGCAACAAAGTGTCCAAGGTAGGCTTCTTATAATAACAAGGGCAGATAGTCTGAGTCATGGTGTAGGCTCTGGCGAGGACTTCATTAATACCCCCTTTTTGGTGGTTGCAGTAATAGGAGTGGAAGTATGAGCATAAGATCATGCAGTCAGTCTGTCCACAGTCCCTGCAGGAAGCTGAAGTGAGAGCTTCTTACCAGGCCCCTCCCCATCACTACTATCATGGGGAAACAAGTTTGGGAATTAGACATAGACTATAGTAGTAAGATCTCATTTAATTGATATATCAAATTAAATCAATTTAGCAGTGCCTTTATAGTTTATTTTAGTGTTTAAACTATTTTCATAAACAGTAGTGTTTTATTTATACACATACAAGGGCTAAATTGGTCATGGTGGTGCACACTTTGATCCCAGAACTCAGGAGGCAGAGACAGGCAGATCTCTCTGTGTTTGAGACCAGCCTGGTCTCCAAGTTCCTGGGCAGTCAGGGCTGTTAAACAGAGAAACCCTGTCTCAATACCCCCGCCTCCCCAAAAAAGTAAAAGGGCTAAATTTAACTTCTTATCATCTTACATACCTTACCAAATTTTGGTGAGAACACTTAAGATCTGCTGTTATGCTTTTTTTTTTTTTTTCCAAGGCAGGGTTTCTCTGTGGCTTTGGAGCCTATCCTGGAACTCACTTTGTAGATTAGGCTGGCCTTGAACACAAGGAGAGCCGCCTGCCTCTGCCTCCATGAGTGCTGGGATTAAAGACATGTGCTTTCATTGCCCGGCTGAATGACATTTTTATGTGTTTGTGTGTGTGTATGCATGTTCATGTTTTCTTTGTCCATTCATCTGTTGATGGACACACACATTCATACCATCCCTTTATTTTTGTGAGCAATGCTAAAGTTAACGTTGGAACCTCCTATCTCAGCATACTGGCATTAAGTCCTGGGTCATATACCTGGAAGTAGGACTGGAAGAATATGTGGTCTGTTTCTAATTGTTTGAGGAGCTGCCATAATAGTTCCTACCAACTGTGTGCAAAACTTCCTCTCTTCATCTCCTTCCCAATATTTGTAATTTTGTTTTTTAATAATATCCCTTTAAATAGGAATGAGATCATACCTTATTATGGGTTTGACTTAATTTCTCTGATTATTGGTATAGAACATTTTTTATATAACAGCCACATGTCTTGTTAGCTTAGGTTCTTTGCCCAAAGAGGTATGGTAGGGAATCATATCCAGGGTCTTTTAAAGCTACTCAGATAGTTTCCCTCAAGCCCTCTCAAGGCTCAGTCTGGCCTTGAACTTTGTATCTGCTTTGCTGGCACCCCAAGTAGCTAGGATTACAGGTGCATGCTAGAACACCCATCTCACACTCTTGGCTGGTGTATTAACAAGCTCTGATGGGGTTGGAGAGATAGATGGCTTTTATAAAGTTTTTTTTTAAATTTATATTTTATGTATGAATGTACTGCATGTACACCTGCATGCCAGAAGAGGGAATCAGATCCCACTATAGATGGTTGTGAGCCACCATGTGGTTGCTGGGAGATGAACTCAGAACCTGTGGAAGAACTGTCAGTGCTCTTAACCTCTGAGCCATTTCTCCAGCCCTTTTTCCAAAGGATCTTAATTTAGTTCCCAGCACCCATAATAGATGGCTCATAACCATCTGTAACTCCAACTCCGGGGGATCTACAGCCCTCTTCTGACCTCCACTGGCACCTTAACACACACACATACACACACATACATAAATAAATATAAATGTCTTTTAAATAGTTCTTGATAATTGGTTATTATTGAACAAGCAACTTCAGAGTCTAGAAAAGTTACATTGTACTACAGTGTAAGTATGTTGTATATAGGGGAGAGGAGAGGTGTGTGCGGGTTGTGTTCCCCAGCCACCAGCCACTGGCCCGCTCAGCGACTGGCCGCCTGCACCCGAAATAACCACGTGAGGACGGTATTCATTTAAACTCTGCCTGGCTTATTATCACTAGCCTTTTCCCAGCTAGCCCTCACCTCATAAATTAACCCATTATAAAAGTCTGTAAGTCACCACAAGGTGGTGACTTACCGGACGGTCCTAAGGTACCTCCATCTCCGACGGGAGCCTCATGGCATTTGGCTCACTTCCTTTCTTCTCCTCCCAGAACTTCCATTCTGTCTACTCTGCCCACCTAAGGGCTGACCTGTCTATAAGCCAGGCAGCTCTTTATTCAACCAGTAAGAGTAATACAAAATACAGAAGAACACTCCCACATCATATGTTCATAAATCTGTGTTGGCATTTGCTTCACTGAAGAATCTTAAGCTAGGTTTTCCCAGTATCTTAACAACAGATAAAAATAACATAATAAATTCACAATTGTACTTTTATAATAAGGAGTTCTGTGCCCGAAAATTTGTATTTATAAATTAGTTTTATTCTCCTGGCTACTTAAACTGGCACACACCTTTTTCCATGTTAAAACAGGCTCTGTTTTCTTTCTATCCTTGGAATTCCAAACAGAGCTGTCATTGTTTTTAAGCACACAATCCAGATGAACAGGGCTGCTGCGACATCTTCAAGTTTCCCAAGTTAGGAAAAGAAGTTAGGAGAGGATTGTTGCTTAGAGCCTTCAGTACAGTAAAATGATGAGGCACAGTTTCTAGCAGCAAGTTGCAGCATTATATAGAGCTGCTGAGTTCAAAAGTCATCCACAGAGGAGCAGAAGAAATGGATTGCAGGAAACTGACGCGCTTGTGTGGTTTGTTGTGGTGGTGGTTGATGGTGTGTGTGTGTGTGTGTGTGTGTGTTCTGTTGTGAATGTTGTGAGGTAAGTGTTGATAGGCAAGTGTTAATCCAGCAGCAGTGTGCAAGTTATCACCAGATGAGTGTACTACTCTATTTGGTTTGTAACCTCCTCCTACAAAAGCCATAAAACAGAAGTTCGGTCTTTTCAGTGTCTCTCCCCTCCTTTTGTCTGTTAATGGGTGGTACGCCGTTTGTTCATGCAGGTGGAAATGATTTCTGTCCTAATGCTCTGAACTTTGAGTGTGTGTTCTTTGTGTTTATTAAGTTTTTATTCCGTAGTTAAATCTGTTGCGGTTTGATCAGAAAATTAAGATAGTAATTTCAACAGTGAGTGTTGTAACACTAAACTTTGTTAACTAGGTATAAAGTAAAGCAGGTATTTAGGAAGACAAAGTAAGCTACCTAAAAGGAACCAGTTATAAAAACAGTCCCCACTTTTAGACATGAAAGAACTAAGGAAAGGGACTGGATTTATTGAGTTAAACACAGAGGGCAGGGGCTCTGGAGTTATATCCTTATAAAAAGGATGTTGCTACTTGGGAGGCAGAGGCAATTGGATCTCTGAGTTTGAGGCCAGCCTGGTCTAAAAGAGATAGTCACAGGATAGGCTCCAAAACTACAGAGAAACCCTTGATCCAGACCTCTAAAGATAGGACACTTGGTGTGCTTGTACCTGATTGTCTTAGTGGAAAAGGTAAAGTGTTAATGAGGTGCGGGAAGAGGGGGAAAGGGG
>JAQHUG010000088.1:237475-255559 GCA_028555095.1 Dicrostonyx torquatus | reverse complement strand
ATCAGCAAATAGCGAGATCTTGACTTCTTCTTTTCCAGTTTGTATCCCCTTGATCTCCCTTTGGTGTCTTATTGCTCTAGCTAGGAGGAGGTGCAGTTTTTGAACAGGGAGAAAATGACTAGTTCAGAAAACTGTTCTCTGAAGATGACATCAGTAGCACATTTTACATGCTTTACTTTTTTTTCTCTGGAAATTCATTGTGTAATTGAAATTTATTTTATCTGTGATTTGATCTATATTCACCTACTGTTATAGCATAATTTTGTGTTATGAGAGACTTTGTAATCATTTATTATTAAAAAGAATCGGATTCTATAAACTTTCTCTTTCCATGTCTGGTGTTCACTCCCACTTTATTTCAGACAGTCTCGGTTTGAACAGCTCTAGTTGCTCCTCAAAGCTGTTCTTGGATGTCTATCTCCGCTCTTTCTGGCAGGTGTTGAATCGCTTGCTGTCGAGCACCATTGTCTAGTGAACATTCACTCTGTGTGTGTGTGTGTGTGTGTGTGTGTGTGTGTGTGTGTGCGCTCACCTTAGATAACCTCATTTACCCTTAGAGTTTCATAAATGCTCTCTTTGTGTTATTGATGTCCAGATTTATATCTCTGGCTGTGACCTTTGCAAAATCAATTCCACTACAGAAAACCCTAGATTTTTTTTCCTTTTTAAAGTCCAATCCCCCCTCAAATTAAGGGTGTTAAATACCAGGTGATTCAGTTTTACTTCAGTTTTAGGTTATTATGTTAATTTGTTTCTTGCATTGCTTAGGGAATATGACTTGTTTTATTTTTTTCTTTTGAAATTCATTAATGATTTTCAGTGATTTGATAACTTTTTATTTTATACTTTATGGGTGAGTTAGATTTACCTGTTTTTTTATTTAATATGTATGGGTGTTTTGCCTGCATGTTCATCTGTATACCACATGTGTGCCTGGTACCCACAGAAGCCAGAAGAGGGTGTCAGATGCCCTGGGACTGGAGTTACAGATAGTTGTGAATCACCCATGTGTGTTGGGAATTGAATCTGGTTCCTCTAGAAGGGCAGCTAGTACTCTTAACCTACCACCACTTTTTTTGAGGCAGGGTCTTTCTGTGTAGCTCTGCCTGTCTTGAAGCTTACCATGTAGACCAGACTAGCATTGGACTCAAGAGATAGGGTGCCTCTGCCTCCTGAGCACTGGGCTTAAAGGTGCGTGCCAACACTCAAGTTTTTCATTATCTAATAGTATTTTTAACTTTCCCTCATGCTTCAGCCTTCTAAGAGCTAGAGTTATAGATATGGGCCACCATACCCTGCTTAAATGTTTCTTATTTTTTTTAGTAAATCTTCTGAATGTGATAAAGCAGGATTGACCCATTTCTGTTCATTTTGTTGTTTCACCTTTGTTGTTTGTGATCTACCGGTCACAAACTACATAGCTAGTTTGTTATTTTTATCTTAATGGGATAGATGCTTGCTTAGGATATGTCAGGCCTTAGTACTTGAAAAATGAAAACAATAAATAAGGGAAATTTATAGTCTTTTCAATATGTACATGGGTATATTTTTTTACAATATCACCAATTATAAAATCTCTTTTTAATATTTAATGACTTTTAAATATAATCACTGTATAAGAAACTTAACCTTAAATATTATTATTGTGTGAAAATAAATTGCTCATTATCCCAACACTTAGAAATGACCAAACTCTTTGTGTATTGTTATTATATATGTAAAAGGGAATGGGAGGATGGAAGAAGGTAGAAAGGAAGATTCACATGTCATCACTTCAAGTTACTCTGTAAATATCACTAGTGTCTCTTCTAGAGCAGGATACAAGTAGTGTTTTTTATTTTAGCACCAAGCCTGACTAGTTACTGGCATATAATATTCATTAAATGTTTGAAGAATAAGTAAAAAGATTTTTTTTTCCTTTTTCTCTTTGAAGATTTCCATGGAGAATGATTATCTGGGACCTCGAAGAATTGAGAGTCTACAAAAAGAAGATGCTGACTGGCAGCGGAAAGCTCACATGGCTGTGCTGTCTATTCAGGATCTCACTGTCAAATATTTTGAAATAACAGCTAAAGCACAGAAAGGTAAGTTTTTCGGTAAGATTCCTTAGGCATTTTTTGATGATCACTAGTTTTTATGTTTAGAATAATTATATAGAGTTAGGTAAGTATCACTCATTCCAGCACAGAGTAACTATTGTTAGCAAGTCAAGGTCTCCTTTCAGTTCCTTTTAGGCACATGTGTCTACCCATATGCATTCTGTAAACCAATAGAAAAGCTAGAGAGTCCTGCTGTTGGAGGAGCCACCAGAGAAGACTTCTCAGACATGGGTTGAAGTCTTTTTTAGCTGGCTGTCAACTTTACTGGGTGTTGGGGATCCCAGAACCTTTTTTTCAGAGGGAGCTTTTAAACACAGAATCTGTGTTCTGGGTTGACATGCTTCAGATGTGGAACTACAGAAGCCAAAAGTACCTAATTGAGATGTTCTCATTTGTATTAGGTACTTTGGATTGGGTCTTTGTTTTCACTTTGGCAGGTACTGTTTGCATGCAGAGTTTTATGGCATAAACGGTACTTCCACCATAGACTCAGTTGTGCTAAAATCTGGGGGACTACTAAGGTCTGAGACTGGCCATATTTCAAGTACAGAAATAGACACAGTGAGATCATTTCATCTTGGATAGAGCCAGTTAATGGAGAAACATATCTGAAGCAATTAACTATCTATATACACACAAATGAAGTTTTTAAAAGATGACCAGAAATTTTAAAAAGAGAGAAATATATTTGATACAAAGCAGACAATAGGGATGTTTTCTTTGAGACCTTAAGATGGAGGTTCAAGGAGATGCTGAGTTGAAAACTTTCAGCTCTATTGTTAGTATGGCCATTCGAGCCACATTAAATAATAAAAAGATTCTTCCTCTTGGAGTAGTTTAGACTAAGAGTAAGCACAAACTTGAAGTTCATCGCTAATGTCTTCTGTTATTTTGTAATTTGTTGTCTGTTGTGTGTTTGATGTTTGTCTGTTGTCTTTCCCTAACAAAGCGTTTTTCTCCATATTTATTGAACATATTTATATGATATGAGAACGGAATAAATTTTCTTCTATAAACCTTTTAGAGTTTTACAAGAGATGTTTTACTGATATAAGATGACCCAATATAGTACTCAAAACTGCAAACATGTTATCAGCCCATCTCTATATGTTGCATTTAACATTTATAGTGGATGTTTGTTTTAAGGTTGCTCTCAACCTGTTGGCCGCTTTTAGCAACTGATTTCTACAACACACACAAATTATTTTGGGACAGGGACATGGAAGTGTATATAGTAAAAGATGAAAGCTGTATGTTGGGAGAGGCTGCTAGTTCATTTCCCGACCACCTGGCAGCTCAGTTCCTAGTTAACCACACAAACTGTATTAATCAAATCACTGCTTGGCCCATTAGCTCTAGCTTCTTATTAGCTAACTCTTACATTTTAATTTAACCCATTTCTATTAATCTGTGTATCACCATGTGGCTGTGGCTTACTAGCAAGGTTCAGACTTGTCTGTGTGTTCACACTTGTGGCTGTCTCATTAACTCCTCCTTCTTCCAAAATTCAGTTTAGTTTTTCCTGCCTAGCTCTATTGTGTTGTAAATAGGTGGAGATGGGGGCCAAACTGTTGTGTATGGGGGGAGAGGTGTAGGTTGTGTTCTCGGCACCCAGCTCCCAGCCCTCAGCCGCTGGTTGCTTGCTTATGCCTGAAATAACCACTTGAGAATTATATTCATTTAAGCTCTGCCTGGCCCATTATCTCCAGCCTTTTCTTGGCTAGCTCTCACATCTAAACTAATCCATTATAAAAGTCTGTATGTCACTACGAGGTGGTGATCTTACCGGACGGTTCTAAGGTACATCCATCTGCGGCGGGAGCCTCATGGCGACTGTCCACTTCCTTCTCTCTTCCCAGAACTTCCATTCTTTCTACTCCACCCACCTAAGGGCTGACCTATCTTACAAGCCAGGCAGAGTCTTTATTTAACCAATCAAAGCACAGAAATACAGATGAACCCTCCTACTCCACTATTCTGCTAAGCCACTGGCTGAAACAGCTTCTTTATTCATTAGCCAATAAAAGCAACACATACAAAGCTCAGAGAGACTAAGAAAAGGGAGCACATCCTCTAAGGAAGCAAACTCCTTATCTCAGCTCGGGAACATAGGTGATTTTTAGAGATTAAGTCAAGAATAGCAGTATTGTTGAAGTAAGCACCAGAGGCTTGAAGTAAGCTGGCTGTATTTGAGCCATCAGCATAAGAATGGGAGGTAGGCATAAGGAGCTGACTTACAGTTATTCTTTAACATGAACATAAATTATTATGCATTCATTTTTTTCTTAAAGGAGTTATGGGGCTGGAGAGATGGATCAGTAGTCAAGAGCACAGATTTCTCTTCCAGAGGACCTGGGATCAATTCCTAACACCCATGTGGTGGCTCACTTTTGTCAGTTAATTCTAGTTCCAGAAAATCCAATGCCCTTTTCTGGCCACCATAGATACCAAGCACACATGGTGTGCACAGACACATATGCAGGTAAAACACCTGCACATATAAAAGGATTTCTGAAATTTTTATGGCAAAAAAAATGCTAAATTCTTGTCTTAGTCAGTGTTCTATAGCTGTTCAGAGACACCACGGCCATGGCAACTCTTAGAAAGGAGACATTTGATTGGGCTGACTTACAATTCAGAGGTTCAGTCAGTTATCATGGTGAGATGGTAGCATGCAGGCAAGCATGGTGCTGGAGATGGAGTTGAGAGTTCTTTGTTTCAGTTTGCAGCAACAAGAAGTGAACTTTGTGCTGGCGGTAGCTTGAGCATAGAAGACCTCAGACTCTACCCCCATAGGTACACACGTCCTCTGAGGCGTACATACTCCAGCAAAGCCATGCCTCCTAATAGTGTCACTTTCATGGGGGCCATTTTCTTTCCAACCACCACATCCCACTTCTTGACCCTCATTATAATAGGCTTGTAGCCATATCAATGCAAAAAATATTCAGTCCAAAAGTCCTTTTAGTCTGTAACATTTTAAACATAAAAAAGCAGGAAGTCTGAGATTCATGTAATCTCTTAACTGTATTCTCTTGTAAAATCAAAAAGCAGATCACATACTTCCAACATATAATGGCATAGTATATACATTATCATTTCATAATGGAGGAAAGGAAGGATAGTGAGAAAATACTGGACCAAAGCTCAAGAAAAGAAAATAACTGTGCAAACTTTGAACTGTGCAATTCCATATCTGATGTCAGCATTCTTCTGATCTCCAGCTCCTTTCAGCTTTGTTGACTACAACACATTCCTCTCTTTGGGCTAATTCCACTCCCTGTTAGCAGGTATCCCACATCTGACTTCTCCAGGGCAATCCAGGTTTCACCTTTACAACTTCACACAATGGCCTCTCAGGGCTTCCATGCAGGAACATCCCTGCCACATGCCTGGCCTCAGTGGCTTTCTTTAGTCTCATAGGAAAATTTCATAACCCCTTTCTTCTATCCTTGACTGTTCAGCCATAATCACATGATTGAAGCTGCCATGTTCTGGTGGCCTATCACAGCAATACCCCCAGTTCCTGGTACCAACTTCTGCCTTAGTTAGGCGTAGGTAGAGTTTTCCTGCACTGGTGGTCACTTCCCAAATAACCAACCCTGAAACTTAATATTACTTATAAATGCTTGGGCCAATAGCTCAGGCTTATTACTCTTACATTCAACCCATATTTTGTATCTACACTCTACTACGTGGCTTGGTACCTTTTCTCAGTATGGTATGCTCATGTTGCAACTGCTGGTGGCTCTTCTGACTCTGCCCCTTTTCATCCCAGCATTCTCTCTCCCAGTCTGTCTCGCCCAATCTCTTCCTGCCCTGGTTATTCTGTAAATGACTCACCATGTAAATGAAGCTGGCCTAACTCACCATGCCTAGCTTTAAAAAAATGATTTATACATACATATTTTTTTACTTATGTATGTGAGTCTGCGTGTTTATGTGTACCACATGTGTACAGAATCCTGAGGAGACCAGAAAATGGCATTCGATTCTCTGGAGCTGGTAATTGCAGTTGTAAACTGCTGTGTGGATGCTGGGAACCAAGCTCAGGTCCTCTGCAAGAACAGTAAACATGCTTATCTTCTCAGCCGTCTCTCCATCCCACATTGAAGGTTGATTCTTTGTTTTGTTTGAGGCAGTGTCTGTGTAGCTCTGGTCCGTCTGAAATTGACTGTGTATACACAAACTTAAGAGGTTTACCTGCCTCTGCCTCCTGAGTATTTTGATTAAAGGCGTGCAGCATTGTTCAAGCGAACAGAGAATGTACATTATTAGACTATATTTTAGAGACATTAAACATAATTTATTGTGGGGAATCAGTGAAATCTAGCATCTTAGTTCCTTAGTGTCTAGTAGTTTTGTGCCTTACTATCTCTGCTAAATTATTATTACCAGCTGTGTATGATCGGATGCGAGCAGATCAGAAGAAATTTGGCAAAGCATCGTGGGCAGCAGCTGCAGAACGCATGGAAAAACTCCAGTATGCAGTTTCTAAGGAGACTTTGCAAATGATGAGAGCTAAAGAGATTTGTCTGGAACAGAAGAAACATGCATTGAGAGAAGAGGTAACAGGAGCTGTCATTAAAATATATAAAATGTAAAACATTAGGATTTATATACATAAGTTTCTTGATTTTGATAGAAGTATTTTTTGATACATTTTTATAACACTTTATAACACTGATTATACTGCAAGTTTTTATGCATTTGTATGTGTGTGTGTTTATGCACGAATGCAGGTATAGACGCACGTGTTTGTATGTGTATGCACAAGGACAGTCGGCCTTGGGTGTTATTCCTTAGTTGATGACCACTTCATTTTCTGAGTTGTCAATTAGGTGGGGCAGGCCAACCCAAGGCTCCACCCTCTCCAGCACTGGGATTTCAAATCCATGCTACCATACTCAGCATTTTTATGTGGGCTCCAGAGATTGGGCTCTTAGACTTGCACGATATTTTAGTTTCTTTCTGACGCTGTCATAAGATGTAGACCAATAGAAACTAGGAGGAGGAAAGGATTTATTTGGTTTATAACTTGAGGTTAGAGTCCATCCCTGAGGGCTGTCAATGCAGGAGGTTCACCCAGAAGCCACAGAGGAATGCCCAGGATGGCCAGGTGTAGTGACACACACCTTTAATCCCAGGGTGGGGTGGTAACAAAACAAAACAGCGCTGCTCAGGTGACTCTAGGCTGGGTCAGGCTGACAGCTGATGATATCTGGGATCCACGGCTCTCTTCCTATCTCAGTTACTTTTTATACCTGTGATAAGACACCATGATCAAGGCACCTTAAAATGAAGGGAGTTCAACTTTGGGCTCATGGTTCCAGAGGATTACAAGCCCATGTTCAATCACGGCAGGAGTACGGCAGCAGTCAAGCAGACACGGCACTGGAGGAGTAGCTGATGGCTCCCATTTTGGTCTAAAGGAGCATAAGACAAAGCCAATTGGGAATGGTGATAGTCTTTTGAAACCCCAACACCCATTTCCAGTGACATACGTCCTCCAGCAAGGCCACACCTCCTAATCCTTCCCAAACAGGTTACAAACTGAGGACCAAGCATTCAAATATGATCCAGTGGGGCCGTTATCATTTAAACCACCATACCATTTTCATATCTTTTCTGTGAGATGTTTGTGATTGCACCCACATCAAGATTGTAGACAGCTGTACACTAAGGACCAAAAAGGTCATTGGAATAAGGTCCAATGGAACCTCATTGTTTTTAAAAGCAAGTTTCTCTGCCAGAACTTTAGGAAGAGGCAGTGAATTGTGCGCACCATCTGCTGATAGTTTTGTAAGCACTAGAATCAGTAAATGTTAGCACTAGAGGTATGTTTGTGAAAATGAGGGCACTGAGTAGTAACTACAGATTGAGGGTAGTGTGGGAAGTAAACCTGATCTAGATGCTTACAGTCAGGCTTTATACACTCTTCCGTCTGTATTTAACAGGAAGACGTGCTATCGAGGGTCAGAGGTTAACAAAGTACACTGCCTGCTCTTGCAGAGGGTTGTGTTTGATTCCCAATGTCCACATGGTGCCTTAGGTGGCAGTCATCCCTGTCTCAGTGGATTTGTGGATTCTGTGGGCACTGTATACCTATGGTGCACAGACATACATGAAGATAAAACATCTATACATGTAAATTTTTAAAATCTAGGTGTTTATTAAATGTTGGACTTTTCTGCTTGCCTTTTCTTATCAGCTTTATACCTTGGTATAATTGTTTATTTAGTACACATTATTATTTTATGTATATGAGAGAGAATCTCCCATTGTGACCTTGCCTGGCCTCCTTCATTTCTCCAAAGCAGATCTTTTTCTTTTCTTTTTTTTTAAGTTTTTAAAACATTTTATGTTTTTATTTGCACATTTAAGTGCCCATGATTATAAGTAGTTGTAAGCTTCCTGTGGTGGGTGCTGGGAATTAAACTTAGGTCCTAACTAGAACCTCCTCTATAGCCCCACAGACTCATGATTCTTAAAGGTACCTTAATCCTCAAACTTTGGTGTTCTCTTTAGTTCTTCTTTCTTTGCTATTATTTTTTCCTGGTTTTTGGAGTTCTACACAACTCAAGTTACCCCTTTGTCCTAGTCACTGTTCCGTTGCTGTGAAGAGACACTGTTACCAAGGCAACTCCCTGGTGATTAAACATTCAGATATATGAACCTATGGGGACCATTCTTATTCAATACATGGTAACTCCTCAGATTATTAGACAAAAATGCATTCCGAGATTAGATTTGACATCAGAGACACTGAATGAAATGTTCAGTTCTCAAAGTTTTGTGGAATGTGGAGTTAGAGACAATGCTAGCTGCTTGTATTGTCATTTCACTTGTACTTCACATACCCAGATGTCATGGCAGAATCTGTATTTATACACTAGAGCCTCTCACATCCCCAGGTTTTCGTTGTTCTTTTAACCCTTTCCATGTTGAGAGCTTGCCCTTTTGTGTCTTTATTTGTTGTTGATTACTTAATAGTTTGTTTATGAAATTTATTGAAAGATTTAACCAGACTTAATTCATGGAGTTATTTTTATTTGGAAACAGGGTCTCACTGTTCATCGCTGGTTCTCCTGAAACTTAATTGTGTAGACCAGGCTGTCTTCAGACTCAACAGAGATCTTCCTGCTTCTGCTTCCCTTCTGCGGGTGCCATCATGCCTGGCTGGGGTTATTTTTCAATGTGTACCACTAAACCTAACCATTTCTTTTCTGTCTTATTAAATGTTTGACGTTAGGCAGTAAGAAAGTATCTAGAACTGTAGAGATGGTTCAGAGGTTAAAAGCATTGACTGCTTTTCCAGAGGACCTGAGTTCAATTCCCAGCACCCACATGGTGGCTCAAACCATCTATAATGAGGGCGGATCCCCTCTTCTGTCATGCAGGCAAAAATATTCTGAAAATAGAATACCGTATACACAATTAATAAATCAATCTTTTTAAAAAAGGAAAAGCATTCTAGTCACTGGGTAATCTGTACAAATATCTAGATTATAAAGCAAAATCCTTTATATATAATATGCATATATTTATAATATTTTACATCCCAGCTATAGTTTCCTCTTCCTCGTTTCTACCCAGTCCCTCCCTCAACCCGTTTCTGTTCCCACCTTCCAACCCACTCCTCTCTTTGTTCGTAGGAAAGGGCAGGTCTCCCATATCAATGATGCATGGCATATCAAGTTGTAGAAAGACTAAGCACTTCCTCATGTATTAAGGCTGAGCAAGGTGACCCTATATGAGGAGTAGGGTCCCAAAACCCAGTAAAAGTTGGAGATAGCCCCTGTTCACACTATTAGGAGTCCCACAAGAGATCAAACTACACAACTCCACATACATGCAAAGTCCACACAGACTTCCTGGTTGTCAGTTCCATCTCTGAGCCCCTAGGAGTCCAGGTTATTTAATTCTGTGAGTTTTCTTGTGGTGTCCTTGAACCCTCTGGCCCCTATAATCCTTTCTCCAAGCTTTTCCCCAAGCTCCACCTAATGCTTGTTTATGTATCTGCATCTCTTTCCATCAGTTGTTGATGAAGCCTCTCTGAAAATTGGGCTAGGCACCAATCTGGTCATAGGAGATGGCCAGTTCAGGCTACATATCTGCTATTGTTTGGAGTCTTAGTTGGGGTCATCCTTGTAAATTCCTGGAGGTTTCCTTGTACCTTACCCCCTTCCAGTAGTCTCTTTCAGTACTCTCTTGTCTACCCTTCCACCTGATGCTCATGTTCCCATCCCAACCTGCCCTCAGTCAACTCAAAATCAATTCTGCTTTCTCTTTCTAGGGAGATCCACGTGTCCCCCGTGAACTCTCCTTGTTTCCTAGTCTCTCTGGGTCTGTGTATTGTAGCATAGTTATCCTTTATTTTATAGTTAGTGTCTACTTATAAGTGAGTACATACTTGGTTGCCTCACTCAGGATGATTTTTTTCCTAGTTTATCCATTTGCTTTCAAATTTCCTGGTATCCTTGTTTTTAACAGCTGAATAATACTCCATTATGTAAATGTACTACATTTTCTTTATCCATTCTTCACTTGAGGGACATCTAAGTTGTTTCTAGGTTCTGACTATTACAAATAAAGCTGCTATGAACATAGTTGAGGAATTGTCCTTGTGATATGAGTGTGCAGCCTTGGGTGTATAGAACAGTAAAGCCTGGACTTGAGGTAGGTTGATTCCCAGTTTTCTGAGAAACTGTATAAGTTTGCACTCCCACTGGCAATGGAGGAGTGTTTCTCTTAGTCTACATCCTTTCCAGCATGAGGTGTCGCTTCTGTTTTTGATCTTAGCCATTCTGACAATCATAAGATGCAATCATTTTGATTTGCATACCCTCAATGGCTAAGGGTGGTAGCCATCTCCCTGTTTCTCAGTCACCAAAATCTAAAATCTTGTTCAAAATATTCTTTTGTGCTCTCATGTGTCCATTATCTTCAAGACAAAGGGACCATTCAACAGTAATATGAGTCCCTGTCTTTCTGCCGTAGGCTTCCCTAGAGCAGTGGTCTAGGAAAGTACCACTCTGAACTGGGGACCCAAAGAACATCAGCCTCACATGAGTGAAGCTTTAAAAATCCCTTTCCTTCTTTCCCACTGGCCTTTGGTAGTCACGTCTGCAAAGTCACTTGAAGCCAGGGGTCACCTCTCCAGTGCTCCCAGGGTCTCCAGGCACATTGATGTCTATGGAACTGGACTTTTGGGGCAACTAAAGGCAACCTTAAAGTCACACTATATTCTAGAAGAAATCTTCTTAGAAGAATGCTTACAGTCTGACGCGCAAAGCCTAAGGAGCCCCTGGAAAAGCTGCATCTGCTTGAAGTAGTAGTGTTGGGAAGCAGTTTCTGAACCCCCCTTTCTCTTCTAATATGATAAAGGGTGAAGCCCTCTTTCAGGGCCAGCCACACGAGCCTCATACAAGACATCTACCACTTTAAAAGTATCCCCAGAAATTGTGGGATTCTGGTGTAGGCCCAATCTGAGGCCCTGATGTCATTTCTATTAAAGAGCTTTGTCACCAACAATAACAGTGACTGTCACCCATAGGTTGCAAGGACTTTCTCATCTAAAGCAATTCTCTGAGACTGATCTACTTAAAACATCCTCTCTCTCTTCACTCTCCATCCCACTCTGCTGTAATGATAAACATCGGTGTCTTTATTGTAGAAAGGGGACGCTGTAACTCAGCATCTGCTTCTGACCTGAGAAGAGAAACCATTGAGATTTGTGTCGGCGTGGTGATAACACACTGATACTCTCGATAGGAACTATGGCATAGGCATTAAAAGTTTGTGTTAAGTCACATTAAAACTTTTTTCAGTGTTTATGATTAACTACTGATTTGAAATTTTTAGGTTTATTTTGTTTTGTTTTCCTTATGTTTAGGAGGTGCCCTTTCTCGTTCTTCCTTGGTTCTATGTCTATTTTGTAAAAGTATCACTGCTCCCCCACCCCTTTATGATAGTGTAAGTGAACCCAAATAGTGATTTGTAGATGTAGACAGACTTTCATAACTGAGCTGTCAGCTGCTTTTTTATAACTTATTTTATTTTGAGATAAATGTCTCAACAAGTTGTCTAGAATGACCCTGAACAAACTCTTTAGCAGGCTAGCCGTGAGTTGACAGTCTGCTTTCTTCAATCCCCAAGTAGCTCAAATGTCTGACTTTAGGCCTGTGCTCTCCAAGCTAGCCTCAGACTACAGCGCCACACACAGCTCATCGGAAGTCTTACACCACCCTCCCTCCCACCCCCGGTTTTCTCTCTGTCTCCGGCTATCCTGGAACTTGCTCTGTAAACCTGAGATTAAAGGCGTGCACCACCACCGTCTGGTACTCATTTTTTTTTTCCCCTTAAAGCAACTGATTTTGGGATTTAGCTTATTGGATTAGTATTAATATCTAGATGACTTTCTTCACTAGTTAATAGCAGTGTTTTTATTTTTACTGCAGATGCAAAGTTTGCAGGGCGGCACAGAAGCTATAGCACACTTGGATCAGCTTGAAGCTGATTACTATGATCTGCAGCTTCAGTTGTATGAAGTGCAGTTTGAAATCTTGAAGTGTGAAGAGTTACTTTTAACTGCACAACTGGAGAGCATCAAAAGACTTATATCAGGTATGGTGTGCATTTAACTACAGAGATCCACAAAAGGTCAAGGATGTGGAAAAAGTATGTGGATCCTAACTGTGCTTCTCCTAAGACTTAAAATAATATGAACATAAATGTTTTGAAGGAGCCCTTGAACGTGAATGATTTTATGAACTCCACAGTTTGGACTACATGTTGGTTTTGAGTGTTTTGTAGCAGACCCACTTTGTTAAAGGAGCTTCATCTAGAATTAGAATTTCTGCAGTTTTGCTGGAAGAGTTGGATCTGCATTTATTGAACACCACCTGTATACCAGACACTATTAAGAATATTGCATAATTTAATCTGGGTTTTATTCATCACCTTTTAATCACCATTTAATAAAGAACTCGTTCTTATCCACAACTTCTGTGACAGAAAAGAGAGATGAAGTGGTATACTATGACACTTACGAAAGCATGGAGGCCATGCTGGAGAAGGAGGAGACCATGGCATCTGTGCACGCACAGAGGGAAGAGCTCCAGAAACTGCAGCAGAAGGCACGCCAGCTAGAAGCAAGAAGGGGGCGCGTCTCAGCCAAGAAAGCCTACCTCAGAAATAAAAAGGTAGTGAAACCTTGTTTTCATTCATTACTCCATCCTTGATCCATGCCTGATAATTCAAATTGTAAAATGATTTATCATCATTGCTTCCATTTTTAAAACTAAGTAGCCATTACCTACTCTCAGCTTCTTACATTAAACACTTTTATTTCTCTTAAGAGTTGCCCTCTTAAACAGTCAGTATTTCTGCCCCACATATTCTGAGGGTGACTTACTAAAGGACATGGCTCCAGGATTCCCTGTAGCCCCCATTGAAAAGACAGCTAAAATACTCTGATTGGTGATGTCAGTATCCTTAGCCTTATTTAGTGAGGTTGGGATGTTAAGAGAGTGGACTGAGGCACTGCTGTTAGGGTGTGACAGATCTTAATGGCCAGTTCTAACCCTGCAGAGATGTGGAGATGGCTTTTCGAGGAGGGAGGAGCTGGTCCTTATTAGCTCTCTGCTTCTGAAGAAAACGAGTCAGATAAACTTTGCCGTGGTCTTTTTTTTCTTTTTTTTTTTTTTGGTTTTTTGAGACAGGGTTTCTCTGTAGCTTTGGAGCCTGTGCTGGAACTAGCTCTTGTAGACCAGGCTGGTCTCGAACTCACAAAGATCCACCTGCCTCTGCCTCCCGAGTGCTGGGATTAAAGGTGTGCGCCACCACCGCCCGGCCTGCCGTGGTCTTTATAAGTTTCATTTTAATTAAAACACATTTTATATTTTTCTAGGAAATTTGTATCGCAAAACACAATGAAAAGTTTCAGCAGCGTTTTCAGAGTGAAGATGAATATAGAACCCATCACACAGCACAGCTAGTAAGTTGGGACTCTTGGAGACTCGGAACGAAACCTTACATGTGTCTGAAAAGGGGTAAAAATTCAGAGTATGAGAACTGTGCCACTAGATGGTGGTGACTGAGTGTGCATGTTTGAATGAATGAATGAATGAATGAATGAGTCAATTTTAGGAAAAAAAGGAATGGTGAGTACAAGAGTTCTTAAGTGCCACTGCTAGCTTCATCTCCAGCTTTCTGTTACCACTGAGGTTGTACGTGTGTTAGCAGCAAATCAGTGTTGGCACATCATTGCTGTCCAAAGTCTATTCATTACGTTGTGTTCTCTCCTGGGGTCGTGATGTCTGCTGCTATTCTAAGATGTAAAATGACATGAATCTGTGACTGAAAATCAAACAGGTTATTTTCACTGCCCTCTGTCTGAAATATACACAATGTAGCATATTCAAGCTGACTTATTTCATCTTAAGGTTTTGATTGTTGGACAATAAGGGTAAGATTATTAAATGTGCTAGTTTACACTTCCTAACCTTAGCAATACATGAGAGAGAGCTCTGTATTGTCAAACCCACTCCAGCTGTTGCTGGTGTCAGAGTGGCAGCTTTTCTAATGGTATAGTAGTATCTTAACTGTTTCAGTTCACCTTTCTAAATGACATGGTGCCAACCATGGTTTTTATATGCTCATCTGCCACATACTTATTTTCAGAACTTGTTCTTATTTATAGTACTCATTTACAGTACTTGCACAGTTCTTTGCTCAGGTTTTTGTTTATTTTTGGGGGGGGTTCTGTTTTGATGGGGTTTCATGTAGAACACGACCTGTGTAGCTGAGCCTCCTGCCTCCTTCTCCCAGACTGCAGGAACATATCACCACTCTGGCTTTTGTTCACATTGAATTGAACTTTTCTTTTCTCACTGACTTTGAAGAGTCCTTTATAAGTGTCTGTTTCTTATCATCTCTTTCTCTAAACGGTATCCTGTCCAGAGCTTTTACTGTGAGCAATAGCCAACTTACTAGTTGTTTCTCATACCATGTGCATCTCTTATTTTAAATACTGTAGAGGTTTTATGCTGTGCGTTTTACAGTCTAAGGTCAGTGTGTGCTCTCACTTGTCCGCACACCCACTGGCACCATTGCTTTAACAGTTTGTTTCACTGATTTTGCCCTTTAGTCAAAGGTCAGGAGGCTTTGTCTCCTGGGGCTGTTTGGGGACTGTTTTATTAACCTCTAAGTAGTAATCTATTTTTATTGAATATTACTTTTATATATAAAATGTCTATTTAATTTTCTTATTTTTTTGTCAGAGTTTTATAGTTTTCTTCATTTTAATCTTGGGATGTGGTAGATTTTGTCTTTGCGGATTAGTAGCATTTCATATTTAATTTCAAATTCTAGTTGGTAGACTAGGAATTGTTTATGTATAGCATCTCTGCTGTAATGTTACAGTATTACTTTAAGCTGATTTTCTTTTCTTCTTTCTACATAGATTTCTATGTAGTCTTTCTGCCAGTTTTCATAACTTATTTTCTTGTTTTATGGGGTTAGCTTATGACTTCCATTATGGTATAAGCACTCTTGGCCTTTTCCAATTTAACAGAAATCTCTAGCTTCTTATCAAATGTCATGTCATTCTTGAGGTGTTGTAGAGGTGCTGCTGCCCTGTGTGACGACTGAGAGAGTTTATGTGAGCTCCCTCAGGAGTTCCTTCCTTGCCACTGTCACTGACTGCACCACCCCTGCATAGTCAGTCCTCGGGTGTGATAGATCTCTATGTAGTCAACAAGACGCTTAGACATAATAGAATATCAGAAACACTAGGATAGCTATTTGCTCATGGGGAAGCTTCTCTGTTTTGACACAACTCAAAAGTTCAGTGGATTTGAGTTCATTTCTAGTTCTCTGAGCTAATTTGGCATAGTTGAGCTAAAGCTGCCTCTTCTCATGGAGATCACTCACTTATTCTTAAACTCAGAAGCCAGAAATAGGAAATTAATTAATGCCCTTTGTTTTTCATCTCTGTCTGTGTCTCGTTAGGCAAGGGGTCAGATGGGGAATGAGGATGTCCCACTCCTGTTTGTACCTGCATTATTAGCTCGATTACTGACATGTGACTGTACTGGTTTCTGATAAATGCCAGTTTTTTGGTGGATGAAGTAATTTATTTGTTCTCAAAGAATTTTATGAGGAGATAGAGGTTAAAAAACACCCAAAACCAACAGGAATCTCAGATAAATGCTATCTTAATGTTTAGACAAACATCAGCATTAGGTAGAATACCTAATTGAGACAGATGAAAGCAGTAACAAAGTTTTAAGTCATTTGAAGCATTTATAACTCAGGGGAAGTGAGAGTTGGCTTCAGGCATGTCCATTTTGAATTATCTTTAACAAATGTCACACGCAAACATACCATCAGCACCCCTATCATCATGCTGTAAGTTTACATTTTTTCGTGTTGGAGACCATATTTAGAGCTATTCTTGTGTGTGCAGCTGCATGTGGCCCATAAGCCTCAGGTTATGTATGCCCAGAGCTTAAATTATGTTTATTAGAAATTCTTGGGTGGTATGTTGTTTAAAATATAACTCCTAATAAATTAATTTTATTGTTTTAACAGTTTTCATAGAAACTGTGCAATATCCAGGTCTAAGGTAGTTTAATATCTAATAGTAACTTAAAAAATGAACTAAAAAAAGCATAAAGTTTACTTGCTGATGACTACCACCTGAGCAAGAGAATTGTGGTCAGAAAATAAGGGGTTTTTTTTCTTCTTTTTTTCTTCTCATTAAAAGTATCCCTCACAGATATGGTGTGCAACTATTGTTCTAGCACTTGATAGACAAAGGCAGGAAGATCACTGAAAAACTGAGGCCATCATAGAATGAAATGAAAAACAGACTGTTTTAAAACCAAAGCAATGGGGCCAGGCGATGGTGGTACACAATCCCAGCACAAGGGGAGGCAGAGACAGGCAGATCTCTGAGTTCTAGGCCTGCTGCTGGTATACAGAATGAGTTCCAGGACAGGCTCCAAAGATACAAAACAAAAAACAAACAAAACAACAAAAACATGCTGATGCTGGGCATGGTGGTATATGTCTGTAGTATTATCAGCATCTGGAAACTGGCAGAAGGATTCTAAATTTGAGGCCAGATTTGGCTTCAGTCGTGGCAATCTAGTAAAACTCAAAAAGTTTTAAAAGTTCATATGACTAGAGTACAGATCAGTTCCTTTATTCACCCTCATCAGAGAAGCTTCTTTTTGTAAAGACCACAGTTGGACAGTGTGCAGAGACTTCGGCACACTCAGTCCTAAACGGCTGTCTTCATCAAAGCTCAGGAAATGAGGAGTCAGAAAGATTCTAAGCCAGAGGTTCTGGATGGCTCCAAGGAAACTGTCTTCCAGTTAAAACAGGAGTGGTAAGCTTACTAATTCATAGAGACTGTGGCAGCACATACAAGACACGATTCAAGCCAGATGGGGGTCCCAGGACTGAGAGGGGAAGTGGATTTGGGTCCCACCCCTAACCAAGAAGCCACCTGCAATTGAAACCTACTGGGAAAGGAAAAGTCATTTTCCAGTGGAGTCCCACTGGGTATATCTCTGTTCTCTAACTGTGCCATATCCAATCCCTGTTCTCAGATATTTTTTTTAAAGGTTTTTTTTGGGGTATGTTTTCTCTGTGTAGCTCCAGCAAGGCTAGAACTCAAGCTTTTTTGTTGATCTTGTTTTCAAGACAGGGTTTCTCTGTGTATCAGTCCTGGCTGTCCTGGAATTCTCTTTGTAGACCAGGTTGTCTTCAAACTCACAGAGATCTCCCTGCCTCTGCCTCCCAAGTGCTGGAATTAAGGAATGGGGTACAACACCCAGCTCAGATTCTTTTCAGAGTGCATTTTTAGGCTGGCAATGTGATGCAGTGGGTAAAAGTGCTTGCTATGAGTCTGATCTGAGTTGGTGCCTCAGATCCTACAGTGGAAGCAAAGAATTGACTAAAGTTGTCTTCTGAC
>JAQHUG010000088.1:219092-236310 GCA_028555095.1 Dicrostonyx torquatus | reverse complement strand
GAGGGCACCAGACCTCATTACAGATGTTTGTGAGCCACCATGTGGTTGCTGGGAATTGAACTCAGGACCTTTGGAAGAGCAGGCAATGCTCTTAACTGCTGAGCCATCTCTCCAGCCCCCCCTTCTGTATTTTTATGTCTATGCATAAATTTTGATCATACACCAGATGTTAAATGTTTGGTGGTGGTAGGCACTTTTAATCCCAGCAGTGGGTTACACAGAGAAGCCATGTCTAGGGGGTAAAAAGATTTGTTTAGTATGATTTAACCTCTTTATTGTGTGTGATATGTGATTATCATAGGAGAGTAAAACAACCGAGAAAAAAAATGAATTCCAGAATTAATTGTTGCTACTTTTAGCTAGCCCTAATCATGATTCTGAAAGAACTGTTAGAATTTTACAAATTCTTTTGCAAGGCTAGTTGGAAAAGCATTGAGCATTGCGACGAGTGCATTGGGCTGTGAACAGTGGAGCAGCTGCTACTGCCCCGCTTTCTCAGTGCTCCCTTCCATTCAGTGTGCTGGGGGGTTGGGTGTGAATCTCTCAGTTAAGTCCAGTTCAAGAGTTAAAGCAAGGTCATTGCTTACTTGGTTTCTAAGTATATTTTTTGTTCCTTTTGGAGTGGTTAAGGTTTTATTGAAATACTTTTTAAGGAACACGTTGGTTTTTTGTTGTTGTTTTTCACGACAGGGTTTCTTTGTAGCTTTTTGGAGCTTGTCCTGGAACTAGCTCTTGTAGACTAGGCTGGCCTTGAACTCACAAAGATCTTCCTGCCTCGGCCTCCCCTGAGTGCTGGGATTAAAGGCATGTGCCACCACCGCCCAGTGTTTTAATTATTTTTTATTTTATGTGCATTGGTATTTTGCCATGGTGCCAGGTTCCCTGGAACTGAAGTTATGGGTGCTGTGAATTAAACCCAGGTCCCCTAGAAGAACAGTCAGTGCTCTCAACCACTAAGTGATCACCCCAGCCCCTACACATGGATTTACATGGCTTCTTGCATCTGGTATTTTGCAGTGAGCACTATGCTGACTAAGCCATCTCTGCAGTCTCATGTTTTGTTTGTTTGTTTTGAGACAGTCTCTCTACATAGCCCTGGTGTCCTGGAACTCACTGTGTAATCCAGACTGGCCTCAAATTCAGAGAGCTCCTCCTGCCTCTGCCTCTTGAGTGCTGGGATTGAAGGTGTGTGCTACCACGCCCAGCCCACCTCTCACAGTTTTAAAGAAGCAAAGATCTCTTTATGTTAGGCTGTGTGACACCATCCTCCAAGGAGAATACAGTAAGAACTGCCCTTGTTAAGAGACAGTGGGTAGAGAGTGGGGTGAAAGGATAGTGTAGCAAAGCTGCATTTCCGGGAAATCAGCCTCAGTGCTCTTCCTGTTCCTTGTTTTAAGTATGCAGTGCTTCCTGAGTTTGCACGTCAGCCTGAGCAAAGCCTCCCTAAGCCTCGCCCATTTCAGTTTTAGTTCATGCGCTGCTGAAGGGAAGAATCTAGCTTTTAAAATTTAGCAGAAAAGTAATAGTAAAACGTATTTTCATTTGTTCACTAAAATATAATGAGTGAGATTTTGTCAAACTTTTAGGTGGTTCAGCAGTAAGGAGAAAGTTATAACAGCAGCATGGCCGACTCCTGCCTGCAAGGTGTGCTGTGAGCCACGTGATGCACGGATAATGTTTCAAGTGTGTTTTCTAACTCTTTAACACTAAATCACTGACATGGTTGCTGATTTTATTTCAAAAACCACTTTTATTCGAGTTAGGTGAATGTGAAAATCAGATATAGATTTATTACTAAATTTGTTTCATCCCAGACGCCCGAGACTAAGCAGTGTTTAGTTTAGAAAAAGTTTCATCTTACTTTATCGGTCCAGTGTGATCCTGCAGGAGCTATAGTGTTATACAGCATAAAAGGTTTTGTCCAGTGGATCTTTCCTTAATCACTTGTTTAATATATTGGGGAAAATAGTTAAGATAACTGGGCACAGTGTAATGTAATATCTTTCTTTCTCTCTCCCTCCCTACCTTTCTCCTTCCTTCTCTCCCTTTTTTCCCTTTCTCCTTCCTTTCCTTTCCTTCCCTTTTTTCCTTTCTTACCAGAAGAGAGAAAAATTACACGATGAAGAGGAAAGAAAAAGTGCCTGGGTTAGCCAAGAGAGACAGAGGACCCTGGATAGACTTAGAACATTTAAGCAGGTAATAGAAACACACTCGATTGGTTTTTCACTGCTTTTCAGAGAGAGCCATAGAATAGTCCTATTATAAGATTTCCGTTTACTCCAATCTTAGTAGTTTGATCGGTTCCCTTTCTTGTGGCTTAATCTGACAGTCATATTCTTTTGACCCCTGGTGTGCTGCTTCAGGAATGTAAAGAATGGAAGATTAGAGTGTCAAGAAAGCCTGGATTCTTTTGAATTAAAAAAATGTCGATATCATGAACTTTATTGCACTCTCCCTCTTCTGTCATAAAATTGTTAAAGTATCTTGTACCCCCCCTAAAGTTTTTAACTTTTTTATATAAGTATTTGAAAAGAAACTGTAATAGTTTCTTAGTTTCCTGCTACATACCAGTATATATATGATCCTGTTTTATATACTATTTCTTTCCATTGAAGACTTAAAGTCATTTGACTGGTTTTCTTGTTTGTGTTGTATATGGTCTTGCTACAGCCTTGGCTACACTGGAATGTATATAGACCAGGCTACCCTTAAACCCACAGCTGTCTGCCTCCTCTGTCTCTTAGATGCTTGGATTAAAGGCAAGTGCACCACCAAGCCCTGAATGTGGCATTGTTAAGCAACCGAGTAGGAGGGAAGAAGGGTTTGATAGCAGGCAATAAAAGAGGTGGTGATAATTTGTTTAAAGGTATTGAAAGGTTAGGCAAAGGTTTTCTAGTTTTTCTGTTCTATTTTCTTGTCCCTTGGAAAAAGTCAGAAAAGAGCCAAAATAATAACATTCCATTAAAGGGAGAAATAACTAAGCATCTGTTGGCAAATTATTTTAGAGGTACCCCGGGCAAGTCATCCTTAAATCAACAAGATTACGAGTGGCGCATGCGAGAAGAAAAAGTACAGCAAGTCCTGGGCCCTGTGAGGACCAGTGTGACTCTCTACCAGGAGAGCTACAGGAGAAGACTGAAGTGGGAGAAGGAAGAAGCAAGCTTGGGCCTTCACAGAAAGCAGAACCCAGAGCCTTGTCCATCCTGAAGACACTTCATCAGTACAACTTGAAGCCCCTTCATTACCTCCCAGTGCTGTTACCTCTGAACTGCCTCCCTCATCACTTCCACTGTTGACTAGTAATGACCTCAGACCATGTTCTGCCACAGCAGACCCACTCCCACCCCCTCCTCCTCCAACACCTCCCCCTCCCCCTCCACCCCCGCCTCCACCTCTGCCTGTTGCAAAGGACAATGGTGGCACCACCACTTCAGAGACACTGGAGAAAGATACACTTAGAAAGGAGGGCTGTGAGAAGAGGATCCCAAAGTCAGCCAGCGCCCCCTCCGCGCAGCTCTTCGATAGCAGCCAGCTGGTCAGTGCCCGGAAGAAGCTCCGGAAGACAGCTGACGGTTTGCAGAGGAGGAGAGGTGAGTGAACAGAACCTATCTGACTCTGCTGTGAAGTGCGCACAGGAAAGGAACCTTGTATCCAGTTCCTGTGTTGCAAAGCCTTAAAGATTGCTCTTGGATGTTATTTGATAGCAAACAGGCATTCAAGGTCACAGCAGAGGAGAATTCTTAGGAACTCAGCAATTGTTTACAAATTTATACCTTCTCTTGAGCTGTTAGGCATGTTTTTTTGTTTTGTTTTGTTTTTGTTTGTCTGCTTTTTCTTCGAGAAAGGGTTTCTCTGTAGGTTTGGAGCCTGTCCGGGAACTAACTAGCTCTTGTAGACCAGGCTGGCCTCTATCTTACAGAGATCCGCCTGCCTCCCAAGTGCTGCGATTAAAGATGTGAACCACCACCGCCCAACTATACAGGTTTTTAAAATATCCAACTGACATTTGGCCTATTTGGTAGGTAGCACTTTTTTGTGTGAGGAAAAACAAATCTGACTTTAACTTGAATGGTAAACTGTTTTGACTGGGGAGTTTGGCTTAGTGGTGGAGCTCATACGCTATTGATGATGACAGTGATATCCTAAGAAAGGGTATGAAGCCATTAATAAGATCATATATTTGGTCACAGTTTAGTATTGAAGACTTAAGAGTTCTTCATATAAAAAGACAAAGAAGAGCAGAAAGTTCTCTGCAACTTACCACATGTCCAGTATGCCTCAATAAAGCTACCTCTATGTAACACACGTTTCTTGCCTTTGAGGGACTTTCAGTTCGCATGAAGCAAATAATACAGAGCATCTTACTATTACATATTAACCTGAGAATATTCTGTAAAATACTTCATACCACAATCTGAATAGAATCTCATGTGAAATCACTAAATGAAAAAGCACAGCGACAATGAACCGACATTAAACTGTGTGTGTGGGGAACGGGACTGAGGGGTGTATGTGTGTGTTAGTGTTAGATGCATATGTACTCAGTTTTTCATGTTGAGCCAGTCAATTTGAGTATCTTACTCAACTGCTCTCTGCCTTACTTTTTGAGACAGGGTCTCTCTTTGAACCCAGAGGTTACCATTTCAGCTTGATTAGCTAGCCAGTAGCCCCACGTCAACCCCATTAGGCTCCACTTGTCACCATGCACCTCCCAAGTACTGGGTATGCACCACTGTGTCCAGCTTTTATGTAGATGCTGGTAATTTGAACTCAGATCCTCATCTCCCAACTCCAGTTTTTTTTTTTAAAGCCAGGTAGTAGCAGCGCACGCCTTTAATCCCAGCACTCAGGAAGCAGAGGCAGGCAGATCTCCATGAGTTCAAGGCTAGCCTGGCCCTCAGAGCAAGTTTCTGGATAACCAGGGATACACACAGATATCCTATCTTGAAAACAAATGAATAAAAAAAAATAATTAAAAAATTAACCAATTACTGTCTTACCTTGGGCTCGTGGTGGGCGCAATATTGGGGTCCTTTGGGAATCTCAGCTATCACATCAAGACCATCTCCCCAATTGTATTAGATGTAAGAAAGTTTGACTAACTCTGTTTGTTTTGTTTTCCAAAGTGAGTTCGCCCATGGATGAGGTGTTAGCATATTTGAAGGGTGGTAATTTTCATCTGAAAAATGCTGAACAGCGGACTCTGCCTCCTTTTCCTGATGAAGATGATAGTAACAATATCTTGGCGCAAATAAGGAAAGGGGTAAAATTGAAGAAGGTTCAGAAGGAAGTTCTGAGAGAATCCTTCACACTTCTGCCTGATACAGACCCTTTGACACGGAGCATCCATGAAGCTCTAAGAAGAATTAAAGAAGCATCCCCAGAGTCAGAGGACGAGGAGGAGTCTTTACCTTGCACAGACTGGGAGAACTAGCAGGTAAATAACCTGCTGTCTTTAGTAGCACGAGCCAGCGATCCAGCTGTAGCAGGTCTTGTTCATCATCTGACTCAGCTGTGGTGTGGCTAATAGATACGTACGTTCCAGGTTTAACTCAGAGACATTATCATCTTTACCTGGATATTTGATTTGCGTAGTGCCTTTTTCTTTTCTTTTTTAAAATTCTGTCCCTTTATTCAATAGTCCTTCTTTTGATGTCGAGTGGGTATGCTTCTAGAGGCCACATTCTGTGTTACTAGTTTATCTTTGTATCATTGCTGCAAGTGTTTTCTTTCCTGTACGTGTCTTCCAGGGTAGGGTCTGTCTGTATCCAGGGTGGTCTGGAGCTCTTTGTGACTCTCTAGCCATCATGGTATGCATTGCACCTGGCCAGGAAAATGCTTTTTTACATTTGTTTTTAATTGTACATATTTGTTTGTCTGCAGAGGGTTTGTGTACATGTGTGCGATAACCAGAGACCAGAAAAGAACATTAGATCCACTTTGAGGTTTAGTTACAGGCAGCTGTGATCCCCCTGACAGTGCGCTAGGAATCCATTTCAGGTCCTCCTGCAGGGGGCCGAGAGTTCTTAGTCATTGAGCCATTAAGTCATCCAGCCCCAGAAAGCACTCTTAAAGGGCAGTGGCTGTGTAAATGCTATCCAGAAGATCATTTTTCTATCTATCTCATTAAAATAATCTACAGTATAGTTATATTCCAAGAAAAGAGGCAGTCTTATTGTATCTTGAACAGATTTTCAAACTATTTTTAAACAGATTTTTCAGCCTTTTTAACTGAACTACTTAAATTAGGCATATTAAATTTTGATCATTTAGCTTTTTAAATACTTAAAATGTTCAATCACAATATTGTTTCTTTGTTGTCTATAATAGGCAGCTACATTTATAAATATGAACACTTGAGTCCTGCACAGTAGATTGTATTTGGTTACATATATATATGTGTATAAATAAATATATATATTTATTTATATATAAAATATATATAAAAATATATATAAATAAAATATTTGCAGTCTGCTGCTTGCTTGCATATGTCTTTTTTTTTTTTTTTAAAATGGGGTCTCACCATGCAACTTTAGCGGTCTAGAACTGGATAGATAGGTCAGGCTAGTCTTGCCTCTGTCTCCCTGAGTGCTGGAATTATAAAGGTACATGCCACCAAACCCTCTGCTGCTTTTAAATGGCACAAATTACACTATGTTAAAAGGAGTAAAGTGGTTATGGCATATGCTGTGCAGTGGGTTCAGCAAAGTGTGTAGAGCATGTAACGTGTTCTGTTCTCTGATAGTTAGCAAAAGAGGAAGACTTAACTAGACTTGGCAGTGCAGTTCTGCAATACCCAGGCAATGATCAGGAAGTAGAGGCAGGAGGATCATGACTTTAAGGGCAGTTATGATTGCATATTAAAACAGTAAAGCAGCCCCTCCAAAAGGGAACACTCTAGAGGGGATATATACAAGATAGCGTATTTCTTAAAGCCGGGTATGCTGGCATACACCTTAATCCCAGTATCAGCGGCAGATGCATGAGGATCTTTGTGAGTTCAGTCCAGCTTGGTTCACAGATCTCCAGGACAGCCCAGAATACAGAAAGACCCCATCTTAGGGGGTGGGGCTGGGAGAGAGCTTTTTTGTAAATGATTTTCTAGCAGAGACATATCCAGGATAATTACTTTTGGATGGGAGGGTGTGCAGTGATCCCTGATCATTATGATCTTAAGAATAGCCTAAGGGAATTACTAAAAAGTGGATTCCTGCCTTTGACTCTAAATCTAAATGGATATTTAATGTATATGTAAGCACACATAGATTTTGAAGACTTGGCACAGTAAAATATGAATTGGTCAAATAAAGAGCTAATATTAAAAGTACCTCCATCTTTTCCTGTGGCCTAGGAAATGAGGAAATGTCAGGCATCTCTTTCCATGGCTCTGTCTCAAGCTTCAAAGGCACGGTTTCCATCGCAGTCTCTATAATATGTGCTGACTCTGACTGGCTGTTCTGTGCAGTGATGTTCAGTCATCCTGCTTACTTTATACGTAAACATTGGTCTTTATTTACCTCTAAGAAATGTAAAGGAGTATAATTAATATCAGTATATCTAACTAATAGGCTAATTCAGACTCAAGTCGTCTTCCAAGGGCCTTTTCCACAGCAGATACTTGCACATTATCTCCCCCTTTACAGTTCTTGCTCCTCTGTGTTGTCTCCTGCTTGTAGCCCCCTCCCTCTCCCACCCCTCCTCTCCCTCCCTCCCTCCCTCTCTGTCCCTCACCCAGTCACGGTCCTTTCACTGCAGCAGCTCAGGTCAGCATTTCCGTGCTTGTCTTCTCCATCCCACCTAGGTCTTGCCTGACACACACGACAGCATCATTTTGTGTAACTAAGCTGAAGTGGATCCATGTCTGGGCACTGATGGAGAGAGTGTGAGGGGCAGATAGTTCTTCAGTGTTGAAAGAAACACTCAGCAGGTGTATGACCTGGAACCTTCGGAGTTGCTCTCCATCATCCTGTTGAGCGACTCCCTGCAGACAGCTGTGGCTCCCAGTAGCACAAGGGAAAGGAATACCTTTCGCAAATGTGTAACAGTGGAAAGACACATAAATGTCTTTTCAAGAAAACTGATGGTGGTCCTGTTTCAAAGGTTAAAAAAAAGCATGTGAAATTGATTTTTACTAAATTTTATATGACAAAATGGTACCTTTCAATACACAGTTGCCATAAAGTTGTGGAATAGTTTACCTCTGTGCACTCAGCCTCTTTAGGGACTTTCAAGGCTTTCAAACCCAGGCTTTATGTTGTATTTCCTAATAGCACATCTCAGTGAATTAGCCTATCAAAGCGAAAATGTTCTTATTGGAAAACGATTTTGTTTGAGCTTTTTAGTCTAAAAACTAGAAGATATTTTCTCACTTACACTAGCTGCGTTTCAAGTCCTCAGTACCATGTGTAGCTTCACAAGTAGAAAACACAGAACTATAATACAGAACATCATGCTTTCTTCTCCCATCTATATAAAGAATAAAGGTCTGAGGGAACAAGCATATACCTACCTGTAAGAGGCATTTTATTCTAACACATTGTTATTTTCTTTACATACAGGTGACTTAACAGAAAAAAGAAAAAATACCCATGGAAGACTGGTTCTGATTCTTTTGGGGAAAAGTTTAAGCTCTTGGTCCCAAAATTGAATTCCATTAGTTGCTGAATATTCTGGTAAAGTGGTATGAAAAAAAAGAAGCACAATTGGAGGATATTACTGTTCCGTCACTCTCGCTGGTTAGTGGTGACGTCAGTTTTATATGTGCAATGTTCCTGACTGCCTTGTGAAGGCCTCCTGGAGACAGACGGCTGCTCCACACACACCTCTTCCCGCCCACCTTTTCCCAACCTCATAGTGGCCAGTTACACTAGGGGTCACTGAATTAGAAGAACCCTGGGTTGGCAGAGCTGCTTTGGGAGTCATCTTTCAGTGCACAGAGACAATATTAGCGGAAGCCCAGCTGCTTCCACATCAGCTTCTAGAAACAGTGACATGCTAAAGAGGACATTTATCATGGTAGTCACAGTCAGGATTGAAAAGAAAACAACATGGAATGCACTTAAAAATCCCCACATTTTTTCATCTCCAGAGATGTTCAGTGTCTGAGAAGCCAATGGAGATATACCTAGTAATGTGTGCACCAAAACACAACACATTTAATAAGGCATATTTTTAAGAGGCCACAGTCTTACATTTTGTAAGAGTTTGAAGTTAAAATTTTCATGCTTTTAAAATAGCATTTCATAATTCTGAATTTAGAATAGTTTGAATTTTATGTGCACCCTGTTTATGAGAAGCAGTTCTTCGTAATTTGATAATGTTTCAAATTATTTTTAGTCTTTTTGTTTGAACTCCTGCTTGATTACTATTACTCATGACTTTCCTATTAAGAATCAAAAGTCAGGATTCAACAGTAGGGTTACAGATGACAGCTGTTTGTAACATGCACCAGTTTTAAGTTTTTATTGTTAGGATCCATGTGAAGAGCATGTGTTCAGTAAAGGTCCAGAAGGTAGCCATTCCCAGAAACCTGCAGCTGGCATTTCACTTTTTTCTCATGCCTTGGATAGAACATTAGGATGGCATTCGTTGCTGTCACTAAATCTTGAAACTTAACATACGTAGTTGTGATGCTGACTTAGCTGTATCGTACAGGGTCCATTTATGAATGGAGCTGTCATGGATTGTCAGTGGGATTATGTGGCCCTGCTTGGAAGTAGATACGCTACAGCGTGGCGTTGTGTGCGCTAGTGATGGAGACAGATCTTGGCTTTGTAAAGAGGGATTGAAATACCAAAAAGAACTTCATTCCTAGAAAGTTTCTCCCCAGCTTAGCCCAGAAACCACCCTGAAGTGGGAGCACATCATTGTCCACAGATGGCTTCCTCCAGAAACACAGCTTTTCTTCTTGTCATTCTTGAGAGATATTTTTCTTTAATTATGAAAAAACATTCTGGTAACAGGTTAAAGTAAACCAAATCTTTGCACTTAAATATTCGTAGCATGTTTATTGATGAGACCAGGAGCTTTTGTAACCTTTTATATATTGGTTTTAGTTCTAGCACAATTCCCACATCTTGTCCAAAAGAATTAAAACAGCTCTGATGTACAAACCTTACCCCAGAATGATGTGTGGGTCCTTCATACCCAAAGAGTCATTGGCTAGATAAAAATCTGAAAAATTGCAAAGTTTACAAACTTTATAAAGTCACCCATCATTTATGAACTTCTGATATTAAAGATCCATGTATCAGCATTCTACACATCTAGGTTTTTTACTTTTAACATTTATTTTATTGGATTTATTTGGTGTGAATGTGATAAATTCCCTGGAACAAGTTATAGACAGTTGTGAGCTACCATGTAGGTGCTGGGGATTGAACCCAGGTCCTCTGGAAGAGCAGCCATTGCTGTTAACCACTGAGCCATCTCCCCAACTTTTATTTACTTTTGATACTGGTCTTGCTCTGGAGCCCTGGCTGGCCTGGGACTTGCTGTACAGACTGGATTTGCAGCACTCATCCTGCCTCTGTCCTTCCAGTGCTAGGTAGGACTGCAGCTGGGTGCCAAGATAAGCTTGGCTGCGATTTTGTTTTTGTGCGTTTTTTTCTTTCCTGTTTTTAAAGTTTCATTTTTTAAAAAATTATTTTAAGTATGTATGTCCAACAGGCTCTTGCTTGGAGTTAGTTTTACAGACAACCTCTCCCCCTCCCCCCCATGGTTGCTGGGAATCAAACTTGGATCCTCTGAAGGAACAGTGCATGCTCTTAATCCCTCAGCTATCTCTAGAGCCCATTCTTTTTATAATTTAGGGAAATATGGACTATAACATTAAATTAACAACAGCCATTGTGTTGTAGTCAGTTTAGGTGGGAAAGCAGGGGATCACAAGCAGCTCTCCAGGAATGACTTTACTCTTGACAATCCACGGCTGCAGCAACGGAGCCTTCAGCCCAGTTTTAATGCCGGTTTCTCTGTCTCAGGATTTGTACTGGAGTGTGGTTCAGAGTAGAGTTCAAGACCTTATGTTCCGTCAGTAGTGTTGCTTCCTAACCTCCAAGGAAAGATTTCTTCTTAAAGAATTATGCCATTGGAGTTTTTACAGTAACACAAACTAATTAGCATATTGGCATTCAAGAAGTCACTAGATGAACCCGTATTAGTTTAAAGTGGATTTAGAGCCCCAGAAAAATGATGCTAAGCATGGTGGGTTGTTTTTTCTTCCTCTTAGTTTCCTAAACAGTAATAAAGGGTCCTTAATAAAACAAGGGCCCTTGGCTTAATGAAGTCAGTGGACCTGAAGTGATGAGCTCTGGCCTTCACAGTACATTCATATGTTCAGTTGTCACTCAGCCTGTGCTCCCAATTCCAGTCAGCTTGTGCAGCTAGACTCCTGTTGTCATTCCCTATCCACAGACCCTGCTTCTTTGTCCTGTTCCCAAGTACGGTGTGGCGAATAGATCACTTGGGGACATTAATGTTCATACTTGAATGTCAAGTTCAAATATTCCCTCAATACAACCAAAATTGTGTCTAATAGCCAATGTGGTATGTATAGAAAAGGATATCTCATGATTTAAATCCTAATTGTATTTTAGCATAAGAAAGTGCCGGAGAATAAGGACTTCTAGGGGATACGCAATGCCCTTTATAGAGGCTATTGAGTATAAAGAGTTCTTTATAGGGGTATGGAGTTCATTAAAAACAATCATTCCTTAGGTGTTCATTGTATGCTCAGTCTTTTTTCTTTTACCAAGACAGGGTTTCTCTGTGTAGCCCTGGCTGTCCTGGAACTCAGTAGAATCAGGCTGGCCTTAACTCAGGGATCCACCTGTCTGCCTTCCTTTTAGAGTGCTGGGACTAAAGGTGTGTGACACAACACATGATACAAATCCCATTTTAAAAAACATAGTGGTGTGGCGGCCTGTCCTATAATGAACACTTCGTGGAGTGTGTGTGCCCACAGTATATCCTAGAATGTGCTAATTGCACAGTGCATCATAGAAACCACACACTAAGAATCTGAAGCCCAGTGTGATGCAGCCTCATAGGCAGCATCCATGCATGCCACACAGGGACACACTGATGCAGTTGCATCTCTATACTCCCTGAGACTTCTTTTTGGAATTCATCACAGGATGTATTTATTTAAACCATTGCTTTTAACCTAGCTTTGTAATACGCTCATCACCAGAAACCAATCTGCATAGTGACTTTGGTTCTTGAGCAGACCTTTCAGGGAGTTTTGAGTTATATTTTTACCAGGTAAAGCAGAGTAACTAAATTCTGAGCAACTGCAGAACATTCGGACAGTTGCAGAAAGCTTAAGATGCCATTTGACAGGAGAAGTGGAGACCTTTAGTTTTCCCTCATTTTGCACTGAATATATATGATGATGTAAAGCTAAATATGCATAGTGAACTTTTGATTTGTGCTTGGTGTTGCCAGTGACCATCAAGACTTTAGATGGAAGAGGTGAAGATAGAAGCACCTTACTGTTGAGTATACAGCATATGTCTTGCTACTAAACCCATCAGTAGTCATGCCTGAACTTTCCCTTTTTTGTTAAAGCACATTAAAATTCTGCCTAATTGCTTTGTAAAGTGAAGCAATGGTATTTTTATTCTATAAATATAATGTAACTTAAAAAGTTTTCATACAAATGAGTTTATATCATTATCTAAATTGTCATGTATTTAAATAGAAGCTTTTAAAAATGGGAGGCAGTCCTGACCCAGAGAGAGATTGAGCGAGAGAGAGAATGTGTGTCTACTAAATATCCCGTGAGTTATGTTAAAGATGCTCTTATTGTAAATTTTCGTTTTGCCCACAGTGAACGCATAACTGGGTATTTGTATGATTGGATTCCAAATTTAGAAATGTTTCCTGTCTTCAAAGTACATTCACTGGGTTACTGCAAGGTGCGTGTACAGAAAATACCTCCGAGGTCAGCATGCTAAGCATTCAGGATGCGGCTGCACACGACTCTAAAGCAATCATTTGTTTGGAGAGGAAGGGCAAGTTTCATTTCTTGTGTTTTTGTAGGTACAGTTCAAAGTGGCTCAGAAAGTATGTAGGAAAAACCTTGAAATTTAAATGCAAAAGGTCTGTATGTTGAACTGAGTTTTAATGGGAGAAAATATTTTTACTTGCATGTTGTATAGTTAACTATCAAAGGGTGTAATGCGTTGTTTTAGGTTTCTCCTTGTAAATTCCATTGTCTTTGCTCCAGTCTTCGCAGTTACCAGTGGCCTTCCCTTTCCTGTGATTTCCTTTCATTTGTGTGATGTTACAAAGGTTAGACAGTGACACACAACGTCTCTCACACAGCCCCACTGCCTTGTTGAATCTCTCTCTGTACCATACGCATTGCCAAGTGTGAAACCACAATATGTAGTTTATTGAGAAACGGAAGGCTGCAGATCATTTTGCATGAGTAAAGCCCATTAGGGCTAAGAAACTGACACTTGTTTTTACCTGTTTTGGGTGTATGAAAATCACAGCGGCAAAAACTGACTCAGCACTCTCTGCTTTGTGCAATGTTATACAGGCAGAAGCAAAACACTAGTGCACTGTGCTCGGCTTTGCAGGGTGACTTTCCCATCATTACACTAAGTGGACTTGTCTGCAGTGTACTGTAAATGCCATCTCCTGCAAATTTATATACTTCGTTCATATGCTCAGTTAACATTCTAAGTATTAAAAATACAAAGAAAATACTAAGCAGGCATTTATAGCAATACTATGAAATTTCCAGTAATTGTTTTGACTGTTGCCTTTTGCTCTTTAGTGCAACGTTTCTGCATCGTTATGTTGCTTTTTCTCTTTTTATCATTTCACACTCCTGACTTAAATACGTGTTCACCCAATATTGCACTCACCTTTCTTATTGTACATGCAATGTAACAACACAGTTTTGGTGCTTAACAATATTCTTTTTCTTTAATAAAGGATATTTATTTGAATTAACTTGATTTGTTTGTTTAAATATATTGGCGGTATTATTTCAAAAAGAAGCATATAAATATTGGACCTTTGTTTTTTAAAGATGTATTTATTATGTATACAGTGTTCTTCCTGTATGTGTGCCTGCACACCAGAAGGCATCAGATCTCATTACAGATGGTTGTGAGCCACCTTGTGGTTGTGGGAACTGAACTCAGCCTCTGGAAGAGCAGCCAGTGCTCTTAACCTCTGAGCCATCTCTTCAGCCCCCAATATTGCACATTTTAAATAGTATATATTATATTCGTTACCGCGTGCTGTGACTAAATACCTTGAGAAGAGGCAACAGGGAGAGGATTTATTCTGACTTAGAGTTCTGGGGACTATGCACGACAACATGGCGGTGAAACCAAGAACCCTGTGTTCAGTTTGCTTTCTTTTCGTTCAGTCCAGGTAACCAGGGGCAGTAGGCCCTTCTTCCTCGGTCACACCTTTCTAAAAACACCCTCAGACATTTCCAGTGCTGTGTTTCCATGGTGAGTCAAGTCCAGTAAGGTTGATGAGTCATGATAAACTATCTCAGTCCCAGAGACTCTGAACCATGGACTCTCCTTCCTGGATGCTGTTGAGGATCCCAAGGCAGCTTTACTTGTGCTGTTTGTACACATATGTACACAGCTTGAAAATGCTGCCCAAAACTTGGAGATCTAAATTGAGATTGACCTCATACTTGGAAATCACTAACTAGAGGCCAGCAGAAGTTTCTGTCTGCATAGTTTAATAGCATGAACAGGTGAAAAGCGACTCATCTTCTAGGGCGTGGAACGTGGGTTGGCAACACATGTTTTGTGTAATCGAATATTATATCTGTCAGAATTTGGGATAGCAGTCTGGCTTCTGCCGGGCGGTGGTGGTGCACGCCTTTAATCCCAGTACTTGGGAGGCAGAGGCAGGCAGATCTCTGAGCCTGGTCTACAAGAGCTAGTTCTTGGACAGGCTCAGAAAAAAAAAAGTCTAGCTTCCTGGAGTCAGCCCTGCATAGAGCCTTGCTGTGGTTTCTGAGGTCAAGTTTGTCCAGTGGGCAGCAATTGCTCATAAATGGATCTCTTCATTTGTCTAAACCTCTGATAGACCAGGTTTTCCAGCCATTCAATTCCTCGCTGTCTGTTCTCCCACGCGCTTGCCTTGACCCTCTTTTCAGACACAGGTTAACTTCACACACAGGGCTCAGCTCTATAATCTTTGAGCCTATATAACTCTGCAGCTCCCTAAAACAGAAGAGGTAGCCATGCTGTTTTGTGCTCAATACCTGGAAGGTTCTCCTGCCTGCCTGACTTTCTCATTATTTAAGCTTTGGAAACACCTGGATATGGACCCGCCCACTCCCCCATTCATACCAGCCTTGTGAATATTAAAGTTCGGCTTTCCTGATGACTGAACCAAAAAAAAATTTTTTTTTTTTTTTTGGTTTTTCAAGACAGGGTCTCTCTGTAGCTTTGGAGCCTGTCCTGGAACTAGCTCTTATAGACCAGGCTGGTCTCGAACTCACAAAGATCTGCCTGCCTCTGCCTCCCGAGTGCTGGGATTAAAGGTGTGCACCACCACCGCCCGTGAACCAAAAAATCTTAATACCCCTCTTCACACACTTTCCCATGACTCAGTAATTATCCTGGTCAGGTGGATTTCTTCTGGTCTGTGACTCTTCTTGACTCACCAGCTTCTCTGATCCAAAAATGGCTCCCTTGACTCTATCCCTGTCGAAATGAACCTGGCTAGATCTCTCCACTTTTTCCCATCTTGCACAACTCACGAGCAGTTGCCCTTAAACCTTTCAGTCTCTGCCCACGTCCCACCCTCTGTCTTACCTAAGTTGACTGTGACGTCCGTCTGGCAGACGGACCTGGCTGGACCATCTTTCAGCTGTTCTTTGGCATTGGCTTTCATATGGTCTTTGCACTGCTGGCCTTGCCTCTGCATGCCTTTGCACAGTTGCTTCTCCCCTGTGTTGCTCTTGACTAGATGACAGGATTTCTGTGGACTTTTATTGCTGGAGCTCTATGCAAAGTGTCTCTTCTAACACTGTCCACATCCCCTCTTCCCGACAGTGTGACCAACATTGTATGTCCTAAAGCCTTGTATCTGAGCACATGTTGTCAGGTTTTTTATTGAAAGGGAAGGGATTGCTATAAATCCTTTCCTTGCTGCCTTCATAAGGAGCCAGTCCTGCAGACACCTGACTTTGCGCTTTTAGAACTGTGAGATGTCAAGCCACCAGTCTGTGACAGCTGGATCCAGCAGCCCTAGCAAACCAAGGTAGCATCTTTCAGGTTTCCACCATGGTTACTTAAGGACATTGGCCTTTTCTCAAGTTGCCCTGTTACTGTGTCTGCCAGTATGATGAATCCAAACCAACCAGTTGTCCCATAAGGTGCCCTTGCACTTGCTCTCAGAGAAGCCAGGTAACCCGGAGAACCCAGGGGATGAGAAGCAGTAACACTGGTCTCCTGCCTGGAAAATGCAGATCTGCTACGGGAAGTAGTGGAGACTCTTTTGAGATGGCAAAGACCGGGACATATTCACTGATTCTTCTGAGTTGCTTCTGTTAGGAGCTAGGCAAGAAAGCGAGGAAAAGACAGGAAACCCTTGGCGAGGCTGTGTGGAGAACTCAAAAGTACCCCAACTACCATAGTTAACATTTCTGTTAAACTATAAACACTTCAGTACTACCAGATATGACATAAAGAGTTAGACATCTTTTAAAAATGTCAATTGAGAAGTGAGAGGAAAAAGTACAAAAGGAAAAATTGGCATGACAAGCTAAGGAAATCCAAATGCTAGTGCACCTATGGGAAAGTAGTTGACCTTAGTAACTAGAGTTCACACTGGAAACCAAGACACATGCTCATGAGTTGTTACACTTTAGACTGGTAATTCCAAGTGTAGACAAGTCTTGGGAAATAGTTCACCCATGATGGTTCTATAATTGGCCATGACAATGGAAAATTAACAGGATATCCACAAAGACTGGCCAGTATGCAGCCTGGTCTACAAGAGCTAGTTCCAGGACAGGCTCCAAAGCTACAGAGAAACCCTGTCTCGAAAAACCAAAAAAAAAAAAAAAATCCCAAAATAAAAAAACAAACAAAAAAAAGACTGGCCAGGATTTTCTCTTGAGACACAATTTTCTTTTTTTTTAATATTTATTTATTTATTATGTATACAATATTCTGTTTGTGTGTATGCCAGCAGGCCAGAAGAGGGCACCAGACCC
>JAQHUG010000088.1:176620-200204 GCA_028555095.1 Dicrostonyx torquatus | reverse complement strand
AAAAAAAAAAATCTCAGCTGACATGAAAACTCAAATGTAGAGAACTGAAGAGCTTTTGTGGGTACTGGACTGGGGTGGGTGTTAAGGAGAATAAGGAGTAACACACAGCATGGAAGTGTCTCCCTGTCACTTACCTCATGACCGATTCGTGTTTTGTTCAGCTGTTTGCTATTTCCAGTTCCTTCTAGACTGCTACAGTTAAAAACCTTCGTGAATCTGACCTTGCACAAGTTTTGAGCCTTTCTTGACTGTGTAGTCCAGCGACTGCTCAGTTGCTCCTTAGTGCAATTCCTGTCATGATATTCAGGGTTTCACTGATTCTCCACTGGGGACGTGAGACAAGCCTGCAGTCTAGATCTTCCTCTGTGCAGCCAGGGTCTCAGAACTGAACGTGTTCTCACTTCCCCCTCATCGCTTGGGTTTTCAGGGAGCGATTACGCCTCTTTGACATCAGTTCAAATGCTGCCTCCTCCAGGACACCAGCTCCTTCCTCACTGTATCCCTTGCCTTGCAGCGCTGATGTCAGATGGCTGTGCAGCTCTCTCACCAGTGTGTGCTCTGATGGGAGCACTGGCCTTCTGATGCACATCTCATAGGTGTTCATGAAATGATGGGTTACCAGGCAACTGGCATTAGATCCTACCAGAGGCAGACACTGTCCTGATCTACCACAGCACTATTCGGTCTTGAGGCATCTTCCTGTTTAAAGATTATGAATAAATAGAAACAAGGCTATGAAGCAGCAGGGGCGTTAACCTGTCTGATGCTCTTTCCACTAGGACCCTAGTACACCCAGGACTCAGCGATTGGCCTGGTGAAGAACAAAGGAAAATACTGGCCTTTTACTGCACTGTGGTTACCCATGGCAGCATGCTTTAACAACGGCCTGCAAATACTTTTTAAAAGGCAGTATAAGGGGGCTGGAGAGATGGCTCAGAGGTTAAGAGCATTGCCTGCTCTTCCAGAGGTCCTGAGTTCAATTCCCAGCAACCACATGGTGGCTCACAACCATCTGTAATGGGGTCTGGTGCCCTCTTCTGGCCTGCAGGCATACACAAGACAGAATATTGTATACATAATAAATAAATATTTTAAAATATTTTTAAAAAAATTTAAAAGGCAGTATAAAACTTAGGATCTTCCAAAATGTGGTTCAGTGGGAACGGTGCTTTCCCCTTAAGCCTGCAGCTCTGAGTTTGAGCTCAAGACCACATAAAGGTGGAGGGCAATGGTGGTACTTGATCACAATTCCCAGACCCAATCACCAGGTAAAGATGAAGAGTGACAGGCCTTTCTTCTAAGGCAGGTAATATGCCCAGGGCGTCGAGTCACTGAGTACTCTGTCGAATGCATGTTGCTGGCCAGTGCTATAATCCTGGAGTCTCATCAGTGGAAGCCAAACATTCATTTATTAGCTTTCAGCAATGTTCTTTTCAGAGTTCATGCTTTCTAATGATTATGGGGTTTTAGAGGCACTGGGGATATTTGGTAACTTAGGTACTAACTAACCCTGAATAATCCTAAAACTTAACAAGCAATCTCTGGGTAAGAAAAAAAAAATATGAAAACATATAACCTGATTCCTGAAATGGAGAACTCTATGAGAAAAAGAATAAGACAGATTTATATGTACCAACTTAGACACATGTAATAGCCTCAAACAAGGAAACTGATACAGGAGAAAACCCATACCTTATGATACAATTTGCCCCACAAACTAGAGGTTTCAACAGATTGTGTGTGTGATATGCATATGACATACTGAAAGAATGACATTCAATGCACCACAGCAATGACATCAAAAGACGAAAGGAATGTCAAAATGACTTTTGCTTTATCCGTATTATTTTACAAATAGAGAGAAAGCACATGGTTTGGTGAGATGGTGCAGCGGGTTAACAGTGTTTCGCCTGCATCTGCTCTCCAGAATCCATATGCGCAGAACTGACTTCACACAAGCACTGAGGCCCACATGCCCCCACACAATAATAAAAGTTGAGGTTCTTTGAAATCACAGATGAATCACTGTGTAATTAGGACAAATTCCCTTTTTTTAAAAAAGGAAAGAGGTTAGGGAGGTCAGAGACACAACAGCACAAGGGATGGAAAATAAGCTATCTGATTCTTCTTAACAGGCTGATAAGCGTGACATATTGATATTTTTATACTTACTGCCTTTTAAAAACGTGTTTGCATGGCACGGTTCAAGCATGCTGCCAGGGATGAGCACAGTGCAATAGAAGGCCTGTGTTTTCCTGGTTACCTCTCACCAGGCCAGACCCCAGCTCCCCATCTTAGAAGTGGAGGCGACAACGCTTTACCACGAAACTGCTGTGATATAGAGCTGGCCACACACCGTGACAGCAGCTGACTGTTTACACCCATACACACAGCACTGGGATGTCACTGCACGGGCAGACTGTAAAGTAAAGGTTCTATGGGAGACCAAAATTAATGAGACAGAAAAAGATGAACACGAGTGACTTCAAAGTTATTGTTTATTTGACAATTCCCAAGTTGACTTGAAAATTTTATAGGATATTTTGAGCAAACTGTGAACACTGGTGGCTCCTTTTCCTTTCCTGCAATGTCAAACATGCTCAGTCTATTGCCCAAGTGACAAATAATGTCTACTCAAGGAATTTCAACTAATTTTAAATGTAACTCAATCTAGAAATAAAACTTAAATACCAGAGCAGACTAAAACAAAGTACAAAGAATAGTTTTTGTTGATACCATTTTTGATTACTTTTATAAGAGAATAATCTGTAAGTAGTTATGCTTATGAATTAATAAGAAAGAGGAGTACTTAGAATAACGGAAACAAGCTTTCTAAAGCAATGCAAATATACAAATACCTGGTCATGGATTCAGTATCAGATTCACAAACTGAAAGACACAGAAGTACAGACTGAGGCTGGGGAGCTACAGAAAGGAGCAGTTAAGTTTCTTCTGGCTGTAGCCTCAGTACCCACTCCCGATAACAACATGAAGTCCAATAGCACACAAACAGCGGGTCAGAGCATTTAATCAGCATACCACTGAAGAAAATAAAGTTGTTTTCGTTAAGTGTTAAAGTGGGTCTCCAGAAGACATCACCTGCAGACGCCATTTCTGTGTCTCGGTTCAGCCGGCGCACTCAGGAAGCCCCAATTCCTACGCAAACCCACGGCAATCCTTTACCTACTCGCCTTGCTATTCCAGGAAAAACTGTTAACCCGGATTCCTTTCATGTTTTTAAAGGTTATACATAGTGAATCTGAGTTTGCTAAAGTACATATTTCAGTTTGTTGGTTTTTTTTTTATTCCTTTAAGCCTAAAATATGAAATAAAGGATCTTAACAGAATGTATTTTAAGCCATCACCCTGAGACATGAGTTGACTTGTGGCTGTATTTTCATGTGAATTATGGCTTTCTAGAACTCCACGCTAGGCTCTCAGAAGGCCACTATTCTGGCTGACCCCCCCTTGTAACTCTTCTTCAAGATGCATCTAGCCTAGATTCTTTCAATTCGTATTCTCTCCATTTTCAGGCCCTCAGCTGCTACCACACACAGCGATGATTCCTAAGTAGCTATTTTCAGCTCTTGTTTTTCCCCCAAGTTTCATACCTAGACTTAAAAGTTTCACTTGGGTATTTTTTCATGCACACTAAATTCAATCAAAAGGAAACTCATTTGCTCCAGTAGTCCCACCCCTACTCCATCTATTCACACAAGAGGAACAGAGCCTAATCCACGCATCTGATCTCTGCCTTCCAGTTCTTCCTCATGTTGCACTCAGCCTGCAGTTCAAGACACATTCTCCCAAGTCACGTACCCGAGTTAGGAAATCCCACCTCCTAAATCCTATTCAAACACACCATTGCATAGTTACCATCCCCAGCGCCATAGCTGTCAACAGTCTCTCAGCAGTGATTATTGCCATTCATGTAATTGCCTGGTCTTATAAAACATATTTTATTGCATTACTTCTTTGCAACAAAATCCCCTCATCTCTCCACTACCCGCAGAATGAATAATGCCCCAATCAAACCTTGTGAATGAACTACAAAGTTCCAATGTACCTTTCGCCCCCTGGTTGTCATGCCCTTTCCCATGTTCATGCTTCATCTGCACTGACCCACTCTAATCTTTTCTGTCTGAGTCTTTGCATACGAAACACTCTCAGTAATTCTTTTATGCCTATAACTGACTAGTTCTAGTTCCTCCCGCAAGAATTTGGAGAGTTCTCCCCCTTTGGAAAAGACCTTCCGTTCCCACTCCCCTTCCCTGGGATGATGTTCCCTGCCAGAGTCGTCTTTTGCCATAGCATGTACAGTATAAATAACTTGACCTAGCACACAACTATGGCCCCCTTTCTGTAGTTTCTATCCCAGTACAGAGCCTGAGCCATAGCTGGTGCTAGTAACTGTCTTAGGAAAGAATGTGTAAAAGGCATATGGACTGGCTGGTGAGACGGCTCCGGAGGTAAAAGTGCATGCAATGCAAGCCTGACAGCTTGCATTTAATCCCCACAACGCAAAATGAAAGGAGAGAACCAACTCACAAAAGTTGTTCCCTAACTTCTGCATGACATGCACATATACTTTAAAACAAGGCACGTGGGTCACATATGAACCTATTATAAAACACCAGCCTGGAGACTGGAATTTCCCTGCAAGCTCACACCTTATCCTAGTCTTTTTTGCATTTACCCAATTCAAACCTAATCTTTTGCTTGTTCCTCAAAAAGTTACATCTAGAATTATCACATGAAATTCCTACTTATATCCTAGGTTTATAGCCCCCAAAATGTGACACACAGACTCAGATTCACGTACACAAACGTTCACAGTGACAGAAACGACCTGACATTCATCCACAAATGACCGGATAGGTGAAGTAAAGCTAGTGTCCAGCCTCAAGAAGCAACAGAATGCCGAGACAAGCCACAACATGAATGGACCTTGAGAATATCATGCTAAGTGAAACGAGTCAGACCCAAAAAGACAAACACTGTATGACTCCATGCATCCAAGAATGTACAGAGGTATAAGGTACATCATCAGGAACGACAGAAAGGTAAACAGTGGTGATAACACCATGAAAGTATCTAAAATCACTCTCAGAAATGGTTTAAATGATCTGGGTTTAGTAGTGGTGCATGCCTTAAATTCCAGCATTGGGGAGGTAGAAGCAGGAGGACCTCTGTCGAGTTCACGGCCAACCTGGTCTACAGATTGAGTTCCAGGATGGTCAGGGCTATATAAAGAAACTCTACCTCAAAAATAAGTAAGTAAATAAACAATAAATGAGTTGGGAGGCCTATAGCAGAGAGTGTGACATAACAACTCAGAGTTCTGTCTTGTCTCATCCACTTTGCCAGGTGGTGGTGGCTGACATTTTTAATGTCACCACATGGGAGGCAGTGGCAGGTAGACCTCTGAGTTTGAGACCAACCTGGTCTACAGAGTGAGTTCTAGGACAGCCAGGGCTACACAGAGACACAGAAAAACTTGTCTTGGGCTTGAGGGAGAGGGGAGGCTCAAATGTTGAATGTTATACTTATGTTCTAATTTGATATAAGAGAAAAAGTCACATGACCCAGGACTTTATTTAATACTCTATTTAATTTATACTCTATTTAATAATCATGACTGTGGCCTGATGGGGACTATGTTAAGTGCTTTCAGCCTTCTGCACTCATCGTTTAATGGTTAGATCAACTGGGAGAAGCCTTAGCTTCTACAGAGCTAGCACTGACTAGTCATCCAGAATGAACAGCACAGTATATCCCAGAGATCTCCCTCAGTGCTAGGAATAAGTTTCCAGGAGTGCAATTGTCTTCCTAAGGCCTTGATTATCAGTTTGCTGTTGGGTGTGTTTGTTTTTGAGACAGGGTTTCTCTGTATAGTCCTGGCTGTCCTGAATCTAGTTCTGAAGACCAGGCTGGCCTTGCTTTTGTTTCTTAAAGATTTACTTATTTCATGTGTATGAGTGTTTTGCATGCTTTGTCTGTGCACTATGTGCATGTCTGGGGTCTGCAGTGTCTGTGCACTATGTGCAAGTCTGGGGTCTGTGCAGTGTCTGTGCACTGTGTGCATGTCTGGGGTCTGTGCAGTGTCTGTGCACTGTGTGCATGTCTGGGGTCTGTGCAGTGTCTGTGCACTATTTGCATGTCTAGTGTCTGTGGCAATCAGAAGAGAATGCTGGATTTCCTGAAACTAAGTGATGCATGGTAGTGAGCAGCCATGTGGGTGCTGGGAATTGAACCTGGGTCCTCTGCAAAAACTAGTACTCTTAACTGAGTCCAACAGTTTGCTTGTTTGTTTCATTTTTTGAGACAGGGTCTCTATTAGTAGATCAGGTTAGCCTCCAACTCACAGAGATCCACCTGTTTTTGCATCCTGAGTGCTGGGATTAAAGGTATGGCCCATCAAGCCCAGCATCTACTATTTTATGACAGGTTTTGCTATGTATCCTAGGCTGGACAAAAATTTGCAATCCTGCTTCAGTCTTTCAAGTGTTGGGACACTAGTATGTGCTTTCAAACTAAGATGTTATTTAAATTAAAGGGATTTAAATTCTACATATGAACAATTATTCATTAAATCATTGGAAATCTGTAATCAATTTAAATTGAGACTAAAACACGGTCCATGAATGAGACACCTACAAAAGCATGATGTAACTCACAATGGCAACAAGAGTTGTAAGCATCAGAAAAGGCCATGAAGCATCCTAACAGGGTAGAACTGTAGCTTAGCTGACAGAATGCTCCTCTAGCATGGGCAAAGCCCTAGGACCACACAGAAACTGACAGGACAGCACAGGCTTGGAACCACAGAACTTGGCAGACTGTCCTTAGTTATCGACTTTGAAACTATCCTGGGCTACATAAGACTTTTTTCAAAACAACAATAATAACAAAAAAGAAACAAACAAATGAGATCTAAAAAATAATTTAGAGAAGCAGGGCAGATGAGTTAGAAGAAAAACCTGCAGCAGAAACATGATCAAGAAGTCTACCTCCTGACAGATGTGTAGACACAGACCCCTGGCTGTGAACAGGGCCCATCATCTGAACCTCGCTCCTCGCCAGCCTCTAGAGCTGCAAGCTGCTGAGAAGTGTTGAAGACAAGCACATCTCATTTCTAGCCACACTTTCTGAGATGTCACTCAACAAAAAACCAGGGAGAACAAATCGTCTCACTTAAAAGTCACACAGACAAAGGGTACTTACTGAGTGAGTATTCAGCAAGACAGTCACAACAGACATGAGCAACAGAAAACATGCTGACAGAAAAATCCTAAAGACTTTGCCATACTACAGAAACAGCCTAGGAGGTGCATTTATGAAGACACCTAGCATGTTCATTTAATGCTATTATGAAGAAGCAAAGTAGTATTTCTATTTCTGGGTGTATCTGACAAAAGTAGGTCAGAATCCCAAAAAATGGTGAGTGCAGAAGCTTATGTCTTGGAGCAGGTTATAAATCCTAACGACTGGCAGGATATTCTCAGGGACTTTGAGGCTCTTCAGAGCAATCATGATTTGGTTAAAAGCAGCAGCAGCTAAGTGTGGTGGAGCCCACCATTAATCCCAGCACTCAGAAGGCAGAGGCAGGCAGAGCTCTGTTGAGTTCTGGGGCAGCCTGCCTGGTCATGCAGTGAGTGCCAGGCTAGTCAGGGCTACACAGAGAGACCCTGTCTCAAAACAAAACAAAATCCAACCACAACAACAACAGAAAAACCCCAACAAAAACTAAATCAAAGCAGCCTCAAACAGGGATTAAGGCTGGGGGAGGACTTTGTGTCTGGCCATCCTGATACGCCTCATATAAACACTGGTTCTCATGCTCCCGTTTGCTAGATCTGCATTCACGGTAAGGACAATTCTCCATCACCCTTTTATTTATTTTTATAGAGACAAGATCTGTATTGGCCTAAGTGGTTCCCAACTCCTGTCTCAAATTATTCTCCAGCCTCAGTCATCTGGACAGTCATCTAGGAGCATGGAAAGTGACCAACAGAAGAGAAAATCCACAGGAAGTCTTTGGGTGTTTATGGTCTTTTATTCTAGTCCAGATGCAATTTTCTTCATGGCTCACATGTCTTTAGTAACAACGACCTAAAGAAAAAATTTTTCTCTTCTTTATTTTTACATTTCTTGTTTTGCTAAGGATTTCATGCATGTCTTAGCATGTGCGTAAGCATACATTCTATCTGTAAATAGCACCTGTGGCTACCTTGAAAGGGGCCTTCTCCAGAGTCTCTTATGCTGCATGCTGTCGGGCTGTGTGTGGGTCTCTGCGTTAATCACTACCTACTGCAATGAGAAGCTTCTCCAATGAAGGTGAGCAGCAATGCACTCATCTATGGGTACAGTACTATGTCATCAGAAGCCACTTTACTGCTCCATTCATTTAGCAAAATAGCAGGTTTTCCCCTAGGGCCCATGACTTAGCCAGTCCTAGGTTCTTGCTCTCATTAATACTATCTCAGCCCTGATTGGGTGTCTTCATCACACCTCTCCCCTCTAGACTGAGGATCTATGTGAAAGATTTGAAGAGTCAGGGGTGGGTGGATGATTTTAAGGAGAAGGAAGACATATCCTAGACACAACAGGGCTGATGACCGTATGAACTCAGTGATGGTACAGTAAGACCTGCACAAGTTCAAGCAAGACAGAGTCCAGATACTGAGAAGGAGAAGTGGACACAAAGTCCGACCGCTAACCTAGAAGCTATTCGCAACTGACAGCTGCTGGGAGAGGGACGATTCTCCATTGGAGTGACAGAGTACATCAGCTCCAGTGCAAGGCAGGCCTCGTGCTCAGGAGTAACTTAACTGGCTAACACGAACCAGATTCCATGTTTTCAGGGTTTCTCCTCTTCTTCTGTCTCCCCCATCCTTTTCTCTGAAGTCGGGTAGCTAGGGAGGGAGAAGATCTGGGAGGCGTTGGGGAACATAAAAGAATTGATAAAAAAACACACACTAAATGAAATTTTCAGAGAATTAGGGCTGCAGATATGCTCAGTGGTTAAGAACAGTTGTTTTTGCAGAGGTCCTTGGTTCAGTTCCCAGCACCCACATGGCAGCTCTGTAATTCCAGTTCCAGAAAATCTGATGCCCTCTTTGGATTTCTGAGAGCACCCAACATACACTTGGTAGATACATATATGAACGCAAAACATGTATATGTATACCTTTTTTTGTTTGTTTTAAAGTCACCTGCTTTACCTAGTGACCTAATAGATTGTCAGGCAGTGCGGTGCTGACTCGGAATTTCTTGGGTGAAACTGTCACTGATTTGAACTCCCTCTGCTTATTAGGCTTAAACTTATTTTTCTTTATTTTTGAGACAAAGTCTTACTACATATAGCCCAGGATAATCTCCAGCTCTCAGTCCTCCTGCCTCAACCTTCTTAATGCTGGGATTAAAAGAATGATGATTCCCAGTTTAAAACAGTTTTTGTTGTCTTTAGGACAATGGAATGAGTGATCTAAAATTATATATATATATATATATTCTTAACAATACTTATTATTACTAACCATACAGTGTGGTATTCTATTAAAGATTAAAAAAAAAGTGTCAAACCCAACTACTTCTTACCTGAAATGTTCTTCTTTATGATTTTATAAAGGGCTGGAAGTAGCTCAGTGGCACACTACTTGCCTAGCATGTGCTAGGTCCTGGGTTTGACCCCCAGCACCATGAACGAAAAAGAAATTATGTTAATTTACCTCATGAATGCTAAAAGATTATGCTAAAAGGTTCAAGAAGTCTATTTTATGCCTTTAAGCACAAAATTTCAAATGCTAAAATTATGTGGTATCAAAGAAATGAAAGGCTCAAGACAATAACCCACAGGTTTTCCCCAGGTCCTGCCTTCTGTTCCGGTTCCAGAGACAGCAGGGGTCAGGAGGCAGCAACCCAAGCCCACACTCCAGAGGCACACAAAGACATTGATGGCAGAGACACACCTGCTCAAGGATACATTTAATTTTAACAGAGCAAAGACATGGCTTTGTAAAGGTCATGTGGTAGCTTACCATTTCAGTGTCACCTGAAAAGATAAGGGACAAGTTCTTCTCTAACTGCTCCCAACAGTTCAAAGACAACAGAGCATCAGAGTTTTGATGGTGCTGCAAGCTGCATTTAGGGACAAGAAGTAATGCAATATCATGAATGTTCGCTTTTAGTCTACAGGGGCAGAGCGAGAGGAGGGGATGAGGAGAGAAGAATAAAAACTAATTTTCCAGGCAGGGAAATACTTATAAAACCTTTTATGTCAAAGTTAGGATTTTAAAACATCACATACTAATGCAAAATCCAGTAGCACCTGTAGGATGGAAGGAAATGCTGCCATTGCTTAAATGCTTTAAATATCCTTAAAAGACTGAGGAAAAAAGAGGAAGTACATTCTCCAGAGAACAAATGTATTTCAAAATAAAAATTGTATTTTTGTTTTTTTTCCAGTTTTTGCTTTTGTACAAGATTTCATAGTTATAATAACTTATACACAAATGGGATAGACCTCTGCTCTCCTCCTGTGTCGCTGCAAGTCCATATGTTCAGGCTATAGTCCCCAACATTAGGTTCTGATCAATATATTACCACAGTCTGATCTAAATATAGTTACATTATATAATATTTATCTCTGGGAAAAATCAAATTTAAATATGCAAATGTTTATATAATACAGCAATGGAAAAACTACAGTAGGCACACAATCTATGACTTAGAGGCGATGAGTTCTAGATGCTCCTCTAGTGTAGTGAATGTTTAAAATAGTCAATAAGAAGGCTTCTTTATGTGTGCACTTGTGTCCACCTCATCCCAAATACTGTACATGTCTACTGACAAGCTGGGAAGTTATAGGTGCAGCCCTCAAGAAAGTGTTAAGTTACTAAAAAAAGAAACAATAGGCTCTATTGGACATGGAAAACACTCACAAAATTTCCAATTTTAAATTTCACAGCAGTAGGAAAATATTAAAAATAATTTCTGTATATACATATAGGTATATGTATATATTGAATTACACATATGCCTCACATTATCAGTACAAGTCAAGTGGAGACATTTTGGTGAGTTATTTTTCCATTAAATGATCACTATGCCAAAATTTAAAAATATTTTATTACATCATTAAAATAATTCCCTTACCATATCAACAGCTTACACTGTTTTTTTTTCTTTTTTTAAGATTTTTTTTAAACTCTTCATAACTAAATTCCCTGATCCCTAGTGTTAATCCTCTACTTAAATTAAAGCCTGGTATTCTTTGATATTCAGAAACTCATAGATAAAATCATATCTGTTTTCAAAATTCTGTCTATCAAATAAATTTTATTACCTGATTTATCAGAGAAACATCTTGGCTCTGAGCATGTATACCTAAATTATTCTCTCTATAATAAACAGATAAGGAAAATACCCTAAAATAGATGGGGGTGACTGATGTGATGTTACAGGACATATAATACATGATGATTATATGTGTCTGATACAGATGTTTCAGAGATACCTCACTGTAGAAACTAACTTTAGAAACAAAGCATTTATTTTTCACTCTAATAGAAATTGATATATATGTATGTATTTACATACATACACATAAATATAAAACAAAACTAGTACTAAGAATCTGTTTATGAGTGAAAAAAATTGGGTTAATCTGCTTGATTTGTACTTAACAATTCAATCATTTGGGGGTACAAACAAAAAATCAGTGCATTCATTGACTCCAGAGTCAGGTACTCAAGCATCCACTGAAAAGAACTCTCTTCAAAATCACAGGCATTGTACAGCAAGAATATATGTATTCTGATGCAATCCCTACTCGGGCAGAGCAGACAGCACTTGGCTTGCTATTAAAATAGCTCTGTAAAAGAAATGTATCATATAAAGAAATGCACGTTTGCTAAATGTCTTAAAATTACATCAAAACAACATTAAAACTAGCTCTCTGAGAAGAGACTGTTGAAGGTATTTCCCATTTTGAAATGCCTAGTTAACAGTTCAAAATATTGCCTTGTGAAGTTTGAATAAAGACATGGTTTCGGTGAAGACCCATCTGCCACGGTCACAATTTAGATACAGTCCTCTGATTGGCTGCTAGGTGGAAGTGGACCTCCTTCAAATCAGCTATTCACCTTAAAGTTATCTATAATAAACAGTGCCCCCATAGCCATTATTTCTCATAAATTGAAATTCATTGATCACTCAGAAAAGATTTCTCGCCAAATATGTAAATAAGTGTAAGTGCATATTTTCTGTAAAGATAGTTAACATTGCTAGACTAAACCACCAAGGATGGACTGCTGTATTTCAGTTCCGTGTGTCAAATTTACTATAAATTTAAAAAGAAAAAATATCTGAGGGACTCAGCTGCCTTTGTTTAATTGGCTTTACAATGTGTAATAAAATGGGAGACAGTATCTTCTCATAAACAATGAATCAATATGGAAAGTAAACTACACAGCAGACAAGAGTGGAGGACCGCAGAGTGTACCAGAGGAGAGTGAAAGGACTCCCAGTAAAAAAGGAAGAACTGCAGACACCCACTTCTGGTGATTTTCAACTGAAGATGTACCTCTCTCCCATACCTGGCAAGAATTAATTGGTAATGGCCCTGCTTCTCAGCAGTGCAAAAATATCCTGAGAAATTATTCAGATAACAACAAAAGACAGGGCTTTCATTACTAAATTTTTGCACAAAACACAGCTGTAGATATCATAAATAAATTAATTTAAAAAGCAGATAATCTTCACTGTGTTGAACAAAAATGAAGAAAGAACCCAGACATTGTTAATTCTTCCATTAGCTAATATCAGGGGGAAAGACTGCATTAGTGTCTACTTAGAACTTTCCAGTTAACTATGGCCAATATACATGGAGGTAATTTGTAGTTCAAGTTTTTCATGTCTTTTTTTCCTCAACTAGCTACAAGCTAAATTCTAAAATTTATACTGAAATATACAATTCCAATTTTCAAAACACCTCCTCCTGGAGGGATGATATTCAAAAAAATTTGTGCAATCTTGGTGCAAAGCCCAAACAGTCCTAGAAGACAGACAGTATCTTTTCATCAATTGGCACTGAAATTTACTCTCCTTAGCTGCATTCTAGTAGCTTGGCCAGATTATCTCGTAATTCTGTTAGTTCAAATATCTTTCCATCCAGGATTTCTAAGAGTGTCTTCAGGTTACTGCGGAAAGCTTCCTGCTCGCTCTGGCTCTTCTCCAGGCGCTGCTCCAGGTCAGACAGCTGCCCCTCCAGGTCTTTATTCCGAATTTCAACTTCCTTCAGAAACAAAAGTTAACACACGTCTGTCAGTTCATTTTTAGATAACAATACAACTTCCTGCTGTCCCTCGTATCTTCTAGTAAGTCTGACGCTGGAGTCAGCCATCACAGAGAGCCAGGCTTGACTAAGAATAGATCTGTCCTTCCACAAGAAAGGGCCGCTAGTCACTGCTTCACTCCAGGCAAGGCGTCAGAGCTTCTCATGGCAGGCAGAACACCCACCTGAGCATTATTTACACCTCACTTTAATTGCTGCTCCCTTGTAACTGACAGTAGGCCATTCTCCTGACCTGGTGACTAAAGAAAGAGTTCAAAGAAAAGCAACAACTCCCTAAACTGAGATTGTAAGACTGTCTGATACTGACCCTGTATTCAGGATTGAAGGACATGTGTATAAAAACATACAATTGCTCAGCTCTAGAAGCTTATGATGAAGATACAGTAACTGCATGTATCAGAAGAATAAAGGTGACAAATTCAGGCTGAAAATCCAGGAAAGAACAAAAAACTACAAGAAAACAAACTTTATGACAATACAAAAATATTTAAAAAATTTTTATGTGGTCTAAATGCCAGCACACTAAGGATTATTTAGGAGTTATTAATGGCTTTTAACAATGTTTCTAAGGATGACAAATGTTTCTAAACATTATATAATGAGGCAAGTGCAAAAGCCCAAAATTACATGACTAATAATTTAAATTTAGTTTTAAAGGTCAAATTTAAAGCTGGAAAGATGGTTCTGTGGTTAAGAATGCTGCCTGCTCTTCTAGAAGACCTGGATTCAATTCTCAGCACCAACAAGGGAGCTCACATCGATCTCAACTCCAATTCTATGGGATCTGGTACCCTCTTCTGGCTTCCAAAGCCACTGCATGCATGTGTTGCACAGACATACACACACATACATGCAGACAAAACATCCATACACATAAAAATAAAGATCTATTTAAAAAAGGAAAGAATTCTGGTTTTTGAATTATGAATATTTTTCTCCACATTAATTTTTCTCACAATTTTCTCAAAAATAGAAGTTTTTGGGGCCAAAAAGATAGCTCAACAGGTAAAGACATTTGCTTCCAAAACTCACAACCTAAGCTGGTATAGTGCGTTTCAGGACAGCCAGAGCTACACAGTGAGACCCTGTGACAACAACAACGATAACGATTCACAACCGGAGTTCAATCCCTGGGACACACACGGTAGAAGGAGAAGACAGACGCCCCAAAATTAACCTCTGACATCCACACATCTGTGGCACATATACATAAGAAATACATAAATGTAATAAAAACACTGAAGTTCTGAAAAACAGACGTGGGTAAATTGACTTGAGAAGATGAAAATAAGTAACTGTTTATAATTCTGAACATAATCACATGATTTGACAGTGATAATTCTGAACAAGACTGAAGCCACGTTATAATGCTCCCCAGATAAGCTGCAATGTGTGTGAGGATTAAGAGAGAAACAATATAATTCATAAATATAAAGACCCCATCTAATCTCAAAGCATTTTCTAATTGGTATCAGCCACTTCTACGTTAGCCGCATATGCTTTTAATCATTCTTTGCATAATCTGCAAAGTGAAGATAACTAATAACAATCAGAAATTAGTATTTATAAATTCAGAAGCTAAATCCACGGAGACTGTAAACTATTAGGGAGGAACAGATCCTGTGATCAAATGTAAAAATCCCACTCATGACTGCACAGAGCGCTCTCTTGTACTTGAGCAACAAGTTTAAGGACAGAATGTTTCCAGCTACAGAAATAGACCAAATGTCATTCAGCATCAGGCCCACTTCAGAGCCGTAGCCTAGTCTGCCCTCGACAGTCTTCCTCAGAATGAAGGGCTCCCTTGTTCTTCTTGCCAACTAGCGAAGCACCCAAACATCTGGAGCCACACAAACCACTATTCCTCAGTTGTGAAAACAGCGTCATATTCTCTATGAATGTCCAGCTCCAACATGTGTCTCTGAAAGACTTTCACTAGTTAAATAACCAAACAACACTAGCACAATGCAGATGGAACTGGTCTATTTTCAGATGGGAGAACAGGGGCTGGCTAGGTGTGACCAGAGCCTCAACCAGCACCACTCCTGGCCTGGGCACATGCTTGACGATTTGCTTTCTGGCCTTTGCTTCTCCCTGCAAGCATGTCTTCAACCATCATTGTTGTCTATTAATTTCCTAGTACTTTAAGGCATGTGAGGGGCACCCATCTCATGGTGTAGATTTAAAAAAAAAAAAAAAAAAAAAAAGCACTTTATAGGTCAGAATTTCAAATTCCTCTCAGAATACTCTAATGGCCAAAACCCGAAAGTACAGAACTCTACTGGGCAAAGGTCATATTCTATATGTGTTATATGTTAGAGACTCAAACATCAGAGAAAAATTTTAAGATTATGTAATTATAACCACTGCCAATGTGACCAGGTATGTTTAATTTTTCTCTATAATTACATTCTACACCATTCAATCTCAAATAAAAGTCATACAAAAATTATATTATGGACACCTGCTTCAGTTTATACTTAAGATATTAAGTATGTAATTAAGATATAGTAATGTTTTATTAGACCTTTACACATAACAGAACATTTACATCATTAAGAAAAGGATTAATAACTCATTTCTACACAGAAAAAAATGGGTAAAAGAAATATATACATTTTGAAGAAATTATTTAATAACAGTTGTGAGAGAGCTTCTATTAGGCACTGGAAATAAAATACTCAGCAAAGGTAAAATGGTTCCTGTTTAACACAACATGCTTTCTAGAGGACGATATTGGGAATAAAGAAGTAGAAGAGATTTCGGAGTGGACAAGGAGCTTGTACACTGAAGTCCACCAGTCACCGTCCAGAGACCGTAAGAACAGACAATGACGAAAAGCTGTGAAGATTCCGGGACTTCAATATTATAGAGAACAACACAAGTACCGAATCACTGGCAGTCAGGGAACCTAAGTAACAAGTTCTGCAGGCCTGTTTCTCAAGCTGTCACTTTAGCCCTTTCCAGAGGGGCTACTGGGCTGTGCAGTGGCCTCCATGAAAGTCCACACCGGGAAACAGTGGCTTGGTAGAACAGAACAGACTGTACATGTGAGGGATTTAACTGCATGTGAAACCTGAAGAGGCAGTCCTGGCAAGGCAACAGCGCTTCAGAAAAGAGCAAGAGGCAAGGAGCCTTTAGGAACAGCAAAGGGCAAAAGAAGACCAAAAAAAAAAAAAAAAAACCACTTTAAACTCTTGTTATATAAAGAAAAATTAAAACACTGAAGCATGCACAACCTGTCTACTATTGTATATCAAAAAAAAAAAAAAAAAAAAACCACTTTAAACTCTTGTTATATAAAGAAAAATTAAAACACTGAAGCATGCACAACCTGTCTACTATTGTATATCAAAAAAAGGTGTTTGAATTTAATCACCTTAAACTGCCCTTCTGTCCACAGAAATGCAAAGGTATTTTTAAATAAATATGTTCATTTATAAAACAATACTAAATACTAAAAAAGAAAATACTAAAAAGAATTCAGTAAAAAAAACAAAAGTTTCCCCCAACCAATTACAAAGCAGAATTTTTTAAAACATGATATCCCGTGCTGAGCTAAGGTTTACATAAAAGCATGAAAAAAGGAGCTTGAACTAGGCACCCATATTAAGGACACTGGAGAGATGGCTCAGTGACTAGGAGCGAAGCTCCAGTCCCAGTTCACACATCAGGTGCCTCAGATCCTCCTGTAACTCAAGCACCAGAGGACCTGAATTCCTGTTCTGGATTCCATGGGAATCTGAACATATGTGGTGTCTACACACAAATACACGTGGACACAAATATGCACATCTTTAAAATAGAGAGGAAAAAGAGTGATCTAGGGGGAAAAAAGGAATCTAGGGAGATTATTAGCTCCAAAGTCACTAAAAGGCCATTAACAAAATTCAACATTTGCTCTTCATAAAAACAAAACAAACAAGCAAACAAAAACACCCTCAAGAAAATAAGAATTAAAAATAAGTGAAAAAACACGAGAGGCATCTTCACTATGAATAGAAATGATGGATGTGGTGGCACACGTCTTTAATCTCAGCACTCAGGAGGCAAATGCAGGCTGTGAGTTCAAGGCTAGGTTGGTTTACATAAGGAGTCCCAGGCCAGCCAAGACTACATAGTGATACAACAAAACAAAACAAAACAAGCAAAACAAAACAAAACAAAAAACACTATAAATTGACACCAAGATTTTCAGTATATATTTTATATGAAAATGCAAAATATAGTAGAATAATCTTAACTATGTTATTTCTATCATAAAAAGAGAGAAAAAACCCGTGTACACATATTGGTTCATTTGCATAAGAGAGACAAAGAAAGCACAAACTAGGTCACCCAGCGAGATTAACATTCTACAGGAGACAGAGAAAAGGGCAATGAGAAGGTGGGGAGATTGCAGGACACTAGATTGAGGGGGCTGATAGCCCTCTGAAGATGCGTTTTTGACTGATACTGTCTTTGAGACCATGTCTGTTTCTCATATACTCAGTAAATCTAACACATTTAGAATCAAGAAGAATTGGGTAGGGCAATAACAATGAAATATAAAGACCAATAAATTTAACTATTTTAATGAATAAACTATCCAACTGAGATCCCTTCAGTTGGGAATACTAACCTAACTACTCTTCTCAATTTTTATTTACGCCCATGTGTATGTGTAGGGGTGCCATGTCTGTGCTGATACCTGATGCTTGTGGAGGACAGAAGGTGTCAAAGGTCCCAGAATTAGTTATAAGCAGTTGTGAGCTGTGTGAGTTGAGTGCTGGGAAGAGCAGGAAGTATTCCTACCTGCAGAACCATCATTTCAGCTGAATTTGAGATGGTCTACCCTCTCCTACTGTCATACTTAGAAACCTAAGTCCCATTTTCCACAGTATGTCACCTGCTTAAGTCCTAAACAGCACAGAAAGCAGTTTCTGATTGACACCATGGTCAAACAAAACAAAAATTCCAAACCTACCGGCTATAGATCAAAATAATTATCTTTATCTTTAGTATATATTCAAGTTAGTTGGTTTGGGACTGGAGAAAGCTATCATTTGTCATCTATCCCTGCACAGTATTCTATTGCAAAAAAGAAGCTGTAAGGATAATCTCAGTTTTTAAGCACATACACCCGCCTACTAAAAAAGAGTGCTGTGCCAGCACAGACACTGAGAGAAACAATGGGACCTCCTGAAACTGATAAACTTCTGTAAAGCAATGGACACGGTCAACAAGACACAATGACAGCCTATAGAATGGGAAAGATTGTCACTAACACCACATCAGACAGAGGGCTGATCTCCAAAATATGCAAAGAACTCAAGAAATTGGTCATCAAAAGAACACATAATCCAATTTAAAAAATGGAGTTCAGACCTAAACAGAGAACTCTCAACAGAGGAATCTAAAATGGCTGAAAGACACTTGAGGAAATGTTCAACATCCTTAGTCATCAGAGAAATGATAATCAAAACAGCTCTGAGATTCCATCTTACACCTGAAAGAACGGCCAAGATCAAAAACACTGATGCTATGCTGGAGAGGGTGTGGGGAAAAGGGAACACTTCTGCATTGCTGGTGGGAGTGCAAACTGGTACAACCCCTTTGGATGTCAGTGTGGCGATTTCTCAGAAAATTAGGAAACAACCTTCCTCAAGACCCAGCAATACCACTTTTGGGTATATATCCAAAGGATTTTCAATTGTGCCACAAGGACATGTGCTTAGCTATGGTCATAGTAGCATTGTTTGTCACAGCAAGAACCTGAAAACAACCTAAATGCCCCTTGACCGAAGAATGGATAATGAAAATGTGGTACACTTACACAATGGAGTACTACACAGCAGAAAAAAATAACACCTTGAATTTTGCAGGCAAATGGATGGAGTTAGAAAACATCATTTTGAGTGAGGTAACCCAGACACAGAAAGACAATTATCACATGTACTTACTCATAGGTGGTTTTTAAACATAAAGCCAGCCTACAAACCACAATCTCAGAGAACCTAGCCAATAATGAGCGCCCTAAAAGAGACATACATGGTTCTAATCTACTAGAAAAAAGAAAAAGAATAAAAATGAAAGCTTAAAAAGTCACTATGATGTGAAAGAATGACTAGTACTTTCTGTATAGAACCAGTAAATTTTTTACTTGGCTCACCTGTAGTTTTTGAGTCAGAGAGTCCCTCTGTTCTTGGAGTTCTCTGGCATTATCGATTTCTTGTTTCAATCTTTCTATTTCCTGGAAAAGGTAAAGTAATGTCTTTAACAACATTTAACTTATAATAAGGAGAGGGAAGAATTAATTTTCCTCTGAAATTATTTCTAGTTCTGAGGAAACAGTAATTAAAAACATCCTTTATTGACTTTCAGAGGGATATGTGTCTGTAGAGGCCTGCTCCCTGGAAGAGTCAGGTTTCCTTTTTTCTTTCCCGGAGGTGGGGCAGGGTCTTTTACTCCATTCCTTTAACTCATTACATAGAGCAAAGCTGGCTTCAACGCAGGACCTTCTTGCCTCGGCCCCCAGTTCTGGGACTACAGGCACAACAGTATATGTGAATTCAGAATGATTTCTATCAACAAGTATAATCTGACGGCTTTAGCATAGCACTACATAGCTTCAAGTTTGAGATACAGTTCTTCCCTTGGTATATGAAATAGCTCTTTTTGACTAAAAATCAAAGAAAGCAACAACTTGCAAAAATGCATTTAATCTCTAATGATTTCCTATTGCTTTATATAATTTATATATTTATATAAATACAACTCTCACACAAAAGGCAGTCATAGTCCAACAAAATTAGTAATAACAGAAACATGAGGTGGAAAACGAACAAGCTTTATAATATTCAATAAAAGTTTTATCTTTAAAACAGAAGCCCACAATCTCACTTTACTGCAGACAGTGCTTCAGACCTTATAATCTACTGTGTTGTACATAATGCTATTTGGATCGTGAAGGGTTGTACAGTGGGGCCTACCTCTTCCTTCACTTTCAGTGTCTCTTCCAGTTCTTGTACTGTCTGGTTTAGCTCAGCCTTGTGGGTGTGCACAGCATTGGCTTGACTACTAACACATTCAAGCTCAGTGACCTGCAATTAAATGAGAACGCAGGTTAAATTAAGTGGCAATTTCAAAGAGTTTCTTTTGAAGTCATAGTAAGCCCCTGAGAAGTTAATGAATTTTGAATTACTATATGAAAGGTTATTAAGATTCTTAGCATAAAATAAATTCTTTAAAGATAAATATTTTAGGCAATGGCAAAAATCAAAGGATTACTAGATAGTTTTGGGACAATGAATTTTCAAATGCTGGTCAGAGAGTCAGGTTATGGAAAACAAGTGGTTGATTAATCACTACAAAGAATTCCTATAAGGAAAGTTCCTTAAAATTCATACAGGTATAGCTAATGACTGTCTGCTTCCCCCATTTGTAGCATTCAGGTAAATATGGGTTCTGAACACTGACCTTCCATAAGTAAGGATTCCCCCCAACAAATACGAGAAAATCTGAAATGAAAGATATGCTTAAGAATACCTTAAAAACTTAGATATTACAATGACTTCATGTCAGCTGTGCCTCTTATGGGAAAGACAATAGTTTTTTCAGACACTAAGAATTTACCAAGAGCCAACAAGTAATATTATTTTTAATGAGTGCTTGACACCTTTTTAAGATAATGGGAAAGTTCAGTGTCCTTAAAAGTTATCAACCCCAGTTAATACAAGAAGAAATTATGCAAACATTTACAGACACCCTATCACAACTTCCCAGACGCCACACTCTCAAAGTCCTGCTGACTAAGTAAGGATAAAGCAAACTTGCGTGAACTTTCAAAATAGCAAATCACCCTCTATTCTGCAAGTGTTTCTTTCACACCCTAGCTTCATTTCTACTTAGGTACTAATATGCTTCTTTACACAGACCTTTAGGGAAAAAGACTGCCTGGGACTAAACTAAGTGATTTCTCCCAAGGATAAGTGAAAATTGAAATAAACCAAATCTACCACTATATAAACTGAAAAGAATTATTGCCTGTTGCTGCTACTGCTAATAATAATTGTAGACTAATAATAATAATAATAATAATAATAATAATAATAATAATAAAATTGTAGACAGAAGTTTCTTTCCCACCCTGTTCTGCAGCCATTCAGTTCCAAAGAAACACACAGGGGTTTATATTAATTATAAACTGTTGGCCTATTAGCTCAAGCTCATTATTAACTAGTTCTTATAACTGAAATTAACCCATAATTCTGGTCTATGTTTAGCCACATGGCTTGGTGCCTGTTCTTAGTGAGGCATTCTCATCTTGCTTTCTCTTCATCTGGCTGGTGACTGGTGCCCTTCCTCTTCCCAGAATTCTCTTAGTCTGGTTGTCCCACCTATACTTCCTGCCTGGCTACTGGCCAATCATCATTTTACTAAACCGAGTGACAAATCTTTAGAATGTACAAAAGTATTATCCCACAGCAAATAATGATCACTCTTCAAAGGAACTACAAGACTTTACAAAATCTCACTTATAATGTCCAATATGTATCTAAAAATGACCATGAATGTGGAAGACAGGAAATGGAACCAGTAGTCAGATAAAGCAGAGCTAACTTGTTGCTAGCATACCCACAGCATAAACAATCCTAAAGGAACCAGATTACACAGTAAGAGAACATGACAGATTGTCAATGGATATTAACACCAGTGATGTGTCATAAGTTAGGTTTCTATTGCGATAAAAAATGAATAAAAATTATCTTATTAACAATTAAGTATATTCATATATTATAAACAGAGCCCCACAGTTTCTCACCTTGCACATTGAAATTTAACTTTTACATACAGGAGAGGATAGTATCTGTTCTGCCCTTACCTGGTCCCCTTTTCTCTCTATTCACATCTTTGCCATTATGGCACACAGCTAATTGGCACAGCTGAAACTACAATCAGTTCATTTGTTTTCAAAAGCTATATAGTCTTCATTGTCATGCAACTGTGAGAAGTATTTTTTCTTGAGCCAGTAAAATAAGAAACTTAGCTCATATATATTTCTGACAACTAAAGAACATCCCTAGAAGACTCCCATGTGCTCTATCCACACGCGCATTTCCCTCCCCACAGAAACCTTTATTCCAGTGCTGGCACAGCCCTGGCTTTACCCGCTTGTGCAGCCGCTCTGCTTCTTCCTGATACGCAGCCAGTTGTTGCTTCCATTGTTTCACGTTGGCAGTGGACTCCAGCAGGGCTGCGGTGAGTTTGGCATTATTTCCTTTGAGAGTAGCTAGTTCAGCCTCCCAGTGTTTGCTGATAGCTGAACTAAAGCAAAATAAGGAGAAAATTTTATCATTTCACTGAGTGACAACAATATTTAATTCTATTATCAGATGTATAATCTAAAAATGTTTTCAAAGACAACCCCAAACAATAAAAACAAAAAAGTATGTTTAGAATGGAATACTTGCTTACAGGCAAGTGTGATACACACATATATTAATATATATCATGCACATATAATATACCCAGTCAAAAGTAGTAACAATACAGTATACTGTTTAAGGACACCAAAGTCTACTACAGCTTCATTCCTCAGTGGGAACATACGAAAATGCGTACATGACAGTAGGGTTACGTAATGGGTGGTGTAGTATTTTTTATTACTATTTTTATCTTTATATTCAAAATTCTCAAATGCTCCAATATAAATATTTATTATAGTAACTATAATAAAATGATCTTATATGATACGCTAGATTAAGAAACTGATTCTAATAACTTCTATTACAAAAGAAATTCTATTCTTTGGGAAGACCCTTCTCTTGATAATTACTTTGTTAATTTTCCAATGGAGAATTGTCTTGTTTCAAAGAAAACTAACTGAACTTTATTTCAATTAATGAAATTCTACTAATTCTGTCCCATTAACCAGTGATGCCTAAAGCTTTCTTTAATTAATGGTTGAATATGTAGTATCAGTTTGTATCACAAGGCATGTTTTTATAGACTGATATTTTATAGTAAATGTAATATATTAAAGAAGGCAGTTTCCATCATCAAAATTTCTAAAGCTTAATACCAGCTTTAAGATATATCCACACTGGGGTTGGAGTGATGGCTCAGCAGTTAAGAGCTCTTCCGGAGGTCCTGAGTTCAATTCCAGCACCCACATGGGTGGCTCACAGTCATCTCTAGTGGGATGATGCCCTCTGCTGGCATAAAGTTGTTCATGCAGACAGAGCA
>JAQHUG010000088.1:141807-161329 GCA_028555095.1 Dicrostonyx torquatus | reverse complement strand
GTTCTTTAAAATCACATGGCATGTGATTTGGCATTCAGACTCTGAAACTAACATTCATAAATAAATCATTACAAAATATCTCCCCAGGGGAAAAAATAAAAAACAAAAATGGCATTTCATTTGATAGTATTGAATTTCAGTAAATTAAACACAAAGGGTGACCTTTGTTGGCCCCTGTATAAAATACTTTACTTCTCTAAACTAGTCTAGAATTTGTGCTGGACAGGTAGGTGTGGCTCACATGTAAAGCATCAATTAACACTATTTAGGGTGCTAGATGTCCATACTGTTTTTCCAGATACAGTATTCTATCATTCATTAAAGGTTCACAACTTGCTTGCCCAAAGAATGAACATCTGATGCTATAATTTTCCATAAATGATGCTAAGAAAGCCATTTTAGAGAACAAATTTATTTTCAACTGGTCAGTTAATATTTGTGTGTGCACGCGCATTTGTGTGTGTGAACATGCTTAGGATTGAGCCCACCTAGTCAGGACTTCACTGAACTATATTCCCAGGCTATTATTAATACCACTAAATTCGGGATGGAGAGATGGCTCAGTGGGTAAGAGCACTGGCTGCTCTTCCAGAGGACCTGGGTTCAATTCCTAGCACCCACATGAGCTCAAAACTGTAACTTTAAACTATCTGTAACTCCGGGGGATCTGACACCCCACACAGACCTGTATGCAAAACACTAATGCACACAAGGTAAAAATAAATCATTTTAAAAAAATACTGCTAAACTCCAAATTTTCAAGTATAAGAGATTTAATTCAACCTATAACCTATTTATCAACCTTTTTTCAATCTTTAAGTCTAGTTACCAGATAACAATATGCTTCTGAAACTTATCTCATTATAATAATCCACCTGTGGTCAGATGAATATCATTTTCCATTTGTGGCATCATACTGAAGTTTCAGATTTTGAAGTATTTTTATATTCCAAAATTCTTAATTAAATTCATATTTCCCATAAAATTAATTTATTGATTTACGTTAGATTCGAGATGAATCCTATAAATTATTCCCATGATAAAACTGGTTGAAGAAAGCAACACTGCTAAGGTACCATGCATGTCTCAACTGTTTCTGAAGCACATGTTCATAAGCTTTTAACACTTGTTTCCGTAATACCTCAGCTAGAAAAGCAAGCATATACTAGATGCAATATGGGGGATACTTTTTTTTCAAATACAGTTTTTTTTTTTAAAAAAGATTTATTTATTTATTTATTATGTATTCAGTGTTCTGCCTGCATGTTTGCCTGCACAAAGGAAGAAGGCATCAGAACTCATCATAGATGGTTGCGAGCCGCCATGAGGTTGCTGAGAATTGAACTCAGAACCTCTGGAAGTGCTTTTAACCTCTGAGCCATCTCTCCAGCACCGGGATACTTTTTTAATAAGTATTTTTAAGCAATAACTGACATCTTAAAATTAAAATTACATTTTCGGTATATAAAAAGGTTCAGATTAATTTTGAGGGGCTTTATTAATTTTTATATATAGTTTCATTTATTATTGAATGATTGCTATCAAATTCACTGCATTCCTCACTGCTGATATAATTTTTAGTAAGAGAAAAAAATTCCCCCAAATATGCTTGTTGTAGTATTCAAGTGTGGATATTAAAGTGGAATTGGAAAACTACAGTATGGACCACTTCCGGCTACTTAGAGCAACAGGTACACACAAAATGCTTAAATAACTATGAATCACAAAACTATTAAATGAGCAATCAGGTTGTGGATAACGCTCACTAGTAACAAGCTTGCTTAATATGTAAAGATCCTAGTTTGATTCTCAACACTGCAAACAAAGCAACACACACATGCATACACAGGTTGTGGGAGAAAATGGAACAAGAGGGAAGGAAATTCACTATAGCAAATTATTAAAGATCCCTTCTTTAGCTCCCAATCTCACATGCTTATCCTCTGAGTAGGGTATATAGGATAGTTAGGTAGTGGGAATCTAGTGAAGTCTGTAAAGTTTATTTAAAGGTGTTATGTACAAGGGTATGTCTCAGTGTTAGGAGTGCCAGCCTAGCACATGTGACCTACTGGATCCTACATCCCCAGCACTGCAAAACCAACCAACAACCAGACCAACACCTTCAACTAGAAGCAGTGGTTCTCAATCCTCCTAATGAGGTGAACATTTAATACAGCGCCTCATGCTGTGGTGATCCCCAACCATAAGATTATTTTGTTGCAATTTCATAAGTGTAATTTTGCTATTGTTATATTGTAATGTAAATCCAATGGTCTTAGGCTACTCCTATGAAAGGGTCACTGGACCCCACTTTTTCCCTTTCTTACAGCACATAGGTTCAGTCATCAAATAATATTTCAACAATATAACTGTACAGGAAAGAACTTTTATTTGTTCATAAGTATCAGTGTATAAGCTTGAACCCTTCGATTCACTTCCTTATTTTCCGATTAACAGATACAAATTTTCTTTCAATATATTATGAAGTATTCATTAAATCTTTATTTATATAGTAATAGCAATTAAATAAAAAAGGAACCCAGACATTTTTACCATAACTTTTATTATTATTGTCTAAAAGCTCATTAGTAAAAGAATCACTTTAACACCTTATGTAACCAAATTATTCTTTATACAGAATGCTCACTGATAGATCAAATACAATGCAATTATCTTTCAAAGGTTATCTAATATTCATTTATAGATAGAATAAGGCAATAAACAGAAACTATCAACAAAGAGATAGGCATGAATTACTACTTATAGACATTTTTTGGAAAGACTTAAAAATTGCCTCACAACATCCCTGTGAGGTAGGGAGGTGGATACATGACAACATATGTGCTTGAGCAATGTTACATGTGCCAAGATTACATGTAAAAAGTTGCTATATTAGCTAACTTTCAAAAGAAATAACATCTATAAACCAGTTCTATTTAGAAGTCCAAGAAAAGGTTGCTTGCTTTTGTTTTTTTTTTTTTTTTTGCTGTCTTCATCATGAAGTTATTTTGATTTTCAACAAACATTTCTTTTTTTTCCTCCTCCATCAAGGGCTTTTCAGTCTTCTGAAAATTAGTGAAGCAAATATGGCATTTCCCAAAGTTCTAAAATGGGAAATGTTTTCTCAAGTGTCTCTCTTCTTACAAGAGGTTAGTTGTTCTCCCACATAGGATCCAGGCAGGTGTCTTCTTTAAGAGAACTACTTTCTTTACATTCTTCAATGTTAACATTGCATGACTGGGTCTTTTAAAGCTGTCTTGTTTCTTCCAGGGCTTCTCTCAGCCAGGGATCATTTGTATCTTTTCAACTAGAATAAACTGCAGATCCTCTTCTTCCAAGGGAAATAGTGACTTCACTTGGTTAAAAAATAACCAAGCCCAGAGAAGTTCTCCAGCAAGGAAAACTGGCTGTCGTCACAGCAGGGGGAAAAATCCATCTTGGAGAACTGATTTTTTTTAACTTGAGAAAATCACTATCCAATAAGTATAGGATAAAAGGGAATAAAGAGTTCAACTTTTCCATAAAAAAAAAAAAAATCTTCAAGTAGAATTTTAAAAAAAAGTGATAGTGGGGAAAAGGATAGAAATCTCTTTAGGTATGTGATGTTTTGTATTTATTTCTCACTACCCAATGTATCCTTCTCCAGCAAAACTCAAACATTCTCCTCTGTCTAGTCTGAGTTCAGGGTTTGACTACTAGCAGGTCCTATATGTGATAATGCTCCTAAAAATCCCTTTAAAGATCTTTCTCTTCCTTTGTCATGGAACCTAAGACTTTGTGTCCACTTGTAATGATGACAAAACAATTAATACCGCTTGAAAGAGGTATGACTACCCGCTGGGTGTGGTGGTAAACACCTGTAATTCTGCTCTTGGGAAGCTAAGGCTAGAAGAAAGTTCACGGCCAGTCTGAGCTACACAACCAGATGCCATCTCACAAAACAAAACAAGGCAAAGCAAAGCAAAGCAAAGCAAGGCAAGGCAAAGGGCACATACACCAGCAGTGCGCTTGGAATTAGACATCACACATCACCTATTTCAGTACATGATCTAAAAAAATTAATACTACTCATTCTCTGTAATGAATGGGGAGTGCTGTATTTTGTAGAACATAATAAAGTCCTGAGGTAGTTCTCTTTAATAGTAATTTAGCTTGCAAATAAGCATGTCCTAGAAAAACCTACTTACAAAAATGTTATTAGTACTTACTAGTGTAAGTATTACTGTAAGCTAGGGCTATTAGGCAGGAAAGTGAAATACAAGGCACCTAGATGAAAAGTAATACAGTAAAGTATCAATTTGCAGAAAATTAAATTTTATCCACAGAAAATCCTAAGGAATCCACTTTAAAACTACTAAAATTAATACATTAATTTTAATAAATCCTTAACAGAATTCCAAACAGTTTTGCTGTAGGAATCTAAAGGGATTTTCTGTAGGATAAACTTTGCTTAGACATTTTAGAGACTCATAAATCAAACCAAAGGGCCAGGCAGTGGTGGCACACACCTTTAATCCCAGCACTTGGGAGGCAGAGGTAGGCAGATCTCTGTGAGTTTAGATCAGCCTGATCTAGAAGAGCTAGTTCCAGGATAGGATCCAAAGCTACAGAGAAACCCTGTCTTGAAAAAAAAAAACAATAAATAAATAAATGAAAGGAAGAAAGGAAGGAAGAAAAAGAAAAAGGCTATACAGATATATATCCCAATTTTAAAGATTAATCCAAAGCTAAAACTATGAAGGCGATGTAGTACTGGTATAAGGACAGAACTTATCAATGGGCAAAAAAAGATTTCCATTTTTATGGTCTTTGTTTAGAATGTTAAGGTATTTTCAATGGAGAAGGAATAGCCTTAAAAAAATTAGTGCTAGAAAAACTAGATAATCATATAAAAGAATGAAGGCAAGTCTCTACTTCATATCACATGCAAAAAATGGATCAGAGATTAAAATTGAAGAGCTGAAACTTAGAAGAAAGTGTGCTGCAAATCTTTGACCTCAGACTAGTCAATGATGCTAAAACTTTTATACTGTAAAGCACATCAAAATAAGAGATAACCTACTGAATTAGAGAAACCACTTGCAACTTATTTATATGATAAATATCTAGAATATATAAAGGACGCACACAAATCAAAAATAAAGAGACAAATCTTAACTGAAAGTGGGTAAGGAATCTGAGTAGCATTTCTCTGAAGACATACAAGTTGGTCTATAGGCATATCAAAAGATGCCATTAGGAAAATCAAGATCACAACAAAATACAAATTCATCCAAGAAGATGTCACTCATAGAAAAGATGAGGGGAGGGAGAAGGGTGTTGCTCGGTGCAGAATGCTGACTCAGCACACTTGGGGCTCTAGGTTCTCTGCCAGCACCAGGAAGGTTGAGGAGACAAACAAAAAGAAGTCCTGGTGCTACTTATACTCTGGTGAAGAAAGTGCAAGTGCTGCAGTCGCTTGCCACAACAGTCTGGCGATTCCTTTAAAGTTCATTCCACTGAATGAACATATGACTCAGTGCATATTATAGAGTTCTTATACATGAAATGTAAGGGATAGAGAAACCCACACAGGCAGAGTAGACTCATGATTGTTTAGTGTTGGAGATGAGAGTATGTAAGCGTAGGCAAACGGGGTATTTCTGATGGGTAGAGGTTTGTTTTCATCTTTGATAAGGGACAGGAGAATGGTGAAAATTCATTATAGTTAAGGCTGGCCGAGCGGTGGTGGCGCACGCCTTTAATCCCAGCACTCGGGAGGCAGAGGCAGGCAGATCTCTGTCAGTTCAAGACCAGCCTGGTCTACAATGGCTAATTCCAGCGCAGGCTCCAAAGCCACAGAGAAACCCTGTCTCGAAAAAAAAAAAAAAAAAAAGGCTGTAGAACTGTGTAAGTATATTAAAACTGCTGAATTGTACATTTTGATACATAAATATTAAATAGCACGCTAAATATTTAGCATGTGAATTATTGCTATAAAAAGTTGTCAATAAAAATAGTAAAGGGAGTCCAGCAGTGATGGCATATACCTTTAATACCTTTAATCCCAGCATGCGGGAGGCAGAGGCAGGTGGATCTCTGAATTCAAGGCTAGCCAGGTCTACAAAGTAAGTTCCAAAACAGTCAGGGCTACACAGGAAATGCTGCCTAAAACAAACAAATGGGCAAACAAACAAACAAAGGAATATTAACGGGACTGTTAACAAGCTTTTGCTGGAATTATGACATTAAGCTGATATCCTCACATATGTATCTTTGCTAGTTCTACTATGTGTGTGTGTGTTAATGAACAAGATGACAGAACAAGTTGATGTACCTTGTTCTATTATCTCAGTTACCAACAGGAACAGCAAGGAGACATTTATTTGTTCAAAAAAAAAACTATTCATTATTTACTGTTTGTCTGAAATAAGTAGAAATATATGACAGATAAAAGTTAGAAATTCAAGTCAATGAGGCCTATTTGGAAAGCTGAGAGTCTCTGAACAAGGAGTGACACATGGAGGGGCAAGCCTGTGGAGCCATAATAGAAATGAGGAGGGTGAGTGTCTGCAGAGACACTTTCTTATGTTAGACTCAAATGGACCAAATTTCTGGAGATCTCTCTGATGAACTTAGCAGATAAGGTTACTCTGATTCTGTTTCCACATTTGTAAAATGAAGTGGCTTCTGAACTGCATAATGGCCAAAGTTCCTTCTACCTTCAAAGTCCTAATACTTGAAACTTTAATGTAGCAAACATCCTAAAAATCAACATATTGGCCAACTGGCTAAATTGTGAACAGAAAAATGGCAAAGTGATATAAACAAATACAACGTATGGTCATTTCAATAGTTTTTGTGTCTATACTTCCTACATTTCATAAGAAAGGCAGTCACTGGAGCATGCTTTCAACATACTTTAGCAAACTGTCACTGTATTTTCATGGGAAGTGCGAGTCTAACGGAAGAAACAAGCGTTTGTCTGTTATAGGTTGGTTTCAAAGGTCTAGATGGAGACCAGCTGATCACTAGATTACATCCCTCTGCCTTCACTTCTGAAACCTTCAATATCTTGCACACTCCACTTAACCAGACCTCATCATTCTTTACCATCACCCGTTTCACAAATCTCACCTATGTATGGAGCACGCCTGCTTCTCCCTAGGTTTGATATATCTTGGTCTTAATCTTTAATTCTCTAAAAAGTAAAGTCAAATAGAAAGAAAAACATTTTTCCTTATGTGCCAGAGCAGACCTCTCTCTAATGGAATCCATGCAATGGTTTGCTAAGAACAGAAAGAGACAGGGGGAATTTTTAAAATTCCTCCAAGAGAAGGGATCACAATCTCCATCAATCTCATCCATGGTCAGTTACCACACAGTTTAACTCCAATCAGATAGCTGCAAAGAGAAGCTGAGAGCAATAGAGATGAACTAGCAATATCCTTCCTCACTAACAGTAACAGTAGGGAAGGGAAGGGACTAATCATACTGGAAGTAGCTTAGAAATGTCTGGATTTCACAGAAACTTTTCTTCTTATAAATAACCTATACAGAGTGATGATGCCTTATAAAAGGCTTTAGCAAATTTTAACATTTCCACAAAATCTTGGATGACTTCAGAAGAAAATGAAAAGTAGTTTTCCAAAAATTTAAGACAGAAAATTAGGTGTATCCACTCAGAAAACTACTTAACAATCTTGGTGATAAACTATATTCTTTGTTGCATTTTATTTTAAAAGACATAAATTGCTTCTCAGTTCACAGAGAACGCAGCTCAGTATTAAGTAGCAAATTAACAAGACAGCACTGGTTATAAAATGCTACCCTTTCACAATTATGGTAAAGTAAATCCTGAATCTCTAAATTGCTGAGTTATGATCTCAAGTTATCTTAGCTTTCATATTAACCTTAAAAAAATCTAGTATAATTTTTGAAGTTTGACAATGCAAAGTCAAACTGTAGCAGATAAGGGAATTGTACAATGTAAAAATTTTGCCTATAATTTTATCAGTTACAAAAATCACTTCTTAAAAAAATTAAATTCCAGTTTTATAGATTGATCCAAACAAAAATTACCTACAGCAATTATTTTTACTGTCGTCCATATATATAATCTTCTAGGTTCTCTTTACTACTAAAACAGGAGAGAGATACATGGCTGGATATACACAACAGGTGGTAATAGACCCCTTTTTGAGACAAGGCCCCATTGTGTAATCCTGGAAATCGACTCGCCCTCGCCTCCAGAGCGCTAGGGTTAGAGGCAGGAGCCAGCACAACAGGCAGAACTTAGGCCTGTTAACAGTACTCACTTTTTTTCTGATTTGTAACATCTGCAAATAACTACTAACTGTATTTAATTTATAAAAAGTACATTTTGGTACACTTTAGCTCATTTAAACATAAATACTTTAATTTTTTAAAAATTGGTTAAAATGTTCCCTAAGATAGCCAATGAAATTAAGTTTTTAAAACTGCACAGAATCCCAGCACTTGGGAGGCAGAGGCAGGCGGATCTCTGTGAGTTCGAGACCAGTCTGGTCTACAATCAGTTCCAGGACTGATTCCAAAGCTGCAGAGAACCCCTGTCTCGAAAAACCAAAAAAAAAACAAAAAAAAAAAACTGCACAGAAAACCTCCAGATGTAACTTCAATCTAGTCCCTTTCTGAAGCTTAGATAATCGATAAAAATGGAGCAGATCAACTCAGGTGTTTATTATTATACTGTTTTATAGTAAAAAGCAATATACTAGAAAATATTTCTGTATATACCTTTTAATAGGTTATTACAAACACACAAGAAATGGCAGAAAAATCTCTAACAGAATAGAAGATACATGCAGTACCTCCAAAATGCATAAAGTCCAGCAGCACCATAAGAATGTACTATCCACACAATAGAAGAATCCAAATATAATCAGTGCTTAAAAGAACCTATTTTCCATTATGGTAGCCAAACCTATTAAAATGTCAGTACAAAAATAGCTTCACAAACTGCTGATCTATGTTCTGAACTCTTAAAAAGATGATAGCAGTTATCAATATAATACTGTATCTGAGAATCAAAGTTAAAATTAACAAAATAAAATTTCTTAATTTTCAGTGGTATATTCCAGTATCACATTCCAGCAGCACTACAATAATATAAAACTAACTACTTTTGAGAGAATTAGGTTGTCTTAAATCTTAAAGAATCCAACCACTTATTATAAGAGATAACACATTCCAAAATTCCACACAAATGACACCAGGAAGCAAACAACTACCTTATATGAGACAGGAAAACGTTTTTACATACATACATACAGGTTAGTCTATTAGCGTATAACTACATTTTAGTTAGCTAGTTTAAGACTATGGTCTCAAATTACACCCTAAAAAGTCACTTCAGTTTGTCAATGCGTTTTTGTTCAACCCCAAAAGGATAAATATAAAGTTAAAAATAATTTTAAAGAAAAAATCAATTTAGAAAAGCTTTAATAACATATCCTCACAGAAATTAGCCAACATTTACCCTTGTGGTCTTCTTGTTTTACATATCTGAAGTTTTTGAAAGCACTTAAGGAAGTAGACCAAAGAATGTTCATTCCTCAAAACATATTTGATTAGACTATTATTGCATAGTTTATGTCAGGGACATAAAACAGTACTATAGCACTTAACTAAAGAGTACTTAAGAGCCCATTTAGCAGTACACTTTCTAAAAACCAAAGAAAGTAGTAAATGATTCAAGGTAAGGCATTATGCCACTGAATTAGGTAAAATAAAAGCTGTCATAGCTTAGTCATAGTCCCTTAAAAGTTCAAGAAAATTTTAAGAAACTATTGTATATGAAATTATGTAGTAGAATTTGCTTTTAAAATAACACAACGGAGGAAGGCTAGAGTGTTGGCTCATTGCTTAAGAACACTTGCTGTTTTTGTAGAAAGAAGACCAAGGTTGAGATACCAGCACCTATATGGTGGTTCACAACCATCTACAACTCCAATTCTAGGGCATCTGACAACCTCTTCTGGCTTCTCTGGGCACCAGGCATGTACATGCCTGCATTCAAAACACTCATACACATTAAAAAATTTTAAATTATTATGTATGCATTATGATATGTATACATATATGTAAACTAGGGCAGAGTCAGAAGAACTGAGCTATCAAATCAAAGTAATTATTAGTGAGCAATTGGACCTAGGACACATAAACTAAATTTTAGGACTTAGTTTTCTCTTCAGTCAAAGGCATGTGCCTTCAAACTGTGATGCTTACACTGTAATTCAGCATGCACACATATATGCATAACACTGAAACACTACAACGAGTTTGTCTGATGTTGCCTTCTTTTTCAGAAGCCATGGAAAACCTATTAAGTTGATCTGAAACTACCATAGTTTAGGGAATCTTGAATAATACCATCTTCTATCTTTTTGAAAAGCAGGAATTCTTGCAGTAGCTGTAAATAATGCCTCCCGTGAAAAATCTTTATTTCAGTCAAGGAAGTAGATGAATGCTGAATCATATACCATTGAATTCAAAGGAATACTTTTTTATAAAATCCTATACTGAGAATTCTTAACCTATCAAGAAAAACTGTCTGATTATAAAATGTCTTCAACATAGACTAAGAGTAAATTAATCTCCCAGGTTTCCTGTTTAGAACCCTGTCAAATCCTCCATGACAAATCATGGAAGTCACAGAAGCAGTATCTTTAAGGTAAAAGTGATTCCTAACAGACACTCATGAAAACAGGAAAAAAATAAATCATTAGCGAGGACCAATTCTAGGGAAGCAATAGCAATATTAAGGATTAGCAAAACAGTGAACATTTTGAAAATTTTAAGTGTATAAACTAGAAGTAGCTTCTATAGATGTTAAATTTAAAAATTGTTATTTCTAAATGCCACAGTATTCAGAACAGATGACTCAATTTAGGTGTTAAGTATATAATTATGATCGCTACAGTTCAGTCTTTTAAATGCAAATGCTAAATATAACTTAATAGAAAGGAAATTTTTCCTTTCCTTAATATAGTTAAAATATTTAAAATTCTATCCTACAATACCATTTTTATAATTAAATAATGTAATTTTTGTAATGCTATCAAAGAACTGCAGTCTTTTTAAAAGACTGCTCACGAAATCGACATGAATGTCTGGAAGTCAGACTGAGGGAATGAAGGTTTTCCGAAGTTCAGCTCTCTGTATACTAAAGTAATTCAAATCAGGAACAACTTACTTGAAAATGTCTTACTAGCTTATGTATAGTATTAGAGCGACCTTACATTCAAAATTTCCCATTTTTTTTCTTAAAAATCATTCCTGACTTCCTTCTTCCTCCGCCTAATGAGATTCCTTACTACTTGTCTAGTATGCTTAGTCCTATGCCCCATTACTTAATTCAGCTCAATCAAAATTAGAATTCACTTAAGACAGCTTGAAATATCTCACTTTGCAACATTTGATCTATCAAAGAATTTAATTTTTTAAAGCTTGGTCCCTCCAAAACAATGTGTAGTAAAAAAACAAAACTATTTTCTTAATTTTACATAAACTATTTAGTAAAAAGCATTCAAATAAGGGTAAAAATTAATGTTAAGGCAGATTACAGATAGGCTTTGTTAAAAAATAATTCCAATAGTGCCTTTTCACATTCTTCATTACGGTCTAATAATACCACGTGGTCAATAATTACCTAGTCTATAATACATGTAGAACACACTGTATTTTTTAGAATACGGAATTCTTTTAAAGATTCAGAAGCAATTCAAGCTTCTTCTCTTGTTGGTAGACAAAACAATCTGCTATTACTATTCACAGGCTCATGCCTGGTATCTACTGTCTTCTGTGAAATCAAGCTATGACCCCTCTAGGACAATGGAAAAGCTTGACTTCAGAATACGAATCCTATTGCTTCTAATTACAATGTGTAAGTGTTGGGTTACATACATGAAAATGGCAAACTGGTTAACCAAAGAGGTCTTTAAAAAATAGAAGGGATTTATGTTTTGTTCCATTGAAAAAATTTCTCTTATAATTAACTCAATACCTCCTTTTCCACACAGATAATGGAAATATTCATTCAGTCAATTTAAGCAACAAAAAACAATAAATTAAAGAAGTCTGACCTGAGATTTTTCACTCAATGGTTCCACATTTATACATCTTATTTAATCATGATTGCTGAATTGAATGTGTACCTATGTGAAAATGGCAATGCATTCTGAGCTGGCTCAACCCTTGGCTCTGAGTTCTGTGTCACATCAGGAGTTCTTTCATCATCTGTCCCATTGATGCTTTCTGGTGTTAAAGGAGACTGAAGATCTCCTCCTGCTGACTCCTTTAAAAAAAGAAGAAGAAAGAGAGAAAAGAGAGTAAGAGATTTTTTAAAAAGTGTTTTACTTTTGGTCAGTCACACAATGTCATCTAAATGAATTCCTTGTGATAAATCAAATAGCAATTAAAATTTGAATTAGATTAAAAATAATTATTTTTTTCAAAAAAGCAACTCATAAGAAAATTAATGAAATATAATTTAAAATTATCAAGATAACAATTTAGAAATGTAATTTTAAAAACCTAAAAATATTTGTGTTAATAAACGAAATCAAATAGAATAAACAATATTCACAAAATTACTTCGGAATGAAAAATGGCAGCTGGGAAGGGTAGTGTTTGCCTACAATCCCAGCACTCAAGAGGACAAGGCAGGAGAACAGTGTGCTTAAGGCCAGCCTGAGCAGCACAAGGAGACACTGTCTCAGGAAAACAAAAGGCTATCACCACCTACAGCGGGGGAAGCAGGGTGGGGGCACTACCACCTCCCCCGGTCCTCACCAGACTCTGTACTAATTCTACTAAGGCCGGAAATAAGAGTTCCTTAGTTTCATCCTTTTCAGCTGAACTAAAACAGGCCCTTTATGATTTAATAAACATCCACAAAAGACTCACCCAACTCATTCTTTCATACTTCTGCAAAACTGTGAATACCTACTTTTCTGTGCAGGGAAAATCTGGGGAGAAACTTCATGATTCTGATACATAAAGAAGATGGAGTTGAGATTTAAGACAAGTATCCTGTCATCTTCTGGTGTGAATTAGTCCCTATCTATGTTTTGTCACCATTCAGAGCTACCATCTCTGAAATCCCAACTGTAACATTCTTAGACAGGGCACAGAGCGGGCCCAGCATGTAGCAAGGCCATGGGTTTCCTCTGCTCCTATCTGACAGGAGTCACCTTTACTTTAGAGATACTGCTTCTGTGACTGCTGAAAGTCATAGACTTTTCATGGAAGTTTTTCAGAGTTCTAAATATAAAGTCAAGCATATTAACAAATTTTTAATTATGTTAAAGGCATCTTACAATTTAATGTCAATACTAAGGATTAGAAAAATAGTAAACATTTAGAACCCCCCTACACACACACACACACACACACACACACACACACACAATGGAAAAAAGAATAGAAAGGAAAGAAAAAGAAAATCTGAGTCTGAACCAACCCATACTATATTTTTATGTGCTGGTGTGTGTTTGTGTGAGTGTATGCATGCACCCACAGAAGAGAGAAGAGGGTGTTGATCCCCCAGAGCTGAAATTACTTGGTTGTAAGCTCCCTGACATAGGCACGAGGAACTGAACTCTGGTCCTCTGTAGGAACAATTAAGTGCTCTTAACTGCTGAGCCCTTTCTCCAACCCCAGTAATAGTGTAAGATGCACTAACTGATTGAGGTTCATGACTAACAGGTCATTCTTCACTCTGCTTACATATTTTATACCCAGTAACTGCATTAAATGTCTAATGGGAGTCAGCTGTATTTACCTTCAAGATTGTTTATGCCAACTATACTTACATAATAACTGGATTAAATATTATGCAAATTAATAAAATCTGAATGCAAAGCTAGAAGAGTTATTTTAATTAAAACCAAATGAAATGCTTTAAAATGTCTGAAAAGTAAATGGCTATAAAGTAAAATAAAACTCACAGATGAATTAATCATATATAATATACTATACTTTTATATAATATCATGCCATATATCAGAGAAATGATATAAAAACAGAATATTCAGGTATGTTTCCAAGTGCCAAGGTTTAGCTCTATTTAACAATCTCAAATTCATCTCTCTCTGCTTCCTGACTTCAGATGCAATGTGACCAGCAGCCTCATCTTCTCTGCCATAATGAATATATATCCCTTTGAATTGCAAGTCAAAATAAACCCATTTTTCAAAAACAACCAAACAAAGAAAAAAAAAAACCAACCTCAAAATTCAAGAAAATGCGTAGAGGGCAAAGAAGGCAGGAAAATTAAACACACTGCTAATCTCTCCAAAGGGAGAAGACATCTGGCTGTTCTCCCAGAATGCTGGGGAAACTGTAGCTTACAACCTGGTAATCCTTTGATACCTGTTGAACCAGGCTCTGTCCACATCATTCAGAATACTATGTTTGTTAATCCCAGACCTTTCCCCACTAAAACCTTGAGTGCTTCTTCTAGGCCATAAAACTCATCCTTGGGAGACGTGTCACTTGTATTTTACAACAGCCTAACTGACTTCTATGTTATCTTATGGCCAGGCCAAATCCTGACTCCCACAGGGATTATGTTTACGTTAGTCGTCCTCTCTAGACCTTATTTTGAGTACTGTTTCTAAGTCAACAGAATCTATTTTAGGGATGAAGTCATACACACTTTGTAAAGAGCTTCAATGCAAACATTTCTCAAGGTTTGTTGTACTCAAGGGGATGAGCTAATTGTTATCTGAAAACTTTTTCCAAAATTGTGCTGTGCTTAAATATGGCAAAAATACATGAGCTAATGTCTTGGCCCAGTACCAGTCACCTAAATCGGTTGAGTTTCATTCTTCCCTCACCAGGATGTTTCCCTGCTGGTGTTACATCCTGCAGAGACCTCCCATAACAACTAACTCTTGGTACAGTAAATCAAAACACAGAAGATAAAGGTAGGATTTAAGTAAACAACCTATTTAAAGGTTTGAGATTAAAATATTGAAGAATAAAATTATTGAATGTTAATATAACAATTTTAAGAATACTTTAAAACATTTTCCTCACATTTCCCACCAGCAAGAAGATTGAATCTAGGACCTTCCGTACATTAAGCAAGCACTGTATCAATGAGCTCAACCTTGTTTTTTATTTACTGTTATGTTAAGACAGGATCTTATTTAAGATGTCTTATTTATTTAAGAACTGGCTCTAAATTCAGTGTGTAGCCCAGGCATACTTTACAATCCTCCTGCCTCAGCCTCCAGAATATTTGGAATTACAGATCTGTTCTTTAAGCCTTATTTCTTTCTTGATTACTTGATCAACTATTGGTTTTGATTCCAACAGACAAAAAGAGTCTCCTGCTCTCCCAGTCTGTTCCGCACCCTTTCTACTGTTCTAGACTTCACCTTACTGCAGCCCGTACAGACTTGACTTAACTACTACAGTGCTCATGCTAGCTTTAAAACTCTCCATACTAAGCCAGGAGTATATACAGCCTTCGCTCAAGAGGATAAGAATATGAAATGGCTAACTTCTGTCTAAATGCCAGACTCCTTTCATTTCAGGGATTGAAGGTAGATGGAAAGACTTGTTTATTTATAGCATTTCTTACCTACAACCAATTTCATCAATAGCTCTTGAAAAAGAATGAGAAATACAAATTTCTGGGCTCCATCTTAGACCTATTAAGTATGAAATTATACTGTGCTTTAATAAGTCTTCAAGAGAATTCTGACGCATGTTGTGCTGGTTGTTTTTTGCCAACTCAACACAAACTAGTCATCTGAGAAGAGGAGATCTCAATTAACAAATTACCTCTGCTAGACCGGCCTGTAGGCAAGCCTGTGAGACATTTTCTTGACTGATAAATGATGTGGGAGGACCCAACCCTCTGTGGGCAGTGCCACCTCTAAGCAGGTGGTCCTGGGTTATGTAAGAAAGCAAGTTGACCAAGCCAATAAGCAGAGTTCTTCCATGACTTCTGCTTCAGTTCCCTGACTCCAGGTTCCAACTTTGGCTTCCCTCAAGGGTCTGTGACATAGGATACAAAACTAAATAAACCTTTTCCTCCCCAAGTTGTTTTTAATCATGGTTTTACCAAAGCAATAGAAACCCTAAAACACATGGCATCTATGTTTTCCTAACAACTATTATGTGCCAGGTACCGTTTAAAGATTTCGTTGGTCTTATTCCTAATTTTCATGCACAGCTCTCCCGCACTCACTTACTGGCATAAGGCTAATGAAGAATAGTGTCAAAATTCTAGCCTGGCTCTAGAGTACACATCATTCACTATGAGTTGCCATTATCCTTATTTCTCAAAAAAAGTGATACAAAACTCATGCTAAAATGTATAAATACTCTTGGATTAAGAAACTTCTACACACACACACACACACACACACACACACACACACAAAACCCACTTAAGTTCCTCTGACTTGAAAATGTGTATGCTTTCTTTTGTGTTTTATTGTTTGTGTTTGTTGTGTATTTGTTGGGGTAAAAGGGGAAGGAAAGTTTGGAGGGAGAGAGAGGGACAGAGAAGCAGAGGGAGGAAAAAGAAAGAGAAGGCACACTTGAGTGTTACAGCATGAGGCAGAGTCAGGAGCTGGATCTCTCCTTCCACCTTGTGGCTCTAGGGATCACACAAACTAGGTTGTCAGGCTTGCGCAGCCAGAGACTTTACATGCTCAACTATCTTGAGCTCCCCATCTCATTTTGTTTTGCTTTGTAGTGCTGGACATTCATTCTAAAGTCTGGAAAGCAAGAGGTCTCTCTCGATATATATCACTGGGCTATATCCCATCCCACACACTCAAATATTCTTATTCTTATTCTTCTTCTTTTTTTTTTTTTGGTTTTTCGAGACAGGGTTTCTCTGTGGCTTTGGAGCCTGCACTGGAATTAGCTCTTGTAGACCAGGCTGGTCTCGAACTCACAAAGATCCACCTGCCTCTGCCTCCCGAGTGCTGGGATTAAAGGCATGTGCCACCACCGCCCAGCCACACTCAAATATTCTTAACTAATATGGTGTACCTCCTCAAATAAAAATAGGGATTTTGACCATCTACTATCACCAGTTATTGCATTAAAATTATTCCATTCAAACAAAACAGAAGCATTAGATTGTCATAAATGCAAGGAAGAGGAGGATGAAAAAAATATTTTTTTTTCTACTTTTTCTCTGGTTCCTTCACAGTAAGTTAATAGACTTCTAATATTTGAAAAAAATAAATTAAGGCCTCTATCTCAAATACTGAACAAATCAATATATTATTCTTTTTTTTCTTTACTTTTTTTTTTTTTTGGAGACAGGGTTTCTCTGTGTAGCTTTGGAGCCTAGAACTCGTTCTGTAGACCAGGCTGGCCTAGAACTCACAGAGATTCACCTGCCTCTGCTTCCAGAGTGCTGAAAATAAAGGCGTACGCTACCACTACCCGGCTCATTCTTTTTATATCATGACTTTTTGTTCAAATATGATCATCTTTTCTACATCTGTTTGACCAAAGCAAAAGTTTCAAAACATTTCTTCCACCAAAGACAAGAAATTAGCTTACTAACCCATAATAGTTTACAATTATAACACAATAAGTTATAACTGGAGAAAGAGTAAATACAATGACAATGTATCAACCACTACAGCTTTATTAATATTTTTCTGTGTTTACTAACTGAATGTGCTTTTGTGCTTTTTGTTGCATCTTTTGGTAACAACAAAATCATTCACCTAAAAGAATCAGAACTCCCAATACTCAGCACATAATTTTAAATGGATTTTATGCTTAAAGGAATTACTGGAGTAGCAAAGTATTTGAAAAAGAAATTCAACAGAGTTTCACAAAGATAACCCAAATTATACCAGGTTGCTGTAAGTATGGAAGAATGGACTTTGGTTTTCAATTCACAGTAAATGTTTAGTCTGTGAGGAAAGCACATTTAGCAGAACTCTCCTAATTAAAATGAAAATGAACTCTTTATACTTAGTGAGGCCTGCCAAATAGTTAGATGTAAGCAGATTTTAACATCAGAAAGAACCATATGCCTTATATTTTACAATGTTTTATATTTTGCGATTTTTTTGTTTTTAAAGTTACTATTATGGTAGGGAGATGCACACGCTACGGCAGGCATGTGGGGTACAGGTTCTCTCCTGCCACCCTGTGAGTTCTCGCGGGAGAACTCAGGTTGTCAAGCTTGCACATAAGCAATCCTACTCACCACAATTATCCAATATTTTACAATACTTTGACTAGATAAATTATTCCTCTCCCCTAGAATTAGTCAATACTTTAAGAAAGTAGGAGCCTAGTGAGGAACAGAACTTTGATGCCAAACTAACCATGCTAGTATCAAACAAACCAATTTCTTTATCTGACCTAGTACTGCAGAAGCATATTCCTTTGTCTTAATCACTCCAGAGCCTGATTAGAACCAACAAAATCCGAGAGCCAATAAAATAGCTCAAACCAACCAACCCTAAATTATTTTATCGTTTCTCCACTTTTCCATGAAATCCCAAGACAAAGTCTGGCATAGATTTCCATTGCTGTTTCTGCCTCTTAACTTCTTCCTTTGGGCTTTCCCAGGTAGCTCTGCATGGTATGTCACACCTAGCTTCTAGGACGTGAGTGCATTTTCGTTTTTCTGAGCTCTCCTTTAGTTCCACTACAATTATTCAGCCACAGATAAGGCTGCACTTCTGGGTTCTAAAGGCAGGTACGTACAGACAGGCCTTAGTGACCCCAGTGCATGCATGCACGGTTACATCCATGTATGACTCAGCTAAACTCTTGCGTGCATGCGTGAGTTGTCAGTCATCTGTGTCATCAGGGTGCTGTAGTCACTCCAACCCCCTGTGCGCATGTGCTAGGCAGCTTTTAAAAGCTGGACTGCCATCTCCCACTCTCTCTCTGCACACTGATCCCCAGGCGTGTAACACCCCCCAATACACTCCTAAGCGGGTTTGTTGTGTGTTCCGTGTTTCCTTCTCACTCACATCAGGTATTTCATCCACTCAGTGGCAATTATCTTGCCTGTACAAAAGATCATGGTCAAAAACAGAGGTTGATCATTTTCGACTTTTGCTCTTCTGTTGTTAGGTATTAGAGTGGTTTGAAAGAAAATGGCCCCAAAGGGAATGACACTATTAGGAGATGTAGCCTTCTTGGAGGAAGTGTGTTACTGTGGGGGCGGGCTTTAAGGTCTATCTTGCTCAAGATACCCTCAGTATGACTTTAAGTCAACTTCCAGATATAGCACTCTCAACTCCAGCACCAGGTCTGCCTGCACACCACCATGCTGATAATGGACTGAATCTCTGAAACTGTTAAGTGAGCTCCCTTAATTCAATGTTTTACTTTTTAAGTGTTGCCATGGTCATGGTGTTTTCATAGGAAGAAAAACTATACAAAAAGTTGGTATCAAGAGTGGCTTGATAGACCTGACCATGTGTTTATTTGGAGAAATTTGGACTTTGGTACTTTGGGTATGGAAAGCAGTAGAATGCTTTAAGTACTG
>JAQHUG010000088.1:89255-139797 GCA_028555095.1 Dicrostonyx torquatus | reverse complement strand
TATACATAATAAAAAAGATATTTAAAAAAAATTCTTGTAGACACTGATATATTCTTTGTCTGTAAAGATTAATTGAACAGCACACTTCTAAATCTACTTTGGTAATTAATTTTGCCATTACTCTTCCAAATTTCACTCTGGCACAAAGGGTATGATGGTCTTAAGAGGGCAAGCTCACGCATGAAAACAGATCCATGACACATACCTGTGAAGGTGTGCTGGTCAGTTCCATCTTCTCCTGTGACTTCTCCTTTGCGAGACGAGCAGCTTCTTTAAATTCTTGAAACTTTTCTGCAAACTGAACGCAGAGACTATATACATTAACCAAGTAGTAGTATGCCACAGAGCCCATTTTTCTTGGGGTTTCTTTTAGTTTCTAAACTGACTCCTACATAAGCTGCATAGCTGCCCAACAAGTACAGCTTGTAGTGCATGACAAGAAAATGACAGGAAAAGAAGCCTAAACTCCATACATTGTACATAAGCACTGATAAATCTTATTTAAAACATCACCACATCAAAAAGTCAGTATTTGGAAAGTTGGCTTATCTATATTCTTTCCTGGTCATTAAAAACTAATTTATTAAGATGTACATAAGTGGTAGAGTCAGTAGACAGGCATATACTATGCTCTTTTTAATTACTAAGAAAATGCAATCATTTAAGTATCTCCTAGAACATCAAAATACTAAGAAAAAGCTTATAACAATTAAAATAAACAGCCAATTCAAATTCAATAACAGAAAGCAATAACAAAGTAAAAAAAAAAGAAAAAGAATAACATAAAAGGTTGTTAAGATAAAAAAAATTATTCATGAAATGCTAATTCAGTGCCTATTTGTTTGGGATATGAAAGCTACTCTATTACTATATTCAGATGTAGTGAGGTACAAAATAAGCCTGAAAACTCAATTCTCCACATAACCTGAAACCTGTTAGGGTTGGAAATAAAATAATATAAACCATATCACATTTTTCAACATCCAATCAAAACTCAAAAATGCTATGGGTCACAACTAGTAAGTATAATCCAACTTCAAGAGAAAAAAAATTTTTTTGAAAAAGAAAAACCATTCCCAGATACACCCCCCACACACACAAATAAACAAGTAAGAGGAGGTGAGATGAGACTGCATGATTGACAGGCTTTAACTGTCTACTCCCTTACTATATTTGCTAGCTACTCAGTAACTTGGAAAAATGTAATGAAGGATTTAATTTATTGTTAAAATTACTTAAACTTAAAAGACATTTCGTGAAAGTTTGTTTCAGAAATCAACTTACAATTCAGCTCTTTCTTGTAAAAAAGTCGTGAAATTCACTGAGTAAAAATTATTTATGATTCCTCTCCTTTAGCAGACAACTCAAAGAATGTTCTATAAAGTGTCTAAATAATGCTAACATGTCAGAATAAACATGTATCTGTTCAAGGAGAGCATTTCTGGAAGAATAATATTTATGTGGATTGCTATACTGAGACACTTTGTTCTAAACCTCACACTGATATCACGTTCAAAACATATTAAAGAGTAAGACTTACTAAGTGCAGTTCTATGAGGCCACACTCACATTAGTGTCTTATAAAGAGGTTTATAATCACAAAGACAATAGTTAAAATACCTTCGAAATTTGAGGTTTAAACTTTAATTTATATTGAAAACATACATGAAAGGAATGTTTACAACTAAAACAAGAAAATCAGGTAGATTATTTCAACTGCTAAACTATCAAATCAATAAACATTCAAAAGTATAAGATAATTAAAATAATTCATTTTAAAGAATCTGAACAATTTCTACAATAAATAAGCTTAAGCTTTAATGTGCATATGAACTGCACCTACCTACAAGAATCTGTTACTTTGCATTCCAACAATTTAATTTTCAGATCCTGTTTATACCAAATCTCATGTAAACACCTGAAATTCTGTTAAAAGGGCAAACCCTTTAAACAGAATAGTTTTAGCATAAATCTTTATGTCTTATGGGCACAGAATCTAGAGAGCAAGGTGAGTACTATTCATCCTAACCTCCTAGTATCTTGTGGCTATTCTTTCCTGTGCACTTTTCCATTCTCTATTTTCATTCTTTCTGTGTAGTTTCCACAAGAACTCGAGATGCCAAATGTAAGCACGGGGTGGCTTTCTTTACACGCGGGGAAACTGCTTGTTCCAAGCATTCAGTCTGGTGACACTCTGCATTTTATTAAGTCTTTCATGTCACTGTAATTCATTTAATCAACATTATCCAAGAAATTCCTCTTGGGGCTGACTGGATCTCAATTTGTACTGCAGACAGCTCAAAGACTCTATATTTAAGCAAATCAAGAGTTTTCTCAACAAACAATAACATATATGACTGTTGTCATACTAAAGAACAAACAAGAAAATTCACATGAAATCTATATTCCTGTCAACTGTAATTTTCACAATTTGGAAGAGTTTATGTTTGCTTATCTTGAAGAACATCTCCAAATGAAGGATGTTAAATTTTTTTTTTATCAAAATTCCTTCTGAAGAGGTAGTTCCCATGTTTTACTTCCTGCCACACAGCTAATTCACTGTAAGAAGCCCTAATAGCCAGTGGTAACTATTCTGAATATGTACTATAAATCTTCATGAAAAATTATGAAGAATCCAATTATATTTTTATATTATGTTTATATTTATATAATATTTAATATATTAATATTCTTATTTTAAAGTCTCTATAGTTGTCTCACTATAAAAATTAAACAAATTTCTCCTGTGTTTTGTATTTCTCCATTTACTACTGTATATTAGGACATGTAAATTATGATGGTTTTTTTTCAGAAATCTACTTAAATAACTTACTTTTGAAAGATGATGCTCAGAGGAGAATCCCAATCCATAAACAGTGTTTGCCCGGCTATCAGCCCACTGGCCAAACTTCTGAGATGTTTTAGTAAATGTCATGTTTGGAGTGATGGTGCTATTTATTATTGCCTGAAAAATAAAATAAAATAAGAGTAGCCAGCCAAAAATAAGCAAATAGGCATTTAAATATAAGACCATTTCAGTTACATAAAAATAGGGTCACTTGTAGCTCACAAAGTTAAATATATAAAGATAATTGTGGTGGCGATGTGGAAGTATGCAACTAGTAGAACTACTGATATATTTTTAATGATCCAAAAAACTTTAAAAGTTTTGTGTGTATGTATCAGGGGAAGGGTGTGCATGTGTGCATAGATGCATGCACACATATGCCAGACAACCTCAAATGTTGTTCGTCAATAGCTGTCCAACTTGGTTATTGAGATAGGGTTTTCCCACTAGGACCTGGGGCTTGCTGATTAGGCTAAATTGGTTGACTAGAAGGCCAAGGAATTCACCTGTCTCAACCTCCCCAGAGCCAAGATTACAAACATATCCCATGTATCCAGCTTTTTTACATAGGTGCTGGAGATAGAACTCAGATCCTCATGTTTGCACAAGTAAACACTTTACTGAATGAGGTAGCACCCAAGCCCCAATGATACCTTGTAAATCAATTTTTACAAGTTGATAATGGACAAATGTAAGCAGTTTCTTTAATCTTGGTTTTAGAGCAAATGCCCCTTTTTGGTAGAGTGGCCATCAAACTCAGGATCTTGCATATATATACAAGGCAAGTGTTCAACCACTGAGCCTTCAAACAGTTTTGAAACTTCTTCCCTGGGAATGTTGAGGACCAATATTCATTAATTTTAGATGCTATTCTCTAGAAACAAATGCGCTTTAGTTCTAACAGAATCATTCAAAAAACAAATGTGTAAGGGGCTGGAGAAATATCTCAGTGGTTAAGAGGGTAAAGAGAACGGGCTACTCTTCCAAAGACCTGAGTTCAATTTCTAGCACTTACATAGCAGTTTACAACCACCTGTAACTCCAGTGCCAGGGACCTGACATCAAGCAACCAATGAATATGGTGCACTGGCATGCATGCAGGCATAACACCCATATACATAAAATTAAATCAAAGTAAAATAAAATGTAATATTTTGGTATTTTAATGCATAATCAAGCTTTATACAATCTAATTTACACAAAATGTATTTTCATACAAAAAAGACTTTCAATCATTTAGAAGAGTTTTTCTCTATTCAAGGAAAAAACAAACCCCGCAAAAATATTTTTACTTCTTTTCTTATTTAAAAAAAAAAAAGGTTGGTGGCAATATTTCAATTTCACACATAGTTTCTTAGAAAACATAGCATTTTTAGCATGTTAATAAAGATTAGCTCTGGAGATCTTAAAACATTTCAGGAATTATAACATTAATTCACGTTCTCTGCCAGTGCTGGAAAGGAAAGGAACATTTATAGGTGGGTACTCTAGTACTCCCTAAAATTAAGAAATATAATTACACCACCAACAAAAACATTTATGTTGTCAAACTTGAAGTTGTCATCTAGCAAAGTAGTAAATGTGCAATGAAAATCCAGAATTTTCGGAAAAAAATTGAAATTTGTTTACCAAGTAAAACACTACAAATGTAAATGTTTATGCACTATTAGGAACTGATGAAGTTTTAGTGAAGATATACAGACACATTTGTTCTGCTAAAGAAAAAGAAGATGACACAATAGAAACTGGATCCCTCCTTTCTCAAAAGAATATGTTATTTATTGTTATGAGAGCTTTATCTTTGTACAAAATCTCTATATTTATAAAGCTTCCTCACCATTTAGTTCAAAACAAGCTTCTACTAGCACATCATTTCAGGAATGTGAAACACGCTGACAATTATTTTAACTTGTGGAGCAGTCATCAAATAAAATTCTAGGAGCTAGAGACGTTGGTAAGCAGTTTGGAGCTTGTTGCTCTTGCAGAGGACCTGAGTTTGATGCCCAGCACCCACATGGTAGCTTACAACCATCTCTAATTCCAGTTACAGGGGATCTGATGCTCTTTTCTGTTCTCTTCAGGAACCAGACAACCACATGGTACACATACACAAATGCATGCAAAACACTCATACATATAAAATAAAATAACCTAAAAAAATTAAAAGAAGGACTAACTAGAAAGAAGACTATAAACAAACAACAAAAGATGATTGATTTGTTTGATGTTCTCTGAGTACCTATTATTGTAACCAAGTACAATTCTAGAAATTTGAAACACAACAGCAAGAGAGGCAATGCAGTTATGAATTTAACCAACTATAAGAGTTGGTTAAACCAAAGAAATAGCTAACAATTTCAACACCTGCAATAGCTGTGAAATCCCTAAAAGGATATGACAGAGAGTAAAGATAAAGAGAGCAGATAAAGACCAGCAAGCATTGTCTAGATTTGTTGGTCCTTCTGTGTTCTCCAAAAAATGGCTAAGGAGGAACCTAAGTGTTAACCAAGATCAAAGGAGCATTTTGGCATCAGACCCCAATAACTCTAAAAGGTGGGGTGATAATACACTTAATAAGCAACAAGAAAAACTGACCAATGTGCTGGTGGACACTAAGGTTCATTTCAACCATTTCAAATATTAACTTCATTATGTCTTGTTAAAGGGGTTCATTCTATCTCCATCCTGAACCTCTCCTCATTTCTGTGTTTCTAGTCTTTGAGTCATGGAAGAACTTTAAATAATCCTATGCTTGAAAATCTTAGTTTTTTTTTTTTTTTTTTTTACTAGAACACAATCAAGAAATTTTTTTGGTTTTTTTGAAATAGGGTTTCTCTGTGTATTCCTGGTTTCCTGGAAAGCACACTGTAGACCAGGTTAGTGTCAAATTTAGAGATCAGTCTGCCTCTGCCTGCCAAGTGCTGAGATTAAAAGTGTGTGCACCACACACATAAATTCTCTCTTTTTGGGTAAAATTAAGAAATTTTTAAAAGAAAAAAAATCTAGCGTTTTAAAGTAAACAATTCTCAAACCTCAAGTTTTTGTCCTTTTAAGGTGAACATGTATAAAAGTGCGTCATTTCACATCAGGGATGCTTTGAACCTGGCTAGGGTGAAATAGGGTCTCCAGACCATGATCAGAAAACTAAAGCAATATGATGTTGCTATAAACTTTTAATCCTGGCATTTGGGAAGCAGAGACAGGCGAACTTTTGAGTTCCAGGCCAGTCAGAGTATAGAGGCCCAAAAATGTGAGCCTATTTCGCTCTATTCCTTCAAGGCTATTGTGTTTCTACCTCAAACAAAGGCCCCACTTAGATTTAGAGAGAGAGTTCTGCTCTCTCAAGGTTACTGTCAACAGGTGTGATAAATAGTCAGACCTTCTACTCACAGGAATAGAGAAGTAGATATGTTTCTACCTCAAACAAAAGTCTAAGGATCCAATTAAGGTTTCAGTTCCCTTAAGGAGGTAACATTGGATTTCACCCAGGGAATGGTCTGCCTACAAAATGCTTTGGTCTAGGGAGTGAGGGTAACTTAGTTTGTCCTAGCAACGGAATGTTTACCGATGGACAGGGTGGATGTAGCCCACAACCTTCAACTGGTTCTATTCATTTCCTTATATCATGTTAATGCAGTTTTTTTTTTTTTATCTTACTCCTACCTCTTAGGATCAGGGTATTTTAAGCAATGGGAAATTAAACGCAGGAGATTTCAGTATTCACTGAAACTCCCTCCCGGTACTATTCTATAGTTTCTATTTTATTATTTTCATGTTTTTATACTCTTTTAAATTTTATCAATTTTTATTGAGCTCTACATTTTTTTCTGTTCCCCTCCCTGTCTCTTTCCTCCCCTTCAATCCTCTCCCAAGGCCCTCATGCTCCCAATATACTCAGGAGATCTTGTCTTTTTCTACTCCCATGTAGATTAGATCTATGTATGGCTCTCTTAGGGTCCTCACTGTTGTCTAGGTTCTCTGGGGTTGTGATTTGTAGGCTGGTTTTCTTTGTTTTATGCTTAAAAACTTCTTAGAAGTGAGTACATATGATAACTGTCTTTCTGTGTCTGGGTTACCTCACTCAAAATAATGTTTTCTAGTTCCATCCATTTTCCTGCAAAGTTCAAGCTGTCATTATTTTTTTTCTGCTGTGTAGTACTCCACTGTGTAAATGTACCACAATTTCGTTATCCATTCTTCGGTTGAGGGGCATTTAGGTTGTTTCCAGGTTCTGGCTATGACAAACAAAGCTGCTATGAACATAGCTGAGCACACGTCCTTGTGGCACGATTGAGCATCCTTTGTACTCTTATATTTCTAATCTTCACACCCTTACCCTGGCAATTAGTATTTTTGTCGAGACTGGTCCCTGACACCAGAGCTAAAGAGTGAAAGCCTGTCTCAAAAAGAAAAAAGAAAGGTAAAAAAAACAAAACAAAAAAAAAAAACCAAAAGAAAATCAACTGTTCATGTGTACAGTCCAAGCACAAAAAACAAATGAGCATTCTCTACTTAGGGTACTCTGGGCTTTTAAGGCAATCATGAAACAGAGAGATGGAGATGAGACAGTAGAAAAAATATTGAAAAACCTGAAGTGCATTTAATTATTTCAGTGCGATTTCCCTTCCTAGGCATGGACTACTTCAGTTGCCCTTTATTTCCATTTAACCCTTTTAAATCCCACCTAATAAAAGCACAATATACCTGTAGTCTAGGTCAAGCAACACAAGAGATTACAGAAACTCAGAGTTCAAATAGGGAAAATAAATTAACAGTCTAAAGCCTGAGATAATATTTAATATCTGTTGTACTTCACTAAACCAGTTATGAGCAGTTACTCATCATTAACATTTCACAGAAATTTACCATCATCATCTCAAGTTTTTTTAAGTCATTCATGTGAAAGTGGAAAGAAGACGAACTATCTGGAGAAACACAGTTTAATCACGTATGTAAGACACAAAATCTATATAGCCCTGAGGTCCTATAATCTAGTAAGACGTCAACACTAGGTCTGCTCCTGAAATAAATCTACTATCCCTGCCTGCCTTCTTTCTTTTTAGTGGGAATGGTGGTGACTGACACTGAACCAAAGGCTTTATGCATGGCACACCTCCAGCCCTCCCTGTAAGACAGTTAAAAAGACAAGGAGTGAGCATAATGAAAAATCAGATTACAAGCTTAGTATTAAATTAAATGATTTTTTTAGTCCTCAGACCATACTCATATGTAAAATTATTGTCCCAGGAATATTAATAATAAGTATATGTAGGACAAATGCCATATACATTGTACACTTGGTGGTGTTGCTACTCTAAAAATGTGTTTATATTATGTGTATTTGCACATGCATGCCCTGTAGGTCTGGGGACAATTTGTGGGAGTCTGTTCTCTTCCACTATGTGAGTCCCACTGTTGTCAGGTTAGGTGACAAGCATCTTCACCCAGAGTCAACACATTGGTGCACATCGTGCTTTTTAAAATGTATTACTCTTCACAGCAATGCTCTGGTAGAATAGTGCATGCACTATTAAGATGCTTTCTACATGTGAGAAGACAGATGCACAGAACTTAAACACTTTGTGCAAGGTCACAGGGCTAGCAAATTCCAATGAGGCGGCATCTATTCTGTGTTCCTACCTTCTACACTCAACTAATGGAAAGTTGGAAAGGCCTCATATTTTTCAAGAAAACTTGAAGAAAGGACACCTCAGAATCTGATATTTGGAACCTGTTATACAAAACTCTCCCTTCTGAACAGCATATATCCACCAAAGATGAAATGTGTTTTGCTGATAATAAACTTACTTAATCCTTACGACTATTACACTGGTATGAAAAAAGGAAAGCATTTTCTTCAAGGTCAAACCAGTAAATGACAGAGTTGAGGGTGGAACCCAATGGTCCTTGATCATAAATGTTACACCATCTACCTCTCCTAAAAGCAAAGATTTTAAGATTTCTATTTTAACACTTCTGTTACTTTAGTTTTAAAGTCGGCAGACTTCATGAATCAAGTCTACAGAAGTTGTTAGGGTTAGTTAAGCATTAACTGTGTTCTCCCTAAAGGATCTTGGTTGCTGGTGTTTTAGATTTATTTAATTTAATGCTTGTATTTTTACCTGCTTGTATGTATGTACACCATGTGTGTGCCTGGTACCTGGAGAGGTCAGAATGGGTGTCAGATCCTGGAGGAACTAGTTACAGATAGCCATGAGCCTCTGTATGGGTGTTGGGACCCAAACCCAGATTCTCAGCCCTATATGCCACCCCCAGAAGTGACCTGAATGAGGTATTGTTAAGCATTCAAGTGCTCCATCTAGAGGTAGGTCATCATCAAGTCACCGAGAATGTGCTCTAGAAAAATAACTTTAAGAACTTCAATTCTCCTGAATGGGCTATCATAAAGGGATCATGCCTGGCCCCATTAAACTCCACCACAGCTCAAAATGTAATCACTTGCTCATCCATAAGAGAATCATTACCAAACTATACAGCACTGTTGTAGGAAGTCAAGGCCTACCTGACCAAAAGGAGCCAACCTGGAGTCTACCTGGAGCTATCAAAGGTCCTGTCTGTGCCTAGCCAATAAAGAGATTCCAAGCAGTGTTTTCTGAGTGCCTGGCAACAGGCACTGTCAGAGGTTCTGATTGTGCTTAGCCAATGAGAGACGAGCATGAGATGTCAACTGTCAAGGGATCAGAATGCCTGGGTGCTGGGAGGATGTTATATAAGTTTTTCCCACTGTTAAATAAACAAGTCTGCTATAAGCCTTCTACTGACTCCCGGGTCTGAGTTCATTGACATTGCACCTTTTCACTCCCTCCCTCGAGGAAGACGTTAGGACCCAGCAACACCAAGGAGAATTAGCTTCAAAACTATAAGCTAAATAAAGCCTTTTCTCTGCAAGCAGTCAAAAACTGGTGTTGTATATGGAAACTCACAGTTCACCAGTATTTTCTTACCATTTAGCATCGATACAAAACAAAGATACAAGAAATGCTCATTAAACAAACTAATCTATCATAAATCTGAAAACTATGTTTTCTCATAAATATATAATAAGAGAGTAAGTTTATTCAAAAAACTTGATGGACAAAAAATGTTGCTACTCTAAGAATGACCACTTTTTGTTTCTTAAAGTCAAGCTTTAATAATTCAAAAAGGAGTATTTTAATAAAAAATGAATGAAATTGAAGTTCTATGTTGAGGAGAGCAAGATTATTATTCTTTTTTTTTTTAAGTAAGATTATTTGAAGTAACTGTGACCTACCTTTGAGCCATCTAAACTGATTATCCTATACACATTTCTTGTGCTGTCATAGAAATAAGATACAGTGACTGCATGCTTGCTGGTGGGTACCCAGTTCTTCTTTGTGTTTGGGTCAATCTGGAAGACATGAGCTCGAGTGCTGAAGATAGGTTGTTCCCTAAGGGAAGAAGACAAAGAATAGCTGAGAACAGTTTTATTTCATTAGACAAGAAGACATAAAACCAAAAAGGTGACTGGCTACATTACTAGGAACTTACACATACCCACAAATAAAAGAATCTTTCTTTCCAATATGAAAAGTGCAAGTATTCCATTATAAACTTCTTTAAAACAATTACAGCCGCTGGGCAGTGATGGCGCATGCCTTTAATTCCAGCACTTGGGAGGCAGAGGCAGGCCTGACCTACAGAAGCAGTTCCAGGATAGTCTCCAAAGCTACAGAGAAATCCTGTCTCCAAAAAATAAAATAAAATATAAAAATTTTTTAAAAGCCAATTCTTGCTACTCAGAGACTCTGCACACAAGAATTCAGCTTCTCACTAAAAGACATCAGTAACTGTGCGAGTTTAGAGTCAAGTGCCAACTTGACACTAGAGTCTCCTGAAATGAGAAACCTCAACTGAGGAATCGCGTCCATCAGAACGGCCTTTGGACATGTCTCTGAGGAACTGGTTAATGATTGATGGTGTGCGGGGGAGGAGCGCTGGGCTCCAGTGATCCTGGGCTGTATAAGAAAGCTAGCTGAGCAAGCCAGTAAGCAGTATTCCTCTGTGAATTCTGCTTCAGTTCCTGCCCCGGCTTTCCTCAATAATGGACTGGAAGCTGTAAGCCAAATAAACAATTTTCTCCCTCAAGCTTTTGGTTATTGTCTTATCACAGCAATAGAGAACCAAATTAATAGTCTTTCAAGTAAGTATTTGTGACTCCCCCCACCCCATCTTACAGAGCTGTGGAAGAATGAGTCACCTAACATGTACTTTTCCACCTGAAGATGAACAAGACAATACTGTCGTCTTGTTTCAACACTCAGACGATACAAGCAGTAAGGAAAAAGAAAAACAAGACAAAGAAGTGAACAGAGGAGGGACAGCAAACCCGCTCTGTGGTGAATGGCTCTTCAGATTACGCCTCATGGATGGGACCGCATGTCTCCCATGACTTCAGCATGTTTTAAATACTCTCCATACATTAATTTCCTCAATTTATATCAATTCCTTCAATAACATCTGCTAACTAGTTATTTCATAAACAAATGACATTTGAATTTCAACGAAGTATACAGCTTGGTCCAATGAACAAATGACTTCTTAATTAAAGTTGAATTTAAGATTTCTGTGGTCAAAAGCCAACTGTTCAAAGTCTGGATGATAAAAGACTAGGGAAATAATATCACTAATGAGACCACTACAACATCTGATACAACATATGAACACAATATTAAAAAATATCTACTACATGCCAAGAACTGGGCTGGAGGCTAGAGATGTAGCTGGGACATAGAGTCTTTAAAAATAAAACATTCTTGCCAGGCGGTGATTTCGCACGCCTTTAGTCCCAGCACTCTGGAGGCAGAGGCAGGTGGAACTCTGTGAGTTCAAGGCCAGCCTGGTCTACAAGAGCTAGTTCTAGGACAGCCAGGGCTACATAGAGAAATCCTGTCTCAGAACTCATCCCCTGCCCCTGAAAAATAATAATAATAATAATATAATAATAATTTTAGTGAGTATAGAAAATACAAGAATGAAGAAATAGAAGAGCCAGTTCTTGGGGATCTCCACTGGAAGCAAGTGAAATCAGGCAGGAAATTATTGTGCAGTTTAGGAAGATAAAGTTCACAGCATTCATTATGCTTGCCTTTCAGGCAAGAAATGCACAAAAAAACTTAGGTTCAGTTCTTAGAGCTGGGGTGGGGCGGGGGGGAGTATGCTGCTGCTATGTAACGGGCAACAGTGATTTGAATTCCGATGAAGGAGAAACCCAAGTTTCCTGGCTTTTTAAATTCTGGGCGACTGAAAAGATTCAAGTGTTGTTAGCCAGGATGGTAAATAGAACATGGGATTTGAGACTGGAGGATTAGAAGTAGAGCTCAATCTTCACCAAATTCAGATGACTAAGAATTGGCATGCAGATCTGTCAGAAAATCAACATCTGTTTAGACCTCAGAAGGGAAAACCATGTGGAACCCAAAGTTTGGGGAAATCATCAGTTTTATAACCATGCAGTTTAAAGTATGTCTGAACATTATCCACGTTAATAAGTTTCTTCACAGAAAAGCTATGGAAGAAGCAGCAGAGGTACAAACAAAATATTATGTCTCTTCTTTAGAAAGAGTTAAAATGCATCTCAAACTGACAAGTATCCAATTGATAAACACATGCTTTTTCTTAGTAAAAATTCATCATTTTACTTGCTCCTCAACAATTCACAAAAATACTAACTGAATTAAATAGTGTTTTTCTAACTATTTTATGAAATTGAGAAGCTGGAGCTCCATCTTAAAATACGTTTTGCTAATACTGTGTGATATCCAATTCTAAAATATCTACTATGAACATTTGAAGAATAAAGAGCCTAACAAGTTCTTTAATAAAGAAATGCATATAACTTTAAATAATCCAGTAATAGACAATTATTTTATCTCTAATTTCGTCTTCATGCTAGCAATTGTATTTATATACACATTAGAAAAAACAAACACAATTTTTGAGGTATATATTACCTCATTGAAAATTGGCCTTGGTATTTGACATTGCTATTGATGTTATAGTAACGATCACTAGAAAATATGTATATATGCAGACAATACAAAATTGAGGGTTTACTTAATAATGACTACAGTATTATTTCTTAAGTAGATAATTGTTAAGAAAACTCAAAGCAATCATTCTAAGAAACAGCATCAACCTCAAATTAAATAGCAGACTCACTATGAAATGTTTTAAACTAGCTTAGAAAAGCAAAACTATATATACACACACAGATTCACCCACATACATACACAAAATGTCAATCCTAGAGATAAGCCTAAGGTTCTTGATAATTTTCTATACTCTGTAATCAGACAGGGGTTGAAAGCACTGAATGTTATACTTATATTAATAAGAACAGCTTACTGGGGTGCTTTCCTGTTGGTTCACTAAATTACTTTAGGAAACTAGTATAAAATAATTTTAAAATTCTATATATTGTTACAGAGCTAAAATTCTGTTACACTTCTTTTTTAATGTAATTTTATGATATATTTTTATTTCTTATGCATTGGTGTTTGCCTGTATGTATGTCTGTATGAGGGCATAAGATCCCCTGGAACTACAGTTGCAGACAGTTACGTGCTGGGAACTGAACATGGGTCCTCTGGAAGAGCAGTCAGTGCTCTTAACCACTAGTTACACTTCTATATTCATTCAGTGATAGAGTCTATAGAGTGATAGGTTCTAAAACTTTAAATACAAACATAGGAACCTGGAAGTAGGAGACAACTGAGGGGGAGAAAGTTTTTTTTAAAAAAAATCAGAATTCTGTTAGAAAAACGAGTCTTATTCAAATTCACTAGAGTTGACAATTATTATATCTAGATTTCAAACATCTGTGCCATAAGAAACAAGCACATAAAAAATGAACAAAACAAACCACTTTCCAGGGGCTACTGAAATTTAGGTTTAGAAAAAGTCTACATTTGTCATTTGAATAGCCTTATTTTAAAAAAGAACCAATGATAATGCTCTTTAAGATGACTACTGAAATCTGTACTTTTGCAAATATTGTACTTACTCGATAAAGCTTTGCTCCAAGGAAGTACAAAAGTGTAGGCTCAATAATTACAATCAAACTGAAGTGAAATGGTGTTTCTTAGTCCACCTTTAGTGCCTACATTACAAACATCCTTTTCAGATATCTAAGTACTAATGGACACTCAAAGATATAAAGAAGATTTTTTTAAGATTTATTCATTTATTATGTAGACAGTGTTCTGGCATGTATGCCCACACATAAGAAGAGGGCACCAAATCTTGTTATAGATGGTTGTGAGCCACCACGTGGTTGCTGGGAATTGAACTTAGGACCTCTGGAAGAGCAATCAGTGCTCTTAACCTCTGAGCCATCTCTCCAACCCCTATAAAGAAGATTTTTAACTTCAAATAACTCCCTTTCTACTATATTTTTCAAAAGAAAGTGGCCTGGTTACTGGAAATACCACTGCTAATACTTTCCACTGAGAATTTGGCCATGAAGATACTATTGGCTGATTATCCACTAATTATCCTTCTGGCTCCTCCCTAACAAACCTCAGATACTATCTGTCTCTACAATTCCATTCTTGCCATAAGTTGGTCTATAAATGGATCTCTGAAGCAATGATTCTGGTCAATGAAATTGCTCAGAAATTTACTAGAGGTTTCTATGAGTTTGCACCAAGAGATAACATATAAGAAAGAATCTTATCTTAAACACCGCACATAACAACTATACCTGAAGAAGCCATCCTAACACTCTAATGGAGATACAACTGAACATAGGGGCAACATTCTTAGTATTACATGGGAAATCAAAGAATCTAGTTCCTTGATGGTGAACTAAAGAAATGAGTCAGTCTAGCTGAAGGCTTCTGCTGTGATCAAACAGGTTTCCTAAGTGAAATAGCTGCTACTTAAAATACCACACAAATAGGAATGGAAGAGGTTAATGTACAAATGAGCTACAGGAACTTGTTTTCACCTGTCTGCCCCAATATGATTACTGGTCCTGCACAACTCCAGCCTAGCTAGCTACATTATTATCTGCTTAAAATTGTAGTAGAACTGTAGATTAATGGAGAGGAAGGAGGAAGGAGTAGAAAGGAGAACGTGGAGTGTTGCCATAGTCTACTCCCAGTTCATTTTCTATCAGAGATTTAACATTCAAAACAACCAGAACACAGTCGAATAAGAGCTGTGCAAGGACAACCACCGAAAGAAGCAAGTCCTGGGATTCTTAAAAGCAGCTATCCCTTCCGATGGGGCTGGATGAAGGAGGGTGTGGCACAGAGAACTGACAATTTTTATTTATAATCCTTTAACTACTAGTGAATTTTTTTTTTACCCTGCAGAAGTACTTTAAAAATGTCATTGTGGAAAAGTTACATTTATGTTACTTGAGAAAATGCTGCTTTAGGGAACATTTTCAAAGACTAACAAAGAGCCAGTGAGTGACAATTTTTAGTACCTTAGAGTTCGATGGACTTAGAGGATCTGACACAAAGGTGTTTCTATTATTCACAGAGAAGAAAAAAGGAAGAGTAACGGAGCAGAAATTTAAAGCAGCCTGAGAGCATTACTGAAGTACAGAGGGTACACACAACTCCTGACAAAAGTACCCCGCTTGATTAGAGTAAAATAACAAAATTTCTAGTTTGGACTTCACCTGATGTGGCAGGAGAATAATGGTACTTGGTGAGATGAAAACTTAGAACTCGCGCACGGCACATCAAGGAGTGGACAAATGCTAATGTGCATTACTTGCTAACAGGTCTGAAGAACAAACTGTACCAGTGAAGGAGCACTGCATGCCTCGGTCAAGCAGGAGCACAAGCACTGACATTTCTAGAAAGATTTATCTTTCCAAATTCATAATATAAACTGCTTAGCTATAGCACTAAGTCTCAATTCCTTCCCCTCCTCTATCGCAACACACCTAACCAAAATATTGACTAAAATATTTGGTATTTCTCGTAGAAATCAAAAAAAAAAGTACCACATAAGAACTCCTATTACTGTGTTATGCATTTAACTGTGGTTTATTTAAGGAATGTTTTCTTAAAAAAAAAATTCTACTTAGAGGAAAGCAATTCTACCAATACCTACCCAACATAGTTACACTCTAATAATTTCATCTTCATCTAGTGAAACACACAGCAGGTGGTGCATTATAAAACCTGCAAGTCATTTTGTGGCAAATAGAAAATTATAACATAACCTTGTTATACAAGAGGGAGATATACAGACTTAAAATGTGGCACTACCAATTGATGTCTCTGCTACTCCACTTTCTTAAAATCTTCTCTACTTAGAAACACAATTAAAATGCCATAGATTTAAGATGCATCAGGAGTTATAACATTTAGAGCTATGTATAAAATTTATATTATCAGTTTTATTAAACTTTGTGTGTTATTTTCTGGCCTAATGATTTCCTCTAAATAAAACTAAATTTGGAAAACTAACAGTATGCACTAGAGAAATCTGAGGAAGAGTTCTCAGTAAATATCTAGTCCTTTAAACTTTAAAAATGACTGAAACATTAAAAGGCCATTTAAGGTTTAAAAGCACCTTCAAAGAACAAGATACTTCCCAATAATGTTAAATTGATCAGTGGAGGTGTTGTGCACATACATTCAAATAAAAAGTGCTTTAAAATTTCTCAAATAATATAATCCCTCCCATTTCTTTGATCTATACTGCAAATCTGATTATATTTTATTTTATACATAAGCAATTTAACTGTCATATAACAGTATACCTACTATGATCAGACCTGCACTAACATGGTAGACACTAGTCTCATTACTACTGAGCACCTGAAGAACAGAACTACTGAGGGGAATAAATTTAAACTCTGATATTCATTTCAGTTACCAGAAAAAAAAATATAAGGAACAACTCTGGTATGGAAATCTTTCCAAGAATATATTTAATGAAATTTAAATTCAGATGAAGTACTTCCAATGACAACTTAACAGCTGAGTAGAAAAGTGTACTAAATGCACATAATAGATTTCAAAATACTTTTGTTTCTACACTAATTACATGTTTAATGTGCTATCTCAAAATACACTTCAAAAGTGTATAAAATGACATAATCCACAACATAGAATGCTGTACTTGACAATGCTGTATGTAGTCATTTCCTTACTAATAAGACATACAGGTTGCTTCAATCTTTTCACTATTATGAGCCATGCTTCCCTACGTTTTCTTGTGTATGTATCACGCAGAAGCAGTGTTCCTGGCATGCGATATGCACTATTACTCTTCACAGCGCTTGTGCCAATGTTTTTATACTGATTGGTCCTTACTGCACACTACCAACATTTGACAATGTCCAAGAAACATCTTTAACTTTTGCCAATTTGATAGGCATGAAGTGGCTCAAAGTTGAGAGCGACAAAGAAAGAATTTTTTAAGCTTTGTCTGTCTCTTAATTTCTCTTAGCCCAGAAACCAGAATGATCCTTGTAAAAAACCAAACTAGCATCAAAATATTATACAGAAAAAAGGTGGGAGACGGGACATAATAAAGTCAGCAAATATGGTAACATGCAGAAGGCTATTGAAAGAGAGTAGTAGCTACTTTTCTATGTCTGGGAAATTTCCTAATACATATGGTTTTAAAACAAGAAAACCAGAGACAGGAGGAAAATTCCTCCAAACTCTTCATCAGCTTCAACATCTCCTTCCTTAATGTAGCCTACTGATGTTTTGCTACTATTTCTCAACCAGCCTCCCTTCAGCACAGCACCAGGGAATGATTTGTAAGTTTCCAAGGTGATTCTTATATGCTGCTAGGAGGAAGAACCCTCATTGGATGTGGCTCCAGCTCCTACTTTGTCTTGGTTAGTGTTCTATTGTTGTAAAGAGACATCATAACGAAGGCAATATATAAAAGAAAGCATTTAATTGGGATGCTTACAGTCTCAGAGGGTGAACTTCATCACAGGGAAAAGCACAGCAGTAGTCAGCCAGGCAGGCATGGCGCTGGAACAATAGCTAAGAGCTTGTATCTGATTCACAAGAAACAGGCAGAGAGAGCTTGCTTTCTTTTAAAAGCTCAAAGCCACCTCAAATGACACTTCTCCAAGGTCATACCTCCCAGGCCTTCCCAAACTACCATACCCTTCAACTTCATTTGCTCCTTGTCCTCTTTGGGTTAAGCAGCATTTGCCCTCTTGATGTTTTAGACACACCAGCCCTGTCCTTCAATGCACACACAGACACACCTCCCACCACCCAACTATCTAAAGCACTTTGCTTAAAGTGCTTTTTTCCCTCAGATCCTCCCAGCATCTTCCTATGTCTCCTCCAGGTCTTTGCTAAGATATGCCCTTTCAGTATCTATATTAAAAAATCCTAACTCCTTCATCTTTCTCAAGGAAGAGGATTTTGTTTGTTTTAATTACTGTGCTCCCAGCAACTTAAATACTGATATATCAGGCATATGGAAAATACTAAGTGAATAAAATATTACACACCAAAATGCTTAAGACTTCTCAGTGGTGAGATTATTGGTGTGTAATTTGACTCATCAAATCAAAACACGGTTCAGCAAACAATCTCAATCCAATTTATTTATCTGTGTTTATAAACTACGAATGTTGCTTTTGTGATCATGTATATGTATACATATACATACACATGTACATAAATACAATATATACATTCACACAAACAAAAGTAAATCTGAGTCAGCTATGAGACTTTAGGCTTAACAGAACATGAAACACCTTAATTTTTAAAATCAGTACCAGTTAAGAATACTATATAGCTCTAGGATATTTGATTCATCAAGAAAAATGGACTTGAAGACACTCTTACCTATCAAATGCTTCTTTCTTTTCAAAAGAAACCAGCCCCCAAATCTCCATTGATGTAAGCCTTTCCAATCAATTTTATCAGCTCAGAATTATATTCACAGTGTCTAAGAAAGCTAGCACTAAACCACCCAACAGTAAGTCTACAGCTACTTATGTAGCTAACTGTAAACCTGCAAGCTCACCCTAAGAGATGCCATGACCAGTAAGAAAACCAACAACCTAAGAAGAAAGAAAGCAAGGCAATCATCTATAACCAGAGAGGGTTTTCAGACTAGCTTCCAAGTAAACACAGTGTAGAAGATGATGATTTAACTAAATGCAGACACTTGTTTAACCAATTTACAAGGAAAAGCATCAATTCTACTAAAGCCTTGGTGCCTGGCAGGCATTCTAGAACATTTAAATAAATATTATCCAAACCACAATTGATGTTATCTCATCCAACCATTTTAAAAAGTTATTTTTAGATACATAAAAGCCATACTCTGGAGACTAAATAAAGTGGCAATATCTACACTTAAATTTTACCTTGTGACAAAATTATTCAAGAAGAACTCTTAAGACTCAGTCCAGTGTTCTTTTGGAACACTTGAGAAAAGTAAATTATTAAATGAGGAAGGCGTAATTAAACAATGAAGGTGCGATGAACAATAATAGCACGACATCACAGCATGCTCCAACAATCACGCACTGCGGCACATTAAAGACTGTTTCATTATAAAGGAGACAGAATATGGTGAAGAACACAAAGTCTACATGATTTATAATCCACACTGAAATACTTCTTTAAAAATGACACCATGCTATTTCCAGTATTAAATGCATTCACTCTTCTGCTATTAAAGTTGTCTCTCTGTATCCATAGAAGATTGACTCTAGGACCCTCATGGGTGAAAAATCCAAAGTCCTGTATATAAAGTGATATAATGTTTGCATCCAGCCCCAACACAACCCTCCCAAATACCTTACCTTTAGATTGCTTATAATACAGACTACAAATGAAACATAATTAAAATGTTGTATAGTTATCATTCTGACAAGAAAGTCTATACATGTTCAGTACAAACTTTCTTTTTACAAATGTTTCAATTCATTCTTGATTATCAGACACAGAATTATGAAGTGTTTATTTAATAGCATACAAACTATTCAAAGTTTTTGAAAACTTAAGTTCTTTACCACTGTATAATAGAAATGGATAAGAACCGTTCACTAAATTAAGATTTTTAGTTCTCAGGAGGGCTTGGGAATACAGGCCTACAAGTCCAGCACTCAAAGGGCTGGCTGAGACAGCCTCCTGAATATTCAAGGCCATTCTGAGGCTACAAACAAGACCCTATACTTAATATAAGAAAGTTCCAGAAAGGGGCCACGGGAAGGGGTTAAACAGAAAAATAGTAGAATACAGTGATATGAAAGCAAAGTAGGAAATACTAAGTTAGGAAGGTTTAAGTGGGAATGAAGGGAGTGAAGTAAGCGTGTGTGTGTGTGTGTGTGTGTGTGTGTGTGTGTGTGGTGGGAGTTAACCTAACTAAAGATGCATGGAAACCTAAGATTCTGTAAGTTAGTGAAAAAATTTTAAGATTATGGATTTAATTATTCTGCACATATGGATAATGTTGTTCCCAGAAGACATATTATTAAAGAAAAATCCAAGTGCCACGAATAGAATACCTCCCCATGAGTGGTAGGCCAAGGACCCCAGAGATTCCCCAAGACAATACACACTATTGTATTGAATGACATTGTACCTGACTGCCAACTAGAACTGAGTAGTGTGACCCTATAGCTGAAGATCGCGCCTTTAGGCTGCAGGGCACAGAGAAATAAAGCCTCATTCCTGCGGGCTGGCTTTCATCATCCAGGAAGGTGCTAGAAGCTGCTGGAAAACAAAAGTCTTCAATGGAAAAAGCAGCTTCCCTGACCAAGGCTGAGAACAGCACTAATTTTGAGTATAAAGAACAATGCTTAGAAGACAGTTTGATAACACATCTGTGTAGCAGCACAAGAGTAAATTTCATCTGAAGCCTGACCTGCTAGCCATGGACTTTCGACCAGGTTTGCAGGGCCAGACATTAATTCCTTTTGCTGAGCAGACCTCAAATCCAAAAAGAAAATGGTTACCCCAACAATAGTCATGCCACTATTACACCAGGGGGTACATCTTGTCTGAAAAGTATTGTAGCTTCTTTTTCCAGGGAGTAGGAGCTAATGAAGAAATATAACAAGAATGAGTGACTATTGAGCGCTGACTTACCAAAGTGGAAAGAATATGAAGAGATGCTATAAAACGTCTTTTGGATGACACTGCCATGCATTTCATGCCATCATGAAATCACAGCAGTTATCTATGGGGACTTGCATAAAAGGGACCCATAAACTTCCATCATGGATGCAGTCACTAGCATGTTGCCATGTCCTAGGGTTATACTGAAGATGACCTAGAAATCCCCATCATCCTGCCTCTACTTCCCAGACAACACCATACTTTCAACTCTCAAGCTTCGTAGTACTTGTTTAAAAAATATCAAAAATTTTCTGCAGAAATTAATTCTGTGTAATAAAGGTCAAAGACCTAATATAATAAAAACTGAAGGGCTTAAGTACCAGACAGTGGACCAAAAAGGTTAATAGTTACAGGAAAATCTTGATAGTTTTAACCTTTTGCAGTTGGAATTAAGTGGCATCTCAACACTATTCATCTTATAAATCAAGATGTATACAAGACACTGTTCAGTAACTTCAATCATTTATGCCAGAGGGAAGTCACAAATCAGATAATACAAGCTGAAACATCTAAATATGCTGTTCTGAAGCCTATATTTACAAGATGTGGTAAAATCTGTGGTCACAACGAACAATCCAGAGTTTGTCTCTCGAACACACATGATTATGAACACTATTTGCAATAATCTTCTCAACCTTTGTGAACAGCTACTATTACCCCCCCATTTGAAGATGAGGAACCTATGGATGAAGAAGTATGCAATTAGCTGGGCATACGGAACCACCAATATTCACATACAGTCTGGTTCTAGAGTCATATACTGAATCACTGAGTGGAAGAATTATAGCAGAATCCTGAGTTCACTGCTATCAGCAAACTTATGCCTTGTTCAAGGGGAGACGATGGTAGTCAATAAATGCTGGCAAGGTAAAGTGTTGGTGTTTTTGCCAGGAAGAAATAAAATCAAAGTAGGAAAAAGTGATGAGAAAATTAGTATTACCACATATATAAAGCTTATTTTTAGTCAAAATATGCATATTCCTCCTGTCATGTTGTAACTTTCAGATATGTTATGAAATCCAACCAACAGCTGAAGCAGATATGGGACACTGTGGACTAAATATCAAACTTCGCATTTCAAAGATCAACATATAGAAATCTCAGTAAGATCACACTCCTGTTCTTAACACAGATCTTATGAAACTTAAGTAACTTTTAAAAAGCCTACACAGTAACTGAAGTTACATTATTGGGCTATCACATGTCAGCCAACAACATTCCAGCAAAGACAATTATGAACTGAATAAGTCAAACTTCTTTATGAGGCCCTTTCCCAGCAGTTTCAGCCATCCCAATAAAATGAACTTTCCTAGGTGATAATCTTTAAATATGAAACACGGAAGCATCTTATTCATTCCTCCATACACATTTATTAACACCTACTATTGCTGGTACTGTGAGTCCCAATGACAAGCTTTTCTGTCTAGAATTACTTCCCAAGCTCTCCTGACTTTATGTGGATGCAGTTGTCCACGTGAGAAAGAAGTGTGCTGCAGTCAGCAAAACTAGAACGGAATTTGCCATTAGACATGAAATTACAGGATTTGGAGTTTGCCCTGTTGGGTTTTCATCTTGCTTTAGTCCAATATTTCCTCATTATGCCCTCATTTCTTTCTTTTGGGATGATGACATATATGTGCCACTGTATGTTAGATGATGACATATATGTGCCACTGTATGTTAGATGATGACATATATGTGCCACTGTATGTTACAAGTATGTATTTTTCTTTTGGATTTACAAGGGGCTACAGTTGAGAGATTGCCTTGATTCTTAGTGAAATTTTGGACCTATTTTTATCTTTTAGTTTTTCAAGACATGGTTTCTCTGTGTAGCCCTGGCTGTCCTGAACACTCTGTAGACCTGGGTGGCCTCAAACTCACAGAGATCCACATCCCTCTGCCTCCAAGTACTGGGATTAAGTTGTGCATCACCATGTCCCGTTGAGCAGTTGAACTTTTAAACAGTACTGAGACTGGGAACGACTCCATGGACTTTTGAAGTTAGACTAAACGCATTTTGTACTATGATATGGCTACAAGCCTGTGAGGGCCAGGGAATGCAATATGGTGGTTTGAATGAAAATGCCCCATAGGCTTCTACGTTCAGATGCTTACTTCCTAGTTGAATGATTGGGGAAGGATTAAAAGGTATGGCTTTGTTGGAGGAGGTGTGTCACTGGTGGAAGACTTTGAGGTTTCCTTCCAGTTGGCTTTTCTTCTCTCTGTCTCACAGTCGTTATCTCAACATGTAAGCTCTCAGCTACCGCTACTACTCCAGCACCATGCCTGTTGGCCACCATGCTTTCCACCGTGACAGTCATGGACTAACTCTGAAACTGTAAACAAACCCTGATGAACTCTTTTATAATTTATGTTGCTTCACAGCAAAAGAAAAGTAACTAAGATATGTGAAATTTTTTTATTTTAAAAATCTCTTTAAAAGGTAACTGCTGAAGTAAAAATAATAATGTAGGGGCTCATAACACTAAGAGAGGTAAAACATACAACAACAGCACAAAGGAAGAATGGTGCTATGAAGTAAGCCTTCCACATCCACAGGTTTCTCATCATGATTTCAACCAATCATAGACAGATATGCTATTAAAACCTTACATGCAAATGCATTTTACCCTTCTCATTAACCTAATCATACAAGAAATACACTAAGATATCATTTTAGTATTTTAATATTAAAAATTTTTAAGTATTTACTTTAATAATGTGTAACTTTGGTGTTTTATGTACCAGCTAAATAACACATTTAATTTTTTTCCAGATTAAAAAAAAGAACTGTAGACTGAGAAAATGGCTTGGTAACTAAGTAACTAAGAACATGCCACATGCCTTAGTAACTTTTCTAAGGCTGTAGAGAGACACCATAGCAAGTGTAACTTATAAAACAAGATTCCAGAGAGGAGTCCATGATCATCATGGCAGGCAGCAGGCAGACACATAGACTTTGATCCTGATCTACATGCATAAGGCAGAGAAAGAGGGAGAGACTGAGACAGTCTCGAACTTTTGAAATTTCAAACTCCAGTAACACAAAGGCCACACCTAATTCTTCCCAAACAGTTACACCAACTGAGGATAAAGTATTTAAATATTTGAGTATATGAGGGCTAGTCTCATTCAAACCATCACACCAAACAGCCACTAAGTTCAAAGTTCACACACACACACACACACAAAAACAAACAAACAAACAAACAAACAAAAACTGAGTAGAGCAGTATACCTCAGTAACAGCAGCACTGAGAATGCAGAGCCAGAAAGAACTCTTGGACTTGCTGGCCCAGCCATTCTAGCCAACTGGAAAGCTCCAGGTTCAATAAGAGATCCTATCTCAAAAGTGTGGACAGCAACTGATGTCAATTTGATGTTAACCTCTTCCTCCATATGCATGGACACTTACTTCCAGCTCTTCCCGAAGACCAGACGATGGATCCTAGCACTCAAGATAGGTGGCCCTCATCCACATATAGCTCTAGCTTCAGAGGCGCCAATGTCCTCTTCTGGTCTCCACACACCTGCACCCCCCCATATATATAAATAAAACTGATAAAAAACTAAATAACTATCAAATAATAACAGAAAAGGTAAAAACAATCATTTAAGAAATCTAAAATAAAGCAAAGAGATGAGACCAAAAAACCTGAAGATTATAAAGTAAACCCCAATCAAATTAAATGTAAATGATATAAATATTCCAATAAAAAGGCAGAGATTATCAAATGGTCATATCGTAATTATTTATTACCTAAATAAAACTATGACACTTATGAGAAAACCATTTAAAATATTAAGACACATGCAAGTTAAAAATAATAGAAATATATCTTGCAAACATTAATCATAGTGCCTGTCTCTACCCCCAGACTGTAAACTCCATAAGGGTAGAGCCATATTCATTTTTGATTACCCTGTGTCTATGCAGATTGTGTGTAATTATTTGTTAAGTTTTTCCTTTAAAATCATCAAACAGTGGTGGCATACATCTTTAATCCCAACACTTGGGAGGCAGAGGCAGGAGGACCTCAGTAAATTCGAGGCCAGCCTGGTCTACAGAGCTGGTTCCAGGACAGCTCCAGGGCTGTTACACAAAGAAACTCTGTCTCGAAAAACCAAAGAAAAAAATTTTTAAAAAAATCTCAAGATGTGTGGCAACATTAGTTTTAAAAAGCAATTGAATAGTCGGGCGGTGGTGGTGCACGCCTTTAATCCCAGCACTCGGGAGGCAGAGGCAGGCGGATCTCTGTGAGTTCGAGACCAGCCTGGTCTACAAGAGCTAGTTCCAGCGCAGGCTCCAAAGCCACAGAGAAACCGTCTCGAAAAACCAAAAAAAAAAAAAGCAATTGAATATTTCTTTTCTATCATACTTCTTAACATAAACATTTAAAGAACCAGCTCCAATTGTCCTGTCATGAACAGAGCGCTACAGAAGTATAAAACGGACTACAGGTTTGAGGTCTGAAAGGTATGGAAAGGGTAAGTAGAGAGTCAGCTATCTGAGTCAGGCATGGTGATGCACACCAATAATCCCAGCATCTAGAAGGTTGAGGCAGGAGGATTATGAATTCAAGGCCAGCCTGGACCACAGAGTGGGGGCAGCTTCAACTATCCAAAAAGAGCCTGTCTCCAGTTACAGGGAGAATAGAAAAGAGGAAGGAAGGGAAAGAAGGGATTGATGCTTTTTCCAGAAGACTCTATTTTTATGAAGTTTATCTTCCAAGATTACAGAATGCCTCTAAGAAGAAAACAGGCAACTAAAGGGAAAATATTAAAATAGAATTGAGGCCCCCCAGCAACTGCGGGAGAAAGGCAAGCAGATTTCTATTGGGTTTGAGACCAGCCTCATCTGCATAGCAAATTTCAGGCCACCCCGTTACAAGGCGAGACCCTGTCTCAAAACACAAATCAAAACAAAAAACCTGAACAGAACACTAAAAAATTAGACATGGTCCTTTCGTGTTTTAATAGAACGGAAACCATGAAAGTTCTTCCACCTGCTTGGCACAGCAGTTACCTACATTTGGTCTGCTTTCAAAAACCACCAAAACCTCATAGCTCACTTGGGCCCTTTAAGCTACCCACTGGTCATGGTTAGCAATCGCTCCCAGGCTTCCCCCTCTTTCGAAGGCTCTTAAGTAACCACATTCTCTACACTCAGAAGATGGCTGTGTCACTGATCATTCACTAGATTCTAGTGACTAGAACAATCATAAAGGCCAAGCTTTGTTTATGGATCTCATATATTTAGAACAGTGCCTGACACATTATATGTTAGATGAACCAGTTAACAAATTGAAAAAAAAAAAAAGGAGTCAATCAAGTTCTCCCAAGTGTGTCCTGTCCTTCAGGGTACAAACAATACAGCCATGCCATCCATCTCTCTTACTGTTAACCACTTCACCCATGTGCCACATCACATCCTGCCCCACCTTTCTTCAACAATTATCCGTTTATTATTTTAAAAATATCTCCTGTTAGTCATTCCTCCTCAAAGAATGTTTGTTCATATTTTTGTGGACAAAACTCAACTTGCTGATCCTTAGAGAATTTTCTACATATTTCACAGATATTCTTGTGTGAGTATATGTGTCTGTCTGTGAGAGGAGAGAATGTGTGCTTGGAATGTGTTCTGCTCTTTCACGTTCTGCTGTATTTCCTTGAGATGGGTCTCTCACTGAACCTGGAACCAGCTGTTCACCAGCAAGCCCAGGGACCCTGCTAACTTCACCTGTAACCTAGTGAGATTACAAGACTCTAACCACTCTGGGTTTTTCACATGATGTTGAAGTTCTGAACTCGGGCCCTTGTGTGAGTGCCCTTATCACAGCCATCTTACTAGCTCCAAAATACATTCCCTTAAAGTAGATGTCTACTCTTCTAATCTGCCTCATCCTGCTCCCTCACTCTGTAGCAGTTTGGTTCCCAATGTAGGCTGCACAGAGTGAAAAGGTGAAGCCTTTAAAACTCTCCCAGACCAAATTCACCTACTCATCTGGTCCCAGGTAACTCCTTTCTTCAAGCTCCTTTTCTTAATCTGTGTGACATGTGCTTTTACCTGACATTCTCTCAGCTCTTCTGCCTACTCCTAAAATGATTCCCAGAGAAGCCTAGCCTGTTCTTTTCTATAAATACTCTGAATGAGCTCATCCACATTCATAGCATCAACCAATACTTATATATTCTAATGAGTCCCAAAATTCAATCCCTACCCAAGTTCTGCTTTTACTAAATATCAGACCTGAATATCCAATTATAAGATATCTCCAATGCAGATGACCATAATACAACAACTTTCAGTCAGTCACCACCTCTTTCCAATGTAAATTTGCCTCACTCCTCAATTCATGGTTATAAAAGCCAACTTCCTTATTCCCCTATCCTCCAAATCTATCTAGTTTATGTCAACTCTAAAACACAATCACTACTTAAACCTCTTGAGTCCATGCCCTAGGGTAGTGTTTTAATTCAAACAATTATTCCTGACTACACTGTGGCAACGAACCTACTTTGGAATTAAATTTATTTATCTTTCGATTCCAGTTACTTTTTATACACACACCCTCCCTCAAACGTAACACTTCCCCACAATGTAGTCTGAATGGCAAATCTAAACTGCAAGGCTGGTAATAACTAGTTGGAAATTGTTCTACTGGTCACCATTACTCAAAGCAATAGCTTTAGTTTTCTTCTTCTTTCATGTCTACTTTTATATCTCATTATATATAAATGTGCCTACTACAAAAGTTATGTTCCTATTACACAAAATGTGCTTATATAAATACACACACACATAGGACATATAATTTATAAATATGTATGTATGAAGAAAGATGCTTCAAATCTTTTATGGATATGGGCCCATAAAAATATATGGAAACCACTAGCCTAAGGGAAACGTATACTCCTCTTAACATGACAGTCAGGAACTGGCCCCAGATAGCCTGGGGCTCACTTATCTCTTACCCACCTTTCCTTTCGAACAAGCATCCTTATACTCTGAAACTACCCACACTATCTTCCTACCTAAAATGTCCTAACCATCTTACATCTTCCTCCAATTTTTGTTTGTGTTTTAAGTCTGAACTCAAACTTAGCTGGCTCTATGAAACACCTGATTCAGTTAATTGTCAATGCCTAGACTCTTGGCCCACAGAACTTCTAGATAGCAAATAGGTGTTGTTTTAAGTCAATAAAATCTTGCTAGTTAGTCACACAACAATAAGCCTAATATTTATGACATACTACTTAAAACTAAGCAAAATCAGTAATTTATAATGAAATCATATTTCCTCCTAAAGCAGAAAACTTCAGAAGTCAATGCCATCTCAAGTAGTTTTAAAAACAATACATTAAAAATGCCAGAAAGCAGAAACCTTGAATAGGAAATTGTCATACCTGGTTAGGGTGGCTAAAAGCAATCAGGTTCTTAGGGATCAGTTTCCTACTGTCCTGGATTTTTAGCTTAATAGAATAGGTCGGCAGCTAAATCAGGTGTTCCTGCCCCCAGTTTGTATCATGGTTTTCCTAACTTTAAAGTGTGGGGGTCATGCCTAAGGAAAGAGCCTGGGAGGGCCTGGGAGACAGAGGCACTTTAGGAATCAGGTAAGCTTTGTGAATAGACAGAAGTTTTCACTTTTGTGGGTTTCACTGGTGCAATGCAGCATCCATCAGTAAGGTTCCTACACCGGCAGCAGCCTCTCTGCAAACTCATTAGAACAATTAGTGAGTCCACTCAGACCCACTGAATAAAAATCTGAGGGTAAAGGAAACCCAGTAATCTGTGTTTTCTTTTTAACAAGCCCTCTAGGTGGTGCTGATATGGGCTTATAATTGAGAACAACTAATCTTTATTAATTTCTGCCAGAATCATACTATGATCTAGTCTTCTTCCTGAGGCAATGCATTTCAAAATTGTGTATGACCTAGCTAACATATCACAATTGCTTTAATTAAAAGGGGGTGGAGGCTTGCAGAATAAATAAAAGATCAGGCTATAGCTATGTTTCCTTGACTAGAAGGTTTTAAAAACAAGGTGTTTAGGAAGTATATGTTCTTTTCACTTTCTCACAGTCCTTGCTAATCTCTGCTCCTTTTACCTTACACCATCACATGTTGTTCTGAAGAACTAATGACTGTATTAGAGTTTAGTAAGAAGGTAATTCCAAAACACACTTGGGGGCCAGAGATGGCTCAGCACTTAACAACATGTGTTGCTCTTAGAGGACCTGAGGATTTGTTTACCAAAACTCACATGGCAGCTCACAACAGTCTGTAACAAGGGATCCCTCTTCTGGCTTCCACAGGCACCAGGTGTATGGTGTGCATGCATACATGAAGCCAGACATTCATACACATGAAATAAAAGTATCTTTTTAAAGAATAACAAATTTTAATCTGGTACAGTATAAAGCCAGCTTTTTCTTACAAGCTAGAAAATCAAGTAACATAGAGACCACGTCTTTCAGGAGGGGCAATATGCTATATCCTGGCCCTTCACGTGTAGGGCTGTACTTTTTTAAGCACAAAGGAAATGTTCCAAAATGACATCTCAAGTGTCCCTCCTCCCACACCAGACTGAGATCTTCAGAGACACAGATTCTTTTTTCATAAGTATCCCAGAGAATCAAGTGCCCAATAACTAAAAAGAGGGTTAGCTTATAAAAATTTCAATTAAAAGTGAACAGTATAAATATTATAGCAAACATGTAATGAGGTCAAAACTTACCAGATTTAAAACCATTAAAAGTAAAATAAAATCCAGGGTTTTCATCATCTTAAAAGAAGGCAAGAGATGTGTATAAGGAACCCACCAATAACCAAACTTGCACTAAATTTGAATGTTTTAGAAAAACTATGAGGGATTCCACAGTAATTACTGAGCATCCACTTAGGTTCCCTGAACCTAAGAGCTCTCAGTGGCTGCAAGTTCAACACATGCTCTATCATTTCAAAGATGTAGAACGTTTCACTAGTCAAATGTTCCTCTAGAGCTCTTTCCCCATAAAGATGCAGATAGCATCAAGATTCTGATAACTGCCAATAATCCTTATATTTAAAACAGTTTTTGCAGGACAAGTACAGTAACTACTTTTTTAGTCAATCTTGAAAATAATGAACTAAGATTTTACATGTAGAAGCTAAAACTGATACAAATGCCTATAAAAAACTATATGTGTGAACAGTTACTGAGTGTGGTAGTATTATACTATAGCTATTAACATTGTCAAATACCTTCATTCTTAAATCTCAAGAGAAAACATTAAAACTTACATGTACTCAGAGAAACTAAGCAATTCAGAAAGACAACAACTTTCACAATTGGTCTTCCCAGAAACATGGCAGCGCTTTAAAGCCTCTTTCTCATCTTTTTCTTTTTTTGTACGTACACACACACACACACACACACACACACACACACACACACTTTACGTATGTGATCCCAAAAATAAACTTGTATATTTTGCATTTTGTTATGTGTTTGCCTGCATGTCTGTTTGTATACTACGTGCATGCCTGGTGCCCAGAGGCTAGAAGAAAACATCAGATCCCCCTAACTGGAGTTATAGATGGCCGTGAGCTGCCATGTAGGTGCTGGGAATAGAACCCAGAGAGCAATTAATGCTCTTGACCACTGAGTCACCTCTCTAGCTCCATTATATACTTTTGCATCATGGCAAACTCTACCATCTTTGAAAATATTCTTTGGACTAGCTTCCTGCCACACTAAAAGCCTGTAACTTCACCTACGGATTAAATACTGATTACTAGCCAGGTGGTGGTGGCGCACGCCTTTAATCCCAGCACTCGAGAGGCAGAGGCAGGTGGATCTTTGTGAGTTCGAGACCAGCCTGGTCTACAAGAGCTAGTTCCAGGACAGGCTCCAAAGCCACAGAGAAACCCTGTCTCGAAAAACCAAAAAAAAAAAAAAAAAAAAGAAAGAAAAGAAAAGAAAAGAAAGTTGGGTTAAAGGGTGACGAGAGTCTTTTCACTCAGTTTTTTGTTTTTGTTTTGAGTAAAGGTTTCTCTTTGTACTCCTGGAACTTGCTCTATAGACCAGGCTGGCCTTGAACTCAGAGATCTGCCTCTTCAGTGCTGGGGTTAAAGGTGTGTAACACCATGCCTAGCTCTTCTCAGTTGAACCTATACAGTGATCCCTGGTAATACTGAGAGTAGGTAGAGTCTTTATTAAGTATGATGGAAGCTGGCAGGACAATTAAGCAAACCACACACATTTCAATGTTAAAATTCAAAAGACAGACATTTGAAACAGCAGAGTCAGATAGGAGACAAGAGCATTTTACAGGAGAGCACACAAGAGAGCAGCTTACAAAAAGCTAAAGGGATGGTAGGTTCAAATAACTGTCCTAAGTTTAGGAATATTGGAGGACACGGATAACATTTTCTAAGTTGAAATGCTGAGATCTTTAATAGTTAATTCCATTCAAGATAATTTACTAGTGATCATTACTAAGAGCCTAATAGGAGAAACTGCAAGTACCAGAGATGAAAAATCCAAATCAGAGATACAGAATAACCCTGACTTCTCACTAACATTTAAGAAAAACAAGAAAGCAATAATAAGTTCTCAAGTAAACCTGAGGCACAAAGAAGAATCTAACAATCTGCCTACATTTAAAAATTACTAACATATCCAAATTACTAGAAATCAGGATTTTTCTGTATACTAAAAATGGAACTTAATTCACTCAAATTCTTCCAGCTGATTTTACAGTATGGTGTGGTGTCACAAACTCCTAGTGAAGCACGATGCACTTTTAGTCATGAAAATACATGTCAGAGCTAAGGCTCCTGCCGCCCTACCTCCTGAGTCCAGGACTCAGCGAGCTGGGCAAGGTGCTCCACCACTGAGCTATACTCCCAGGACGTTTGAGCAGTATTTTATTAAGACTCAACAGCTAAAAAACAATGTGGAGCTAGGAACAAGTCCTTCTGCGATAAAGTCAAGGACGATCTCTTTCACGGTCTTTTGGACTCTGCAGTGTGTGACCACGTGGATCCAGATATGCCATTAGACTGAAGACATGGTAACAATGACTTTAACTAACTCTATACAGTAATGAACTGCATGTTATCCTTGATCCTAAAACAAAGCTTTTGATTTCACTTCCATTCTAATTCTTGTTTGGCAGTTTTACAAAAAGCTGTCAATTCTCACAACCCTTCTGTTTCAGTACTTGGTACTAACCCTTTCATTTCAAAGAATGTGAAAGAGTTCTTCATGTTTCACAGAAGACTGAAAATATCCAGAGCTGGGGAGATGGCTCCGAGGTTAAAGGCTTGCCTAGCAAATGTGAAGCCTACTGTGATGTTGAGTCCCCAGAAACCACGTAAAAACCAGGTGGGTGGGATAATCCCAGAACCTGGGAAGGGACAAGTAGACAGGGAGTCCCCAAAGCAAGCTGACTAGCTAGACCAGCCAAAAACAAGGGACCCTGCTGCAGTCTAAGGTGGAGAGCTATCGAGGAAGACACTGATTGATATCTCAGACCTCCACAAACACAGCAGCACACAACCACCTGCACCCAGACACACACCTTTCCTGAACACGTGCAAACATACATACATACAAACACACACGACACACCACACACACACACACTTAAAAAAAAAAAAGGTACTCCTTGGGCAGAGTTAATTTCACAGTAATAATAGTTTTCACAGAGATTAAGATGACTTTTCAAAAGCTGGAAAAACTGCAAGGGTTAACCATATTATAAGGATAAAACAATGATTAGACATATTCTAGATTTCACAAACAATTTTAATTTCTAATAAAAAAAACAATGAGAAAAAATGACCAGCCTACATTAAAAAGAGAAAAGTATAAATAAAATTCAGTTTTATGAGTTAAAAATTATTTTTGCTACACAAAAGCCATATAGATTTAAATCCATTTTTATAGATGTCTAGAAAGTTTAAAAACAAGATTAAAAAATAAAATGAAAGTAAAAGAAAAAGTCAAAATATTAAAAAGATATGTATGCCAATTACTCCATCCTCTTTCTCAAAACTATTTAAGAAACAAAAACAAGGAACAAGAGTTAGTCCCGTGCCCCCCTCCTTCCTTGGACACTTAGGAACACAAAATCAACCTCCACGCGTGATTTACAATGGACAGGGAGGCTATCGATAAGTATGAACTGCTAAGTTAAGAACATAAAGTGAGGGCAGTAGCACGCTCCTAACACTCAAGGTAGGGATCACAAGTTCCAGGCTACCTGGGCCACATGATAAACCTCTCTCATACAGAAGGTAGCTTGAGGAGAGAGAGGGAGGGAAGAGGAAGGAAAGGAGGAGGGTGTTGGAGTAAGGAGAAAATTACACAATTTTATTCATATACTGTTGACTGGGTTTTTGCTGTTGAGTTTCATCTATACTCCTATAATACCGTTCAGGAAGAGTTAAAGGCCTTATGGGATGTGGTGCTACACACCTGTAATGCCAGTAATAGCCAATCAGAGCTACTTAGCAAGGTCCTATTCGCAAGGAAAAAAAGATCTCATTTTTTTTTTGTTTGTTTCATTCTCAATTCTTGTACTCAGATTAAGCCTAGCTAAAATTACCTTATTACATACGAATTCTTCTGTAATTAACTTGAATTCTTACAATACCTTAAAATCACTCATTTAAAATAAAAAGGAAAGTCTTGTTTCTTCTACAACATAATGTATCTTGTAAATTGCACTGTGACCACAAAGTGTGTGAGTAAATCGTAAGATAATAAAAACAAGCGACACAAACAAAACCCTGCACATTACATTTGACTAGACAGGTCCTAATCAAACATACGAGGGCTACTTAAAACAGTCACTAAACCTTATAGTAGGAACTGACGATTCCAGCTAATACTAAATATCTGGGGTTTGTTTTCCTGTTCTTCTATTCCATTAGCAATAGAAAGACAAAGACAAAGAGAAAACTCAAAAATGGCAGAACAGAGATCTGATCTTTTGAGATGTGAATGCCTTTTAATCTTGATTGTCAGTAACATAACCAGCAAAATAGTAACAAGGACAGCTCTCTTGTTACCGCTCCAATTCATTCTTTCCCAGCTCCCCCACTCTGAGCACACCGCGCAGTTTCCCACATTCCTACCCCTGTACTGGAAAACTCCCAGTTCTACAGCCTGACTCTTTTGGCCATTTCTCAACCACTCCCTCTCCACGCTGGAACTTCCCAGGCTGTTCCATTATTCACTTCCTTTACCCAGCAGAGTTCATTGTTTTACCTTGGTGTTTCTACAGTCCTGAAATGGTTCCTATCAGACCACCAAGAACAATGTTTTTTCAAATTGCCAGTTGCTACCACGGGCTTGTTAAATCTAAGTGGTCGGTCTTCACTATCACTTCTTGAAAATTAAATGGAATATAATTGAATAGACTGCATCAAATAAAGTAAGAATATTGTGTTTTTTTATCATTTTAAATATGAAAGTACTACATCACAGCATAAAATGTATGCTGCCAGGGTATATTTTTAAATTTGTCTGTTTTTGGTTTTTTTTTGTGTTTTTTGTTTTTTTGTTTTTTTTTTTAAGCTGGTTCTTTTTATAGCCCAGGCTGGCCTCAGACTCCAGATCCTCCCGCCTCAGTTTTCCAAGAACTAGATGTATACAGCATGCCACACCAGGCTAGTTTTTCAAGCCCAGTCTATTGCACAGCCCAGCAGCTTTCATTGGCTCACATGAGTCTGGATAAAGTTCTGGAGACTCACTCTATATCCAAAGGAGTCCATGCAAGCAAGGCTTTTACGCAATGGTTCTGTCCATCACTGTTCTATCTAAATGCTCTCTCAAGGCCTACCTGAACTCACCTTTTACTATTTAACATCACCGGCTCCAAAGTCTTGTTATCCTTTCTACAGCAGCAAATGTTCCCTCACACACATCCTGTGGGCCTCAACAAAGGCCTCTTTACTGCCCTTTCATCATCTCACACCTACTTTAACCAGGCTTCCTTCCCCACACCGAAACTATAAACTCCTTTAGGGAAGACGCACATTTCACTGACTCTTCAACAATATTCAGCTGAGTACATGCCATATAATTGGTGCTGAACGTTTGGTAAAATTAACCAAGAACTTGACTCAAATTGTTAGGAAAGGTAAGATGGTTGCCTTTACAAAGTACACTGCTATTTTGACAGGCAGATCAACATTTCCACATGTTTGCTACCACCCCTAGTGCCTTAAGCAAAAAAAGACTCAGTTTCTCACCTTTCAGCAAAGACTCCAGGTAACAGTGTAGCAGCACCCACTTCCCAAGAGTTCAAGGCAAAAAGAAAAGGCTCAAAGTTTGCAAAGTAGGGTAGATATCAGAAAAACAAACATAAATCTCATCACCCATTAATAGGGAAACTACATAACTATCTATTAATAAAGTCAGGCATTACTGCACTAAGTAAAATCAAAAGGTAGCTCAAAATAACTGGCTGGAGTGGCTTGCTATCGGTTGCCTTCTCCAGTGTTCTGAAAGACTAAGAACATTATGTTTTGCTCCTGGGGTGCACAACCTAACAGGTGTTCCTCATGGGCTTCATTTCATACACACACAATTGTCTTTATTTGTAAGGTGTCTGCCATACCTATTTTTACACAGCCATCCTTGAGCTGACCTCACTCCAATTAAAAACAGTGCGTGCAACTTTGACAGACTCTGCCAACTGTTGGTTTCAGCTGTTCTTTTCCTTTTCCACAGTTCATAAACTAGTATTACAGGAGTCATTTTTTTCTTGCCTAATCAGTTATTTTAGTTCAAGAAAATAATTCCTTTACCCCTTAATTGTAACCACAATTAAAGCTAATGTAAATCATATTATAACATTCATCAAAAACCCATCTGTAATATATAAACTTCCTTAACCACGTGAAATTTTGGATATTCGTCCAAGTAAGGTAATTTAGGCCTGCCTGGGAAAACTTTAAAGGTCATATAATACTAACTTCTGTTTCAAAGAGGCCCAGATGGCTATGCTTATTCACTTACAAAGGGTAGATGCTTCGGCAGATGCCTTTGCTGTAGGACATTATGTCTATTTCCACCAACCTTTCCTCTTTCAACAGCACAGATAAGCCAAATCACCCTCAATAAGCAAGGGCCACACACCCAAATACAGATTGTGGGGAAAATAAAAGTAAGTGCTCTTAACTGCTGAGCCATATCTCCATCCCTTCTTTCTAGATCTCTTAATACTTAGTTATCATCACATTGGCCATGAAGTTTTGGCACTAAATTTTGGAGGCACAAACTCAAATTATATTACTCACCAATCAAGACTCATAGTCTTATTATGTCATTTTTAAATTTTAGTTCATGTGTTTCAGTGTTTTGCCTGTATGTATGTATGTATGTGCACCACTTGCAAGCTTGGCACCTGCAGTGGTCACAAAACGGCATCAGATCTGCGAACTGGAGTCACAGAGGGTTGTGAACCACCATGTGGGCGCTGGGAATTGAACCCAGGTCCTCTGAAAGAGCACAAGTGCTCTTAACCCCTGAGCCATCCCTCCAGCCCCTTAGAATACTAACAAAAAGGGTAGTGAGTTGTTTATTAACAAATTATGCTAAGTGTCTAAATGTGTTTCATGCAGGTAGCTTAGATTCATATTTCAAACACTAATCTCCTTTAGTATTAAATTAATCTCAGTCTTCACTTGGTAAAACAGTGGGCATTCAAGTAATATGAGAGACACAGAAAACTGATTCTCTTCATGACGCTGCCACTCCAGTCTGGAGTCTTCTCTATGAAAAACTGACACTTGATTTTGTGTGTAGCTGCAAGTGCACGTGACACTCCAACATGACTTAAACAACACATTTTAAACTGTGGAGCTGCATATAATCAAGGGAAGCCAATATTAAATTTTTTAGTATATTCTCATTTAAAATTGGTGCGACTGATTCAAAACATTTTCAAACACCATTATTTTCCAGCTTAAGTGCTTCAATAGTTTAAAGAAAAAAGTCAACAACTGACTATTAAATGAAGGAAGGAGAAAAAAATCCATTTTTATGGGTTGATTTATACTCCTTATTTTACAGATAAGAATACAGTCCATATAGGTTAAGTAATTTGCCGGTCACTGAGCTACTAGCAGCACCAGAAATAGAGTAAGGTATTTTAATTACATTCTTATCCTTGTCATTTAAGTATTAAACATAATTACCAACCCATAATTAATATCTGAGGAAGGACTCCTGTGACACGTGTTCTATATTTTCAAAGTTGTATAAGCTAATAAACTTGAAATTTAATTGCCAGAACAAAAAGAAACTACAAGAACTTTAAAGTATGTGCTCCTAATAAGCCATCACAATGAATTTCAAAAATCCATCATTCCAGCCCTTGTCCCTCAACTGTAGTTATTATTTATCGGTATTAATTCGACCGCAGGAAGAATTCAGAGACAGCACTAACAATTCCCTAAAGAAATGAATAGATCACCACTCCCGTAACACGGTTTCCGGCTTAAATAAAGAGGAGCTCCTCGCATTTTATTAAGCTGCAGTATTTAAAAGTTTGGAAAATGCATTCTTGGCTGGCTTATGTTGAAGATGTAAACCTGACACTGCTGACACAAGCTAAAGGTCTGAGCTTAAAAGAGAAAAGCAGAAAAAGGGAGCAAGTCCCTTTAATCAAAAGCTTTCTCTTTCCAGCGACCACACCGTGGAGACCGCAATAGTGAGACGCGGAGATTTTCGTTTTAATGCCCCAGTAAGCTAACGCTGTACGTTCAGCTTCGGATGTTCAAGGATAGAACACGGGGCACAGCGAGGGCAGCAACTTACGAGGGATCGGTTTCAAGGACTGTGGTCTAACTACTCATTACAATCGTCTCTTTGTGCAACTGATCATTTCTACAAAGTACTGGAAGAAGGCAACTCTCCTCTGCGAACGGTACCAGGTCAACCAAACCGAAGATGGCAAGATTTTGGTAACCTATACAGCGGTTTGACCAACGAAGAGGTACAGGGTAGACCGGCGCTTTCTCTTCATACAAATCACTAATAGGACTGTAACAAACAACATTACACGTTCTGATTAGGACCTCTGGCGTCGCTCTACAACAACCCAGATATAATCTCTATTTTAAAGTAGTACCCGTGGAGCAAGGGGGAGAATTTAAAAAGCAGCCACCCCCACCGCTCGGCAGCACACACGCACAAACAGACTCAAAGCTGTGATAAGCACAAAATCCTTACCCCATTTTGCCCAATGAAAACTTGCTCTGAAGTTTCGGCTCTTATGCTACAGAAATAACTTCCAAGGAATTTTCTCCGTCTGTTATTTTCCACCCCCGAGATCTTTTCCGGAGGTAACTCAACGACGCTGACAATTCAGTTAGTTCTTGTCGGCAAAAGGATTTCACTCGCGCCGATGCCAAAACCTTCAAACATTTGCTTATTGCGAATTTGAAAAGGTTGCGCGGAGAATACAGCACTCAACTATTCCACAAAATCCGTGTGCATGGAGGAAAATGCAAAGCCCAGCTTTACCGAGTCTTATAAAAAACGAGTTCGCTGGTCATTTCGCTCACGTCCCCTCGCCACTCCAGGGAGCCAGGTAACTCGGCCTTCACTGAGCTAAGGCGGTGGGTTCAAATTTCACCACACCAGGTCCCTTAGGGGTGGAGCGTGCAACCCAACGCGATGTGCACTTTAATTAAAAAAAAAACCCTACAGGCAGCAATGCCCCTGTCTCCCTTCGCTTTCATTAAAAAAAAAAAATTATATGGAAAAAATCTCGAAGTGCAAAGCCCGGCCGCTCGCGATGTGCACAGCACACCACATCGGAATCTGTCCTTTCAATGTTCGTCCTCCTAAGACTCGGAACAGAGAGGAGGTGGAGAGCAGGCAAAGAAGGCTGGGAGGGATCGATTCGTTCTCTCGGAGAGCATCAGCGGAGCCATTTCCAGGCTGGAGCTTAGCTGGGGGCGCAGCGGCCGCCGGGGAGCAGCGCAGGGGGCCCAAGCCCACCTCCCTCGGCTTCCCGGCCCCCGCCGAGCACAATGGTTCCCCGCTTGCGGCCGCCCCCTCTTCCCGCCTCTCCTCGCAGCACCGGCGGCCTCGGGCTCCAGACGGCGGAGAATGAATGAATCAGAGAACCCAGCCCCGCGCGGTCCCCGGCACCCAGCCCCCAGCTCCTGGCGGCCGCGCGCTGAGGCGAGAGAGGCACGCGGCTCGTCCGAGGCACGGCAGCCGCGGCTCGCGCTCCCACCCCGGCTCGTCTCTCCCGCTCCGTGCCGCCTCACATTCCCCCGGCCGCCGCTGCCTCTTCACGCTCCCCTCAGCGGCCGCCTCCGCCGGCCCCGGGGCGGCCTGGCGCCCGTCGCTGCCACAGCCTCCACAGAGCGCCTCCGAACCGAGCGCTGCCGAGGGCGCCGCTTCCCGGTCCGCGCCGCCGGCGTGAGGCGAGCACGGCGGGCGAGCGGGAGAGGGGGCGGGGCGGGGCGGGGCCGGGAGCGCGGCCCTCCCGGCTCGAGGGGCGGAGCGCCGCCGCCGCCGCAGGCCGGCGGAGGAGGTGGGGCGCGGCGGAGGCGGGGCCCGGGCTCGGAGCAGGGCGGGGGAGGGACAAGCCCGGAGGGGATTAGCCGGCCGGTCCGTCGGTCCGTCCCTTATTCCTTCCCCTCCTCTAGCGGCCGGCGGCGGGCGGGCAGCGCGCTCGGCTCCAGCGCTGGCTCGGGAGCGCCACGGCCTCTTCCGCTCCGCACGCCGGGTGCTCGCGCTGTGTCTCCATCCTCCCCGCAGAAGGACCTTTAAATAGCAACGTCAGCGCGCTCCTCGCCGCACACACGTCACCCTCCGCTCACGTCACCCTGTGCGGGGGATGATGTCACGCGGCCGGAAGTACTGCTAAATTAGGGAAAGGAGCAGGGGGGTGGAGGGTTGGGCGGGCGGCTGTGTGCCCACCTGCTCTCGCTTCTTCTTAAAGGCTAACGCGCTGGAGAAAGTCGGAGGAGAGCTCAGAGGAGAAGGAGGCGGAAGGAGGTTTCCTTGGCACAAATGTGCCAAACGCGAGTGAATCACTCATAGCAACCGTGCCGAGGTGTCGCCGATCATGTCCCGTCTTCCTCTCCCAGTGGGTTCGCCGCAGCATCCCCGGGCTGGTAGACTTGGGGAAAATCACCGTTAATTTTAGGAGTCATAAATAACCATTCTGAACTTCCCCCTTCCTGATGGCATGAACTTCTTAAAAAAAAAAAGGGGGGGGGGACTTAGGAACAAACCTCTTGTTGTTTGAGGGGAGTTCCCAAATGTTCTAAATGTTGCAATTCGCAACATAGCCATGGTTCTGCATGGCATAATGAATCAAATTCATTAAAGTAAAACTTAAATCCGTCTCAGATAAATCGTTCTGCAGCTTCGTAAATGCCAATGAATCCCTTCAGTTCTGACTTACCAAGAATATCAGTTACAGTCTGGAAACAAAAGCCTGTCACCCAACCCTTTTTAATTAACAGAAACATACGTTAGGGTTACATTTTGAAGTCTAGTAAGCACAATAACTCTCAAGTACGTTTTCATTTTCTATATGGCAAGGGTGATTTGCCATCCATACCTTTATGGCTATATATGTGAAAATCGTGTTTTTAAAATCATGAAGTTCTAAAATAGTCTCATTATCCGAGGATACCCTTTTATTAGGTGGATTCACAGGCTGAACTTAACTTTTATTTGATTTAACTTGACAATCATGGCCCAGAAATAGAATTGCTACACACTGCTAAAGGCCTTACTACTTTACTTTATGACAGTAACTATAAATTCAGCGACTATATTTTACAAACTAAAGTCATTTGACATTAAATAATATTCAAAACCTGAAGTGACCTGGAAAATCCAGGACATGATAGTATTACCAAACCATGAAGTTGTCCTTAGAAAAACTGTAAATCAATACCAATGCAGTTCAAAATAAAATCAGCTAAAGTTCTATAGACTCTGCCAAGAGTAGTGGTTTTGTTTTGATTGAGACAGGGTCTCAGTATTTAGCCCAGGCTGACCTTGAACTCCTAATCCCCTCTGAGTAATGCAATTACAGGAGTGTCACATGCTTTCCCACTACATGTGATTTTTAATACATGTTTTTAATGTTTACACATGATTCTGAATTAAGGGACAACAATTTTGTTTTTTTGTTGTTGTGGTGGTGGTGGTGGTGGCTTTGTTTGTTTTGCATTGACAATTGACATTTTCTTGCTTGAGTTTGGAACCCAAGATTTAAAAACACCAGCAAAAATTGTTAGAACCAATTTGTAACTTATCAGACTGCGTGGTCACTTCTTCTCTTTAAGTTTGAAATATTAAAAGTGCTGTTCTTTCACACAAGTATATATTTGTTGTGTGTGCGCGTGCGAGTGTATGTACGTGTGTGTGCTAGCACACGTGTGCATGACAAGAGTGGAGGCTGTAGGTTTAATGTTAGGGGGTCTTCCTCGATTGCTGTCCACCTTACTGACTGAGGGAGGGTCTCTCTTAAGTGAACTCAGAGCTTATCAGTAGGGCTAACCTAAATAGCCAGCACGCTCTGAGCCTTTCTGGTACTGGAATTACAGGGAGGATGCCATCCCCCTCAGCAGTTATGTGGATGCTGGGGATCTCAGCTCTGAGCCTACACTTGTGTGGTAACAAAGGGTTATTGGTTTCTTAAACATTATGATGAAAGGTTAATGAAAAGCAAATATCTGCTTGCCAGTTTGTCTTATATGTATTATCATCATGCTGATAGAAACTGGTACATTTCAGACAAATTGAGTTTTTTACTTAAAGATAAAATAATAAAGCAACGATACTGCCATTTTTCAAATAACATCATTGATCCCTGCAAATTAAAATGCAAATTGTTATTACTCTAAAATTCTAAAACAACAACAACAACAAAACTTTAAAAACCATTTCCTTCTCAACTAATTTTCCCTCTCTGGGTCTTTCTTTCGGTGTTAATTAACTCTTATTTTGCCATTTTCAAACACCTCCTTTAAACTTATGTTCACAACTTCCTCCCATTTGTATTCTTTACCAAACTGATTGTTACCCACTGCGGAGAAGTCAGTCAATTGCTTCTGTGCTTTAGCGTAGCAGCCTTCCTCGGTGTCTGTTTCTTACAGGGCCGGGTGCCTTCACAGCTGCCTCTTGTCAGCTGATAGAACAACTTTTTTGTAAATAAATCTGAGGGTTCACTGTGATATAATTACTCAAAATGTATGTGATCATTTCAGTTTCTTCTAGTCAATTCTAACTACAGTTGGCCAATTCTTTTCTTTCCCATTTGTGTGTGAGTCACATACCAAGAAGTAGTTGTATGTATATTAATATGTGTGTATATAGCCAAAGCTGTAAGTAAAACCTGGAAACGTGATATTGAGACATGCCCTCAGAAATAAATGCCTTTCGTCCCCTACTTTGATACAATTCCTGTACACTTTTGAGAGGCATCGGAGAGCCATTATAGTGCTTCTCATCTATTTGTAAATATCTTTTCCCCTAAATGAGCTGTTATATCATGAATTCCAATTCTAATTTATGGATTTGTTAAGTAAGTACTGAACTTCCTAGAAAGGAGCGAATTTCTCTCACCGGAAGAGGAAGAAAGTACTTCAGTAACATTTCAATTTTTAACAGTTCCTGTTTCCCACTCTGCTCTCAAATTTGTGGGGCGGTTTATGAATACCCTCTGATTTTAGAATCTGTGGGCGAAGGCATCTGTTTCAGTTTCTGAGTTTACTTCCATGCCCTTAGCAGGAGATGGTAGCCTCCAATGGGATGTTCATAGCTGTGTCATGAAATGGGTCTTTAATGAAAAGTCATTCATGAGCTAGAAAAAAAATTACAGAAAAAGGAGTTAAAGCCAGAATTTATTTTTAATTGACTAACATTAGGTAATAGCAAATCCCTTTGGAGTACCCTATTTTTATTCACAAAGCACCACTGCCACTTCAAATAAAGTCATAAACAGACATAATACATAGATAACTCCCCAGCAATAGAAATCCCACTAGCTTGAGACAAACGATTATTAAGAAACCAAGTAACCAGTAAAGACTACAAGTAATGCTAAGAAAAGAATAAAAAACTGGAAAACTTTTTTCTAGTGAATGCTAAAAGTCTCAATCCACATGCTCCATGATTTAGCACACCAAGGCCATCATTAAATCGAATTGGCTTGTATAGAGCCATCTTTTATTATTGTTACCAGTCTCTTTCTCAATAGAACTAGGGTAGTTGAAAAGTCCTTTCAAAGGACTCTCAACTAAAAGAGTATAAAGCAGCTCAGGAGTGGGACTAGAGGTGTTTCCCTTTTCCTCCAAGGCAAAGTCTTCAGGACAGAGGTGCTCATCTGAGAGCATCCATACCTGGTGTTTGGTCTTCAGAGTGGCTTGTGAGTTGTCGAGGGAGAGAGTTGAGAATTACCCGCCGGAAAGCTATGTTGTCGAGCATGGCAAATACTCTCCTGCCATTCCCCGTGCTTTGATTCTATTGATTTCCCAAGTATGGTCAGAGAAGTAAAGTACAATCCTAGGCTTGAAAAGGAAGATTCCAGAAGGTTTTCAGTTAGGTGCCTGACTACAATAGAGGAATTGATCATAATAACCCCACAATTACCGGACGTTGATGTGCAGTCTATTTTAACATTCACGGGATGTAGTGCCTTTCAAAAGTGATCCGGCTTGACTTTGTTTTGTTGGACTTCTCAAGCAGCAGTCACAGAGAAGAAGCTGGGAGGCCGCATCGATCTTCAGGGACCTACAGTAAAGAATGCAGAGTAAATCTGCACCTGTGTAGTTACTTAGCATGGAATGCTATGGAAGCTGATTGCCATGGTAACCAATAATCCTTTTCCTGAATGGGGAAACAGAACAACCATGAGGAAAATATTTTAAATGAGCTACCTCATTTCGTGATTCTTGGTGGGTGCCAGCTAGGATAAAAACAGCACCCAAGGTATTCGGGACAGCCACGCTTGTAAAAGGAAATTACCTTCTTTTCAGAGAAATTAGGCTGAAGCTGCTTGGAATTGGGGAAGACTCTGACGTGCCTGGAGCTGACAGAAACAATACCTAGAGCTATGTTAAAGGCTCTCTCCCTCAAGGTGGGCGGTGGCGACGCAGGCCTTTCATCCCAGCACTTGTGAGGCAGAGGCAGGTGGATCTCTATGAGTTCAAGGCCAGCCTGGGTCTACAAGAGCTAGTTCCAGGACAGGCTCCGAAGATACAGAGGAACCCTACCTTGAAAAAAACAAAAAAAAAAAGCTCTCTCCCTCACAAATGGTCAGAAAAAACTCTCCCGATTTGAAGATTTCAAGAGTTAATAATTTATTTTAATCTGGTTCAGATAGTAATTGCTCTAAATATTACAGTGCAATTAATTAGTGTTCTCTAGAGAAGCAGAATCAATAGGGTGTATACACACATACAGACAGATGATGGATGACCCAGAGACACTTGTTATAGGATATGGCTCATAGTTCATGGAAACCATAAAGTCCCAATCTGCGCATTGGAGAACCATGGGGCTGACATAATTCGTTTTCAGCTGAAAAGTCCTGAGAACCAGAGACGCCACTCAGGCCAGATTTAAACTCCATAGAAACTGTCATCCTGATGTCTCCTGGCAGGAGATGCTTGTCCAGATTCCAGTGTAGAAAAGCATTCTTCCCTCTGTCTTTTTCTTCTACTCAAGACCATACACATATTAGATGATGCCTGGTGATCGGAGCTGCAACCTGAGGCCTTGGTGATGTCCGGAAGCCACACAACTGACAGAACCATTCCCACCTGAGTGAGCATTCCTTCCACCCAGAGCCAGAATGTCCTCCTCGCCTAGGCTGCTGCTAAGGACCATGTCTGGGTCCATGGTGGAGCCACAGCTGGGGTCTATGTTAATATCTATGGCCCGCCAATGTCACCTCAGGAGGCCTTAGGAATCATGACAGGTGAAGTCAGAGTCCTTCACTGCTCTGGGAAAGCTGTCTGCTCAGCAAGAGAGCTGTCCCCTGCACTCGGGAGAGGGGCCCCCACCCCTCACCACAGGAGACGGTAAACCTACCCTGAGGGCATGCATGTAGAAGAGACACTCCACCATCACACTCAAGGCGGGTGTCCCCAGTGACTATCTGACCTGCCCGGCTAACACCCAGACTCACAACTGTTCCTGGGTTGACCCACCCTAGCATCTACCCCATCTGGGTCCTGCCAGAGGTTGTGAAGGGACTGGTCCTGTGGGATGATACCCACAAGAGGGCCAAAATTCGTGGCCACGGAATATCCCAGAGGAGCTCTGGTGAGAACCCAGTGAGGTTGGTGTGCCAAAAACCGGAGGCCTGAACCAGACCAGTGACTCACTGCAACGTTCTCCAGTCAAGCTGATGGGACAAAGAGGTACAGTACATGACACACTGAAGCCTCCAGGGCCACCAGGACAGATGAAGAAGTGATGGAGAGCAGGAGAGGAAACCATAGATTTTTCTGTTTCTGGTGTGGTTTTTTTTCTGTTTTGGTTTATTGAGGTTTTTTTGTTGTTGTTGTTGTTGCTTTTGTTTGCTTGCTTGGTTACCTTGTTTTGTTTTCTTTCATGGGGGGCAGCACACCAGGGATGAGAGGAGATACGGGGGATTGAGAGGTGAACATAATTGGGGTGCATGATGTAAAACTCCCAAAAATTCAATAAAGAAAAATTTTAAAAAGATATTACCTAGTGGTTTTAGTAAGACTACTAATTTAAATATGAGTCTCTTTATATATGTCCTAATATATATACCATAAATAATGATTTACCAGTTCTCTATGTGTCCCTTAACTCATCAAGTTTACACCTAACATTGGCCATCACAACATCTGTTATTTTAATGATAAATTATGTTTTTATCATGGTTTTTATTTGATTAAATCATATTTCCTCTACTGATCAAATATCTGCTAATATCACTTAATACTTAGAAGGAAATCTGGATTTCATGTCTTATCTGAAGAGAAAGTACATGACTGTGGTCCCTATTTTCCTCTGTTAAGTTGAAGACCACTTCCCACTATGTGGAATGATTTATCAACTGCAAGAAACACCAAGTCCAGATAATGGTGATACACTAGAAACACATTGTGTTTGGTCTTATTTATTTGCATAGTGGGAGATCTGGGGGTAGGTCATCCTGCAGTGGATTTGAAAAGTTCACGGTGTCATTAGTATCCTCTCCGTCCCTCACATTGCTGTCTTCCCATGTTGTCTTCTAAATCTGGCTTATTATATCGTATTTGTCAGATTGGTGCATTTCCAGACTTCCTTTCCAGACAAGGAGCATACAAAGAGAGAAAGGAGGAGGAAGAAAGAAAGGAGGGAAAATTTCCTTTCACCGTGTTGTTGCCAAATTCTCTTTTATGTCTTTTTTTTTTTAAAAGAAATGCTGTCTTTTTTATATTTATTTTTAAATATTTATTTTTTAATATGTATTTATTATGTATACAATATTCTGTCTGTGAGAAGAGGGCACCAGACCCCATTACAGATGGTTGTGAGCCATCATTTGGTTGCTGGGAATTGAACTCAGGACCTTTGGAAGAGCAGGCACTGCTCTTAACCTCTGAGCCATCATTCTGTCTGTGAGAAGAGGGCACCAGACCCCATTACAGATGGTTGTGAGCCACCATTTGGTTGCTGGGAATTGAACTCAGGACCTTTGGAAGAGCAGGCACTGCTCTTAACCTCTGAGCCATCTCTCCAGCCCCCTTTTATGTCTTCTTAGTCAGAACTGAATTGTATACCTATGCCTGTTTTGAGGATTTGGAACAGGATTTTCATGACTAGGTTAGAGATATTTCTTTCATCCCTGCACCTGTGTATCGTGTGAACAAAATTCGACATCGTGCAGTGACGCAGAGGGTCAGTGCCTGTTGGACAAGCCAACCACATGTTTATAAGAAATACCTAGGAATAAAACAAGCTAATGATATGAAAAACTTGCGGAATGAAAATGTCACCATCTGAGGTTGTTAGGTGCATGATGTATACACACGTGTGTGTTGGGAGTGCACATGTGTGCGTGCGAGGAGACTGTCTCACTGAGCCTGCAGCTCATCATTTGGATCATCATCTGGTTGTCTTTACTGACCAGCACTGGACATCAGGCATGAATGGCATCCCCAGCTTTTACTTGGGGCCTAGAAATTTGACTTGGGCCTTCTTGCTTTCACAGCAAGTGCTCTTACCCACTGAGTCATCTCTCCAGTCTCACAATGAAAACGTCAAAACACTGAAAAAAAAATAGATAAATGATACCAAAACTGGAAAGATCTCTTTCATTTGTGGAGTTGCAGAATATTGTGAAAGTAGCTCTATTGCCAAAATGCACATCCAATGCAATCCCCATCAAAATTCCAAAGACATTCTTCACAGAACTAGAAAAAGCAATCCCACTGGGCAGTGGTGGCGCACGCCTTTAATCTCAGCACTTAGGAAACACAGACAGGCAGATCTCTGTGAGTTTGAGGCCAGCCTGGTCTACAAGAGCTAGTTCCAGGACAGGCTCCAAAGCCACAGAGAAACCCTGTCTCGACAAACCAAAAAGAGAGAGAGAGAGACAGAGACAGAGACAGAGACAGAGACAGAGAGAAAAGAAAAAGCAATCCTAAGATTCATGACAAAGCACTTACTAAAGACCCCCAAGTAGTCAAAGAATTCCTTTGAAAGAAATATCAATGTTGGAGGTATCAAAATAATGAAATTTAAATTATAATCCAGAGCCATAGTCACAAAAATAGCATGGTATTGGAACAAAAACACATAGACCAATGGAATAGAATAAGATGCCCCAAAGTAAATCTACACAACTACAGCCAACCAACTTTGGACAGAATTGCCAAAAACACATGTTGATTGGAGAAAAGACAGCCTCTTTAACAAGTGGTTCTAGAAAAACGATATCCACATGTGGAACAATGAAGCTATATTCCTATCTCTCCCCTGTATAAAAATAAGTCCAAGATGTGTTAAAGACCTATTGTAAGGCCTGCAACTGCAGCTAGGAAGGATCTTCAGGACACAGGCACAACCAGGGGCTTCCCAAAGATAGCTCTAACAGTTCAGAAAATAATAGCAATAACTGATAAATGAAATTGCGCAAACTTGGAACCAAGCATGCGCTTGAAGGGGCAGCCTAGAGAGCAGAAGATGTTTGCCTACTATACAGCTGATAGCTTAATAGCTAGAATCAGGACAGACACTGAAAAATAGACCAAAAAGCTAATGATCCAATCAATAAATGGGCAAATGAAGTGGGGCTGGGGAGATGGCTCAGTCAGTAAAATGCTTACTGCACGAGCCTGAGGGCTTGAGTTTGGATTCCCAGCATGGATGTAAGTCAGGCTTGGCGATGTGCCCCTGAATCCTAGCACGGGAAGCAGAGACAGGCACACGTCAGGGACTCACCGGCCAGCTACTCTATCCAATTGGTTGAGTTTCAGATTTAGTGAGAGACCCTGCCTTAAACATAAACAAACAAATGGGTTGGCTAGAGAGGTGACTCAGGAGTTCAGAACACTAATTGCTTTCTCACAGGACTCTCTGGTTCTTTCCCCATCGCCCATGTGGCAGCTCACAACTGTCTGTAACTCCAGTTCTAGGGGATCCACCCTTCTTCTTACCTCTGCAGGCACTAGGCACACACATGGTGCACACACATACATGCAGACATAATATCCATATGTGTAAAATTAAAATTTTTTAAATGTGGAGTGATAGAAGAAGGTACCTCTGCCCTCCACATGCACATATATGTGCCACCATACAGTTTGTGAACCGGGCCCTTGGTTGGGCAAGGGGCTAGAGATTGAAACACACAGAGACAGAGAGAGACACGGGTCGTCCTTGATGCCAGAATGCCCCCTTTATTGTGTTCAGGGGCAGCTTATATAGGGATAGCCAAGCCCCACCCAAATGCACCAGAAACCACTCTCCTGCCATCAGGAACTCCTGAGGGTCTCTTCCTCAGAGCAGCTGTAGACATTCAGATCAGGGGAAAACAAGTTGTTTACAAGAAATTCAGAATCTAGGGGCTCACTGCTCCCAACATATATGGGCACCAGAAACACATTCAACACACACACCCACACCCTACCTACACACCTAACTCTGAGGAACCTTGCTATCTCCTCTTCAGAGCCTATAACAAGGCAATGTCTAGCACATAATGGGTGTTCAGTACATTGTTATATGCTGAATGAATGATTTTCTGCTATCCGTAAGAAGAAAATAATTGTAACATGTCTCTCAACCATTTAGAGAAGCAATAGAGTCTGGAGTAGCTAGAGCCCAGGAGTTAGAAGAGTGGTCATACATAGCTGAGTGAAAGTTAGGAGACGGAAGTTCCAGGAATCAGAGAATGAAAATTGGGTACTTTGAAGAGAGCTTACCAAGAATATTACCCTTTTCAAAGATGGGCTAAGTGGTAAAAACAGAGAGGGCAGACCTGGCCCAGCAAGACAGACCACCCTCTCTGTGCCCAGAAGGTCAGGGAAGGAAGGCAGTGCCTGAGACCCAGAGACAAAGAAGGCTTCCTGAGAAGCTGTGTGTGTGCCTAGGGGTCAAAGCCATCACACAGCGATCTGGTCAGTGGTCAGTCCACCTCATTACCCAATCCTCTTTGTTCCCTCTTGAAGCTGGCAGGCAGGAAGCTACAGGCAGCACCTGTGATTGTAAGAAAGCGTGCAGGATGAATCTGGAGGGAAAGATAGAAGACAGTCAGACCACATTATAATCCATTTGCCAGTCATACGAAAACGGTTATTTTCTAGTTCAGCCCATGGGAAGACAAGCTCATCCACACAGTAGGAACATGAATTAATATGCCTTTGAAGATAGGTAAAGCTTGACACAGCAGGTCTACTTTAAGGAATTTATTTTACAGATGTATTTTCTTCAGTGTTCAAAGCAACATGTGCAAAGATTTTCTTGTACTGCTCTAAAATGAAAAAGGATTAGCTGTTTCTCCATCTATCTATACAGAACTGGCTAAATAAACAATGCCACAACCATTTCAATAAAATACAATGCCACTATCCAAAAAAGTAAGGTAGATCCTGAGTGCGGATATGGGAAAGATGCATAATACAGGAGGAAATTCTGGATGGACAGCAGCAAATTGTGGTTACCTTTGTGTTGTAAATGAGGCAAACACCCGGCTAGCTTAATCCCCGAAATAACCACACAGAAATTGTACTAATTAAATTACTGCCTGGCCCATTGTATCAAGCCTCTTCTTGGCCAACTCTCACATCCTGATCTAACCCATTTTTACCAATCTGTGTAACACCCTGAGGTCGTGGCTTACCGGGAAAGATTCTAACCAGAGTCAGTCTCAGGCAGGAACTTCATGACATCTGCCACTCTGCCCTTTTTTTCAGCATTATGTTCTGCCTTTTCCTCCTATCTAAGTTTTTCCCTATCAAAAGGTCAAGGCAGTTTTATTATTTACCAATGAAAGCAACACATAATCAGAAGAACTTCCTACATCATTTCCCCTTTTTCTGTTTAAACAAAAAAGAAAGG
>JAQHUG010000088.1:74855-87975 GCA_028555095.1 Dicrostonyx torquatus | reverse complement strand
ATCAACTTTGGATTGCGTGAATATAGATTTGAGAATTAGAAATTAAGTTTCTTGTTTTGTTTTTCTATTCTTTTTTTAATACTATTTGTATTGCTTGAATTTTTTTACAGTGAGCATGTATTATTTTAGTAATCTAAAACTGAACCAAATTGTTTTAAATGTTATTAAAGATGCATGTGATATAAGCCTGAAAAGGGAACCCAGTGGGTAAAGTGCATAGTTTGGGACCTTCATTTAATCCCCATCATCCATATCAAACATTGAGCAAGTCTGCCTGTGCTTATGGTCCCAGTGCTGGGGAGGCAAAGGCTGAAGGGTCTTTCAGATTTCTTTGTCCAGACTGTCCACCTGAATCTGCAGTCTCCAGGAGTAGTGGAAGACCCTATCTTAAAGAATAAGGTGGAAAACTGGGAATGATGGTATGTGCCTTTACTACCAGCACTTGCAAGGTAGAGGCAGGGAGATCTCTGTGAGTTCAAGGCCAGCGTGGTCTACATTAGAGAGTTCCAGGCAACCAGTGCTACATAATGATACCATGTCTCAAGAAAAAACAAACAAACAAAATAATAATAAGGTGGAAGTGATTGAGGGAAAATTCAACTTCCGACTTCCATGTGCATATATATACACATGCACTCTGACCTACACACATGTAAAAATAACAACAGCATGCAGGCACACATACACAGGAAAAAGAAAAATGCGTATACGGAACTTGGGAGGCAGAAGGATTACAAATTCTAGGCCTTGCTGAATACTGAAATCCAGATTCCAACTCAAATGCATGTTCAAAATTCAATTATACTACAATAAAATGAGACATTAATATGCATTCCAATTTCCTTTTTCCCTCATACTATTGTTTGAAGAAAACATTGTAAGTCTACAAAATACATTTATAAAAGGAAGAAAATGATAGAACCTATTTTATTAGAAACAATAATCTCATGGTGCTCCTCACTGATGAAATTGGAGCTGTATATTCTGTTTTATGAGGGATACTGATGAGATAGCATAAGAAAGTGGTGAGTACCAAGGCAATGTGAGCATGGATGAAAGCAGGTGTTTAATTGGTTGACTTCACAGAAGGTCTGTCACAAAGCATAGCTAATAGCTGTGTGAATACGTACGCCATGAAATGGTGACAGATCAATAGCAAAGATTATTGGAAGGCATGTTTCAACTCAATGTAAGGAAGAATGCAAAAATGATTATATTAATAGAATTGGCTGACTTGGAATGACTGGCTATCTCTTCCATTCTAAATTCATTGAAGCAGCAACTAGTAAGACTTTGTTGGGATGACATAGGAAAGATACTTTCATCAAAGAAGAAGCCGAATATAACCCCTAAAATCATTTTTATTAAGAGATTTTGTGACAAGTCTGAACAAACACAACAGTCCCTTCTTATTAGCTCCTCTGTACTTTATCCTTCCAAGAAATCATCCTTTCCAGTAGTGGTATTGGCCATAGCCAATATACAACTTACTTCTGCCACTTTCTTCCATGTTTGTGCTTTATATGTAGCCTGCTGAAAAGATCCATTGGCATGGTTTTTGTTTATTTATTTATCTCCTTGACTTTATGTTTTAGGTTTTTTTTTTTTAGACAGAGTAACCCAGGATAGCCTAGAACTTACTGTAGGAGCCTCAGCTGGCCTCAAACTTGAAATCCTTATGTTTCATCCTCCTAAGATCTGGGATTCATAAGCATGTACCACCATGCCAGCTTCCATTGTCATGCCCCTAAAAGTCGAATTTCTAAAACAAAGTGAATGATTTAATTTCTCTCACTTGTCCCTTTGAAATTTTTCTTATTTCTATACATGACAAGCCAAGAAAGGCTAACATATTTGGCTGATTGAGAAACAATAAACCCTTATAAAACCTCAGACAATTTATTATTTATAGAGTTAACAAAAGAAAGCACAGCAAAGTTGTCATGTCCCTTGTCCTATTGGACTGTACAGAAACAAAAGGGACTCAGTGACAATGCCCTGTTGCTAAGGAGCCAATTCCATGCTGCAACTGAGCAGTTTAATAGACTACAATTATAGCTAACAGTGAGAGAAAATATCATTTAATATAGAGTTTGGCTGGCCTTTGTTCCTGGCTCCTGGAAGGAAACAAAATCTCTAGAATTCCCAAGATGTAGAAGTGCCTTTATTATTTTTGATGATTGTTGTGGTTTAAATGTGAATTGTCCCCCATAGGCTCACCTACTTGAACATTTATTTCCTTGCTGGTTTGGGAAGTTTGTTGAACCTTTAGAAAGTTAAGCCTAGCTGAAGTAAGTGGGTCATGGAGCCACTTAATAGCCCAAATCTATGTGCTGTCCTTTCTTTAACCCCTAATCTACCTAGATGTGAACAAACTGCTGTCTTAAGCTCCCTATTGTTGTGGAATATTACTTTAACTATGTAAAGGTACTGCATTTGTTCAACTGTGTAAAGGTGTGTTGCTGTTTCACATTGCCTGCCTAAGGCACCTGATTGGTCTAATAAAAAGCTGAATGGCCAGCCAATAGCTAGGCAGAAGAGGAATAGGCATGGCAGAAAGAATGAGTAGGAGGAGGAATCTAGGCTTGAGAGAGAATGAGGAGAAAGAAAGAGCGACATATGGGGCCAGACAACTGCCAGGCAGACAGACAGAAGAAGCAGGAAAGTAGGACATACAGAAAGAAAGAAAGAAAGAAAGAAAGAAAGAAAGAAAGAAAGAAAGAAAGAAAGAAAGAAAAGAAAGAAAGGCAAAAAGTCCTGAGGCAAAGCATAAATGAAGACAAAGAGGTTAGATTAAGTTATAAGAGCTAGTGGGGCAAACCTAAACTAAGGACGAGCATTCATAATTAATAATAAGTCATGATTTGGGGGCTGACAGTCCAGGAAAGCCTGCTACACCTTATGACACAGAGTTGCCATCCCTTCCCTATCATAAACTGTATCCCTTCAAACTGTGAGCAACAGTAAATCCTTCTTCCTTTAGGTTGCTCCTTCCCAGATATTTGGTTCTTCCAAAGAAAAATAATGACAATAGAAATGTGATGCCAATAATAGGGTCATTGCTTTGATAAACTTGACCATGGGTTCATATGCCTCCAGAACTGGTTTGCAGGAAGGATGTGAGTTTGAAGGTACAGCCTCCATGCTATAAGCAGAGCTTAATGGGCAGTTCTGATATGGAAGACCAGAATGTTGATGGGAGTGTGAACAGTAAAGGTTGGGCTCCTTGGATTTTAAACAGGAACAAGGACTTCGTCCATAATTGAGCTAGTGGCTCTTTACGTTGTATGCTGGCAAAGAAGCTGGCTGAATTCTACTGATGCCTTGAAATTCTAAGTGAGGTTGAATTAAAGAGTAATGGACTACATTGTTTAATAGAGGAAATTTCAGAACAGCATAACATTCAGGCTGTGGCATTGTTATTGCTCACTGCTTTTAACCAGATTTACAGTGAAATAGAACAGAAAAAATATGAAAAAACAGTTTGGCAAGGAGATTGAATGTGGTTATAGTTACAGACAGAATGGACAAACAGGGCCAGACGAAGCAGAAGTAATTATTAAAGGGAGCAGTGCAACTAAGAAGAAGCCTCCAACTTAAGACTTGGACCATAGAAAAGATGGCTGAGGACAACATCCTAACCTTTGAGGACTCCTAGACATAACAGTACAAATCCATTTGGAAATTTCTCATTTGAAAACAGACTCAATGTTTTCTGATTTATCTGGGCCTCCTAGGGAAGTAATTTCACAGACTCAGCCTTGTAGGCTGTTATGAGTGACCATCCTCTGAGCTAAACAACTGCCATCTTGGAGCATTCAGCTGCGTGCTTCTTGCAAAAGATCATACCAGCTGGACTTGCTGAAGGATTTAAACTCACATATAGAGTGAGGCCTTCTCAAGTTTTACTGTAGTATCCAGCTGCTCCTACAACCTGCCAACTCTCATGTGGCCTGGGGGAGCTGTTGGAGCATATAGAGGCTGGGGAAGAACAGCATAGGGAAGACTAGCTCCATCTATGCAGTATGAGGATCCCTCATCCCTGCTGCATAAAGCTTTTCAGATGTGGCTGTTTGGGGGAGGACCACTCCCACCCCTAAGTAACCTCTCTACTATGCTTTCTAGGGAGGTCCAATAAACTTAGAAAGCCCAGAGTGAACTTTGGTGGAATCATGCCTTGGTTTGTTGTTGTGACCTTAGGAAAAGAGGAAGACACTGTTTATGTCTTCCCCTGGAAAGGAATTTTGGCAAAAAGGCACAGAGAAGCCTCTGTAGCTGCAATGCAGTAGAGCTGGGCTACAACCCAGCAGCGGTATTTGGCACTATCCACATATGCTGGTTGTGCAGTCGTGCAAGATGCAAGAGTAGAGGGATCATGGAGACTTTACCAAGATTCCAGAAAACCACAGAAGCCCAACAATTGTGAAGCAGGGTTGAATTCCTGAGTGTGAAGCTGTGGAGGTCGAACCCCAGTTGTAATTGAGATCCAGGGCACTGGAAATTTCAAAACGTTCAGGCAGTCCAAGAGAGAGGCCACATGTGCTGTATCCAACACAACTGAAGAGGGGATACCAAAGCTTGTTGGCGCACAGAAATTTCACGATGAGCTCCAGATGCCAGACATCTGGAGCTGCAGAGTTTGATGACTGTCCTGATGAGGTTGGTCTTGCTTTGGTCTAATTTTCCTTTGCTATATCCACATTTCTTTTGAAATTTGAATATTCTGTGCTAATTTTTATTGAAAGCACGTAACTTTGATTTTACAGGTACTTTGAACTAAGACTATAATTTGTGTCTAAGAAGGGACTTTAGAACCACATCAGAACTGAAAGACTATAATACTTTTGAAGTTAGACAGAATGAATTTTTCATTATGAAATGGCCATGAGGCTATGAAAGTCAAGGATGGAGTCTTATTAATTGAATGTGAAATGTCCTTTATGTCTAAACCCTTGGTTTCCAGGCAGTGGCACTGTTGTGTGAGGTTATGGTGCTTTAGAAGGTGAGGTCCAGCTTGAGGATGTGGATCACTAAGGGGCAGGCCTTAAGGTTTTATGTCCCAGAGCACTCCAGTCTTCTCTCTGCCTCCCAATCCACCCAGATAGGAGTACACAGCTGCTGCATGCGCCTACTGACGTGGAGCTGTCTGCCTCCATACCTTCCCTGCTGTAATGAATATGTCCCCGCAAACCATGAACTAAAATGGTTATTTCCTTCTTTAAGCTGCTTCTCTATCAGGTGTTTGATCACAGTGCCAAGAAGAGTAACTGATGCAGTGGGTTTTGGGTCACGTGGTCTATCAGTCATCCCTATGTAGTATCCCTAATAAAGACTCCAGACTTTGAGACTCAGGTGAACGTCCTTGATTGGTCATTCATTATTCAGTGATGTGCTTGAAGTGTCAAATACTGCAAGAATGTAGACGGTGATGTGCGGGGAGGAGACACAGGCGGTGATGTGCTGGGATGGAGAAATACCACAGTTACCCTAACTTGTGTCTTTTGTTTGATTTTTTTCACCTTCACTATTATTTCATAAGTGTGTGTGTGTTGGCACATGTGTGTCTCAGCACATGCATGACAACTAGAGGGACAACATTATTGGGTTGGCTTTGTCCTTCCACCTTTACATGGTGCTTTCGGTAGAGCATCTTCCTGGCCCTGACTTATATCTTTTAAAATAAAGTTGTAATCTTGAGTATAGACATTCCTGAGTTCTGTAAGTCCTTACAATGAATTATAAAGTATAAGGACTCCTTAAATTTATAGCACGTTAGTCAAAATCAACTTTGGTCTAGGATCCCTGATCTTGAGCCAGTACTTTAAATGAGGGATCTTGTGCCTTTAATATGTGAAATTTGATCTAATTCTGGATAGTTCAAATACTTGTTTTGAAGAGTGAAAAAGAAAAAACCCTCAAGAAACCTCATCAGAATCCAGGAGACAAGAGATAGTCTTATACATTTTCTGAGAACATTAGGAGGCAAATAAGAGATGCCATCAAGGTGGTTCTTCACGTGTCTTCTGTGGTTTCTTGTTCCAGGAGGATCACATGGCAGTCTACCAAGCTTATTGGCCCCATGGTTATAAAAGGTTATAAAAGGTGTTTATCACTATAATGGCAGCTGTCAGCACTGGGTTGTAGAACAGGAAGACTTTTACTTTCTTTTCAATGCCTTTTTCGTTTGCGATTCCTAGGGGTAGATTGAGGTAAAAGTGTGGGTTCTGATGATGCCCTCCCTGGACTTAGATTGCAGCTCTGTTATCTATTTCATAACTGCATGTTTCTGATGCTGATTGACCCGTCAGTTCAAGGGCTCATCCTCATTCTCAGTCCACAAGAACATCGTCTGAGGCTATCCTTCTCTTCCCTGAAATACCGGCATCTAGTCATTCTTTGCCCCGCTACTCTCTTTCCAGGACAAAGCTCTTAGTTAGTCATCTTCGTTTACCCGCTGTTTTAGCCACTATTCTAATGCTGTGAAGACACACCATGGCCAGGGCAACTCTTATAAAAGAAAGCATTTAATTTGGGGGTTTGCTTACATTTTCAGAAAATTAGTCCATCATCATCATCATGGCAGGGAACATGGTGGCACACATGGCACTGGAGCAATAGCTGAGAATTACATCCTGATGTGCAGGCAGAGGTTATGGAAAGATGCTGGCCTTGGGTGGGCTTTTGTAATCTTAAAGTTCACCTCCAGTGACACACTTCCTCCAACAAGGCCACACTTCCTAATCCTTCTAATCCTTTCAAATAACACCACTTCCTGATGACTAAGCATTCAAATATCTTGAATTTTTGATATTTGAGTCTGTGGGGGGTCATTCTTATTTAAAGCATTATAACCATTAAAATAACCCAGTGAACAAACAAAAGTCATCTTAGTTTACAATTATTCTTTGCTTTGGTAAACCAAGCCTCCAATTAAATTAGCCTCTAGGACACACTTTCTTATTTGTTAAAGGGGTGATAAATAATAGTCCCTGCCTTATGCCATTGCTGGAAGAAGTTCGTGAGTTAGTAGCAGCAAAATCCTTAGAATAGTGCCTAGCACGTGGAGGCATTCAAAGAATGTCACATATTTTAAAATTTTTACATATATAATTTGATCATTATCATAGTGACTATCATTGTAAACAAAAATCAAGTTAACTATACAAACATTAAAACTTTAATATATAATTCTCAGTATATTTTTCAACTCAATAAATAAAGTTTTCCTTGTTATCATAATCTCTCATAATTACTATGTGGAGAACTGCATTGAATTTAATAAAAAAGCACATTTGAAATTTTAACATGAGTATCTTATGGGAATATATATATTTATAATTTATTGAAATTCCTTTACCACATTTTAAAACAAAGCAGTCAAAATCTCTTATGTTTTTAAATTTTATGTGTATTGATGTACTCCTGGGGAGGGTGTCATGTCCCCTGAAGCTGGAGTTACAGATGACTGTGAGCCACAATGTAGGTGCTGGGAATTGAACTCGGGTCCTCTGGAAGAACAGTTAGTGCTCTTAACCATTGAGCCATTTCTCCAGCCCCCAGAGTTAACATTTGTGTTGCATACATTTAAAGGAAGAAAGTTAAAGTGTTCATCATATTTTATCTTGAGATAATGGAATTTTGGATTTTTCTTTATATCTTTATATTTAAATTTTTTCAAGTGATGGTGTATTACTTTTCTAATTAGTAAGACGATGATCTTTAAAGGTAAAAAGTACTTTTTATCAGAATCTTTTCTGTACTGGGCAAAGAGAGAGAAGAAAACAAAGGATTTGAGACTTCTGTGGCATGAGATATTGTTTTTGAAACATTCTTAAATTATATTTTTATTGGTTTTAACTAGATTTATAACCTACTCAAAAATACAATCGAGTGGGCAACACAAGCAAATTTCTTTGAAATCACGAGCTCCAACACATGAACAGTCATGACATTCAGCAGCATGTCGCTGTAGAAAACAATTCTTATAATCTGTAATAGTGGATGTTGTACTAACAAGGCCAAAGGTGTGCTGTGTGAAGAATAAGATAAAAGTATTTCTAAAGTGATGATTAATGATGAAGATGAAAACGTGTTTCATTGAAACTGCCTCTTGTTATGTTAGTAGCATCACCATCAAATACCATCATGAACTCTAAGAATGGTTACACCAAACAGGGACAGTAAGAGCATGGAGGTTGAGCCGTGGTGACCCATGCCTTTTCCCAGAACTTGGGAGGGAGAGACAGGTGGCTCTCTGTGGGTTCGAGACCAGCCTGATCTACAGAGCAAGTTCCAGGTTAGCCAGAGCTGCTATACAGAGAAACAAAAAACCAAAAAAAAACCTAAAGAACATGGAAGGTGAAGTCTGGCAGATTTTTTGAGTTTGAATTCACCTAGTACAGCCAGGCAACACTGAACACATTATTTAATATCTGTGACCCTCCGTTTCCCAGATCCTAATATGTGCTTAATAATGATGGTGCCTGGGGCTCACTATAGTAATTAAGTGAAGTGTAAACCCTGGGTGTTTATGCACTTCCTCTTCGTATTTGAAAATTAACATTTTCTGGTGTGGTTTTGTGTTTTTACTGATGTGAAACAGCTTTTCATGCACTTTTGTTAGTTTTACCTCAGTCACCTGCTTTAGAACAATTGTCAGGGTAAAGAGAGTAGCCCAGTGGTCTAGAGCTTGCCTAGCATGTGAGGTGACCTAGACTCCAGCCCCACTACCTCAAAAGCAAGAGGGATGGTTAAAGAGGCAGGAAACAGATTTTTCTTTTATGGGTTTAGCAGGGTTTTTTTAATATTTATTTATTTATTTATTATGTATACAATATTCTGTCTCTGTGTATGCCTGCAGGCCAGAGGAGGGCACCAGACCCCATTACGGATGGTTGTGAGCCACCATGTGGTTGCTGGGAATTGAACTCAGGACCTCTGGAAGAGCAGGCAATGCTGTTAACCTCTGAGCCATCTCTCCAGCCCCAACAGATTTTTTTAAATGCTTCAAAAACACATTCTTTTCCTTTGAGGCCTCCAGGACTTGTGGGCTTTTTACAGAGCACAGGAGAGCATGAAAGGCCCTGCAACATCCCAATGGAAAATCTTTTACACTTCTCACTCAGTAATCTGAATTCTCCACACCACTACAGTCTAGTCTCTTGTATCTGTGCTGAATTTCCTTGACCTTGTATTTATTTATTGCACAGGTGCTGAGGGAAATTCCTGGCCTGTTAAGAATTCACTTCCTTACTCACAAGCTGTATCATCTTTCAGAGACCTTTGCAGAACTCAAAATTAGCTTCAAAGATCACCCAGGGGTTAAGTCTGCTTAAGAGTACATTAGGAGGTAGCCTGTAGTCCCAGCAGTCGGGGCAGAGGCTGGTGGACGGCGAGTTTAAATTTAGTCTGGGCTGTCTATCAAATTGTGATTAGTACGAGCTGCATAGCAAGACCCTTTCTCAAAATGCAAAGCTAAGTTTGTTAGGTCACCTAAGCCAATCCTCACAAAACAACTACCCTCAAGGAGAAAGTCTATATTCACAGTTCTGCCCACCCAACTCCTACAGGAAGACTTCTTTAGAATGATGAAACACCCTTCAATAGATCCAGTGAGAAAGTGGGCCACTTCTATCCTTAGCCCTCTGCATGCCTAGTTTAAAATGAACGGACGTTGAGGCCTCAACTACATGGAGCCTTCTTCTCTGCTATGGTATCCCTATAGCTAACAGCATCTCTCTGAGGTCTTCTCCCCTGAAAAGGAGGTCAACCCTCCTGAGCCCAAATGATCTCCCGCCCCTGCTGTTGTTGACATTTTCTATTTGGAAGATCTCAAGATCAAATGTAAACTTGGTGAGTTAGTTTCTTTTCTTGTTGCTAAGACAGGAATCATGCTAAGAAAGGGAAGATTTATTTTGCTCAGTGTCCAAGGATGTGGTCTATCCTGGCAGGGAAGTCCTGGCATGCAGCTGCTCACATCCCGTCCATAGTCAGGAGCCAATGAAGAGGAATGCCAGTCAGCGTTCAGCTCATTTCACCCTTCTTATTTCCTCCAGGAACCCAGTCAGTAGGGTGGCACCACCCACAGTTAAGGTGGGTCCTCCCACCTCAGTTAACCTCACGGGGACATCCAGATGTTGACAGTCAGCACTAAACACCGTGCCTGGTGTTCTGTCTCCCAGATTACACGCAGAAGTTTTAAATCCACATGTCCCAGCAGAGAGGGACGGCTGAACCCTGTTCTCCATAGTTCTTCAAGTTAACCTTTTTTTTTTTATTTGTATACTTTATATCTTTCCTCTTAATCCAGTTTCCTCTCCATATTGTTTAAATATTGGCACTTTAATGGTGACACAGTCTTTAAAATATTGTATTTAGCAGTAGGAAATACCTTTACATATAAGGACTTGTTTCGTTTTGTTTGATACAGGGTTTCATGTAACCCAGGCTGACCTTGATTTACTATGTAGCTAAAGATGGTCTTGACTCTCCTGATTCCACTTCCCGAGTATTGGGGTTGGGAAGGTCTTTCATTCATAAATTCCATCGACTGGCTCTTCCTTTGCTGGTCATTATTTCCCAAGTGCTCATGGTATTTCTGTATAAACTTCTCTCACCTGCTAAGGTTCCTTCCCCTTGTGGGCTGTTTGCATATTTTTCAGTGACCCTGCTCTTTAATTACAGGTTCAGTTAATCTGCTCAGCGTTCTGCAATGCTCTCTGTGAGCCTCCACAGCCATCCCTGCATTTCTTCTCTTAGAATTCAGATCGGTGATCTCTCAGCCCACTAGAGAGTTTGCCCTAACAGTTTATACAAGCATTTGCTGTTTTGTCTTTGAAATATATTTAAACCAGATATATCAAGTTACATGACTCTTCTCTTTCTGGACTATTAAATAGGTCGTGAGTATCTCTTCCTATTCAATCATAAGAAATAGATTCCCTTAACACTGTAAAGTGCTCTGTGATTTTCAGATAGTTTCAACTTTTTATTGGATGCAGTAATATCCATTTCTATGAAGCCAATGAAAATTTATGTGTAAAACTGCAGGAAAATCTATTAATTTTATGAAGTGTGTAATTTGAAAGTAAAAACTACACATCTTTAGTAAAGACGGAGAGAAAACAGCTGCTTTACCCTGCTCGTCCCGTGTGCCTTTTCTTTACCCTGCCGGCTCTGTGCAGCCTTCCCTCTGCTCTTTCCTGTAGCTCCCCCACCCCCAGCCCCGCCTTTTCTGCTCTGCCTCTTTTGCTTTTCATAAAGGTGCTCATCTTGGCTTGATGTTCCCTGCATCGTGCTTCTCTAATACGTTTCATTAAACATCTACCATGACTAATTTTTTTCTAAGAGAACAGTAAAACAATATTGTAATCAGCATGTAATACCTTGCATTTACTGGATGGCAACTCCATGCCAAAACATTATGCTAAATATTTTATGTCTATTTTCCTAACGGGATAGATGTTATATAATCACTGCATATTTAATTTTGTTTATTTTAAAGTTTCTTACCCCCAGGTAGACATGGTCTACTTTCTGTCTCTGTGGATTAAATTGTATTCTCTAGAGTTTTGTGCAGGTAGAATCATACCAAGTATCCTTCGTAGAGTTTGCTCCACTCAGCATAATTGTTAGGATCCATCCCTACTGCTGCACAGGCAGTCATTAACTTTTCCGTTGTATGGATTTGCCATGATTTCTCTGTCAGTCTGTCGGTGAGCAGCTAGTGACCTTGAGCTTGTGTAGTATTGGAATTATCATAGACAATGCTGCTGTGGACATTCACACATGCATCTTTGTAGGAATATGCATTTCACTGTCTCTTGTGTAATGCTACAAGTGAAATGGCGGATCACGTGTAGATGTGTGCTCAACATTTCAAGAAACTGCCAAGCTGTTGAACAAAGTAGTTGGACATTTTGCATTCCCACCTACAGTCGTCATCCCTGTGTGTAAGGGAAGAAATGGAGGGTCAGCAGGAAATTGTCCTTTGCCTAAGGGCCAGGTAGATTTGAGCCTCCATCTGCCTAATTGTAAAACTTTGACTTTAACCGCTCTGCTACTTAGTAAGAAATAGATCAGGCATTTCTAGATGTCTGAGTAACTGAGTTTGGATGCTGAGTTTTTGGTGTAGCTCTGCCATAGCTAGCTCCCCGACAAAGAGAACTTACCTGTGAGGGCCTGTTTATTTATTTGTTCAAGAACACAGCAGATCACAAGGCCTTCATGTCCTTTAGTTCTGTGATTCTGTTTCTGTAAATATTTGCTGTCCCTACATGGTCACCAATGGCATGAAGCTATAGTGACAAATATTAAATTTATTTATTAAATTAATAAAATTATTTATTAAAACAATAAGATTATTAAATGAATATTTACAGAGCCCAAACAAAAAAATTAAAACAAAAGCAAAACTTAAAATGGAGATGCTCAGTAGTGGGATAGCCCTCACATCTGAGTATGATGACAATTATGTCCATCAACAGATCTCATTCATTGTGGTGAGTGACAGATATACATATTCATTCCCAGGCTTAATGCTAAAAAACAATATCATTGACCAAAGCAGAACATTCATTCTCTAAATCCAGAGAGCTTTAGTGAAGAAAATCAACACCATGTCAAGATCTAAACTCGCTGTTAGATTTTAGTTCACTCACATGATTGTTGGGTTTCCTGGCATCTCCTGTTCCTTGATGATTCAGCCCTTTTTTCTTGGTCTCCATTTATAATGGACACTGTGCTAACTACCGTTCCAATCCTGCCCAGCCCTATCCGTGTCCTCCCTACTTCTATTCCCCTCCATCTTGTCTTCCGTGCTCCTCACATGTCCTCCCTACTCCTATCCCCTCCACCTTGTCTTCCATGCTTCCCACGTGTCCTCCCTATTCCTATTCCCTCCATCTTGCCTTCTGTGCTCCCCACATGTCTTCCCCACTCCTATCCCCTCCACCTTGTCTTCCGTGCTCCCCACATGTCCTCCCAACTCCTATTCCCTCCACTTTGTCTTCTGTGCTCCCCACATGTCCTCCCAACTCCTATTCCTTCCACTTTGTCTTCCATGCTCCCCTCGTGTCCTCCCTACTCCTATCCCCTTCACCTTGTCTTCTGTGCTCCCCAC
>JAQHUG010000088.1:34432-52686 GCA_028555095.1 Dicrostonyx torquatus | reverse complement strand
TGTGAGATGCAGTGTGGTTGCTGGGAACCAAGCCAGGGTCCTTGCAAGAGTGGCAAGTGCTGTTAACATCTGAGTCATCTCTCCAGTTCTCTCCTTACTCCTTTGAGACAAGGTCTATCAGTGATCCCAGAGTGCACAAATTTGACCAGAGTAGTTGGCCAACAAGTCTCAGGGATCTAATGGTGTAGGAGTTCCTTCTGTTTGTGTGTTGCTTTCATTGGTTAATGAATAAAGAAACTGCCTTGGCCTAGTTGATAGGGTGGAACTTAGGTGGGCAGAGAAAACAGAATTGAATGCTGGGAGGAAGAAAGCAGAGTCAAAGAGATGCCATGGATCCTCCGCCGGAAATGGATGCCAGTTAGAATCTCCGGTAAGCCACTGTCATGTCGCGATACATAGATGAATAGAAACAGGCTAAATCAAGATGTAAGAGTTAGCCAATAAGAAGTTAGAGCTAGTGGGCCAGGCAGTGTTTAAATTAATACAGTGTCTGTGTGGTTATTTTGGGTATAAGCTAGTCAAGTGGCCGGGACAAACACGGGACCCTCTCCTTGCAACACTCCTGTCTCTCCCCAGGACTGGAGTTATGGGTGAGCACACCATGGTGCCTGTTTTTTGTGGGTTTTTTTTTTAAAATCAAATTCAGGTCCTTATGCACAGGAAGCAAACCTTGTACAGATTGCATTGTTCCCAATAAAGCCTGAGCTCTGCTGTCAACTGTAAAATCGTCTGTGTGCTTACACTGTCTTTCTGCTGGATGACTGGACTCTTCCAGAGCAGGGATCGTCATTCTTTTTCTGAAGAGGGAAATAGTTCTGCTTTTGTGACCCATGAGGTCTATGTCACAACTTCTCAGTTCTGCCCTTGTAGCACAAAGGCAACCATAGGTGTGTGTGTGAGAGAGAGAGAGAGTGTGTGAGTGTGTGTGTGTGTGAGTGTGTGTGTGTGTGTGTGTGAGTGTGTAAGCAGAACTGTAACAGCAATGGTGGGAAGTAAGATGGGAAAAAGGAAAGGCACCGTATGGTAAGATGTCTTATGTACCAGAAGCACACTTGGGTACTATGATTAGCCTGTTAGACAGGAAGCCTAGGGGCCATTCTGAAGGTCAAAGCACGCTTCCTTGCAGCTGACCCTAAGTGTCGCCCCAGCTGTGGAGAGCAGCCACCTGGCAGTGTATGACGAGGCCCCGGAGAGCCACAGCCACAGAAGTGATGAGTGGACACTCTCTGGGTAACCAGATCCACATTGCATCACAGGCTGCAAACAGCCCAGGGCTGGCCACCAACAGGGCCACACAGTCTTAACAGACTCTGTCGGATGGACCTGGCTAAAACAGACAAGAAAGGACAAGAAGTACAGGGAAAGAGCAGAGCCGGAGTAACTGTTAATGGAGTAGAGCAAAAGACAAGGCTTATAGAAATAACAAACCAACAGGAAGCCTGGGAGAATCTCCGAAGTGCTGGACTGGAAGCTGCTGAGGGCTCGTGGGTGAAGCTCAGCTGTTGTTGTATCTGGACTTCACCTATGAATCTCTTGTATAAATGGAACTTTTTTACTGTATGAGTTCATTTTTTTATTAATTTTTATTAAGCTCTACATTTTTCTGTGCTCCCCGCCCTGCCTCTCCCCTCTCCTTCAATCCTTTCCCATGGTCCCCATGCTGCCAATTTACTCAGATCTTGTCTTTTTCTACTTCCCATGTAGAGTAGGTCTATGTAAGTCTCTCTTAGGGTCCTCATTGTTGTCTAAATGGAACTTAAAAAAAAAAAAGATGTGTCTTTGTTTAAAATTTTAAGTGAACAAATGAGAGAGAAAAGAAAAGGCAAATAAGAAGGAAGACAATGTGAGCAGGGCTGCAGGAAGCACACACAGAGAGCGGGCACACCTGAGATTCCTAAGGTCTGGCCTATGCCAGTGTAGTGCCACTGCACCGGTTTGGCTGACCAGAAATCAAAGTGATGACCTATAGATTTGTGACTAGCAAGATGATGCTCAAGGAAGACAAACAGCAACACGAGGACCCACCAGTGATTTCACAAACACTCAATTGTTATCTGTTGTATCTGAACAATCTGATTAATGCTCTGAGAGCCTCGTGCATTAATCCAACATGACTAAACACAGACGGCAGAGTTCCCAAGCCCTGATTGCTCTAGCAGACACTTGGTTTTGTGCAGTCATCAACCCCCAGGATCATGTCATGGTGCTTGATTGTCAGTCCACCCAGGAAGGAAAACGTCGCTCATGAGCTGAGGCAGCTGCAGGAAGGCAGCAAAACTCAAAATCTGTTTAGGATTTCGCTTCTTTTTTGGCAAAGTTAGATCTGCAATAGCATAGCTAATGAGGGCTAAAGAGGACGAAAAGGAATTAAAAACAGTTCCTCACCTTTTTAGAGTGGAAGGATTATAACTTGACAGGTCTCTCCTTTTCTTTTCTTTTCTTTTCTTTTTTTTTTTTTTGATTTTTCGAGACAGGGTTTCTCTGTGGCTTTGGAACCTGCGCTGGAACTAGCTCTATGTAGACCAGGCTGGTCTTGAACTCACAGAGATCCACCTGCCTCTGCTCCGGAGTGCTGGGATTAAAGGCGTGCGCCACCACCGCCCGGCAGGTCTCTCCTTTTCAAATCCAGAAGAGAAAGGGTGAAACCATTCCAGAAGACTCAGTCTGCCTCCCCACTTTATCTATTCTTGCCGTCCCTGCTTTCCGCTCTGCTCGTTTCATTTCTTCCGCATCGCGTGGCACCTTTCCCCACACCACGTCACGGCTAGTCATTTTCTCCACCAGACGGAAGTGCCTTGGAGCAGGCGGCTGTTCACTTTATTACACTGTGTTCCCAGGGTCTGGCGCTAATAGCAGTGCCGTAGCTGCTTGCTAAGTCTAAAACAGGTTATTTAAAAGTTGTCCTGCCTGTTTTAACACGCCGAAAACACCTTTGAGAAGAAGCAGGAGGAAGGATGTCTGTCTCCCTGAGAAGGAAAACATTCGTGCTTGCTGTGCATGAGGCCCTGAGTTTGGGTTCCCGCACCTGTGCAGAAGGTCAGGCACAGCAGCCTGGGGAAACAGAGCAGGATCAGCGTAAGGGGTGAGGGGTTGCCCAGCCATGGAGTCTAGACAAATCAGTTAAGGCCCAGGATCAGTGAAAGATCTTGTCTCAAAAGAAAGTGAGCCACTCAACACTGATGCCTGGCTTCTACACATGTATAGGCTTGCGCACATGTGAGCATACACACACACATTTTGTGCCATATTAAAGGTGTGCTACATTCTTTTCTGTTGTGGAATATTTGTTTAATGATGCAAAGATGTGTTGCATTTTTTTTTATGTTGCATTTGTTTAACTCTGTGAAGCTGTGTTACTTTGCCTGTCTAAAACACCTGACTGGTCTAATAAAGATCTGAATGGCCAATGTCCGAGTAGGAGAGAGAAATAGGCAGGGCTGACAGGCAGAGAAAATAAATAAGAGATTGAGGAGCAAAAAAAAAGAGGAGAGGAGGACATCAGGGGTCAGCCTCCCAGCTACACAGCCAGGCACAGAGTAGGAAGGAAAGAACGGTATATAGAATAGAGAAAGATAAAAGGCCAGAGGCCAAGAAAGATGGGATCATTTAAGTTAAGAAAAGCAGGTTAGAAATAAACCAATCTAAGGCCAGGCATTTATAAGTAATAATAAGTTTCCATGTATTTATTTGGGAGCTGGGTGGTGCCCCCCAAAGAGAATAAAGTAGAAAAACCCAACACCACACACACACACACACACACTCACACACACACACACACACCCCGTATCATTTCATTAAATCCATTTGGAAAGCACTGATAATAACTAGTAATGGTATATTTATATCTGTTATATGTAGATATAACATCAGGTCCAAGGCTGAGGTAAAGAGTCGCAGAACTGCTTGCTGATGAAAAGGGTCACCCAGGATTTCCATTCAGGTCTTTGAGCATTAACGGTCTCCTCCCCTCATCCACACCCTTTGCTATAAAACTGAAAAGATGATGTCAGTGAGAGTATCTGAACGCTTGCTTCTTCGTAAGCTGTAAGTAAGTAGAAGTTCATTCAAGGTTTAAAAGCAGAGTATGAACTGCCTACAAGGCAAAAATTAATCATTAATTAATTTTTGTAAAATGTTGCTCCAAAGTTCCTTCATTCTGCAGCCAGGCCTCCAATGTATACTTGAATCTTGCGGATTTAATCTATATGGACCAGAGGAAGCCTGGTTTAACTTAAGAAGAGGTTTATAGGGTAGAGCATTCAGTTATAGTGAGGTGGAAGGCCAGTGAGCAAGGCTCTTGATTGACAGTGGAAGGTGTTTGATTCCACCGACAGTACCATGTATCATGACCACTTCTAATAAAAATTTCATGTCTGTTGGCATTATGAATTTTGTATTATGCACTTACACATTTCAGTAATTTGAGGTTTTGTTTGATTGATTGATTTTTTAGACAGAACCTTCCTATGAGGGTAGCCTAGACTGACTTCAAACTCATACATAATCCCTCTGTCTCAGCTTCATGAGTGCTAGGATCATAGGTGTAGACTATCCATACATAGTTTACTGGTGGGGTTTTAACTGAAAGACTCTAAATGCATTTCTGAGGCCTCTCAGCTCTAAAGACATTTTCTGAAGCCTCTTAGCATTTGGAAACGGGACAGTCACCCCCCCCCCCATGCTGAGTGCTCATCCTCCTGTGTCCTTGTGAATAATCTTCAAACATAACTCCATTCTGGGAACTGAGGCAAAGACAACCCACAGATGTTGACTCAGTTCCTGATGTATTGATTCAGTCGCTGGAACAAGGTCAGGATGGCCCACAGATGCTCCCCTCCCCTTATCTCACCCGATCATGCAGCTATTCTCCTGCCTTGGCACAGACCAATCACTGCTTTTGAATAAGCCAATCCAATTAGTTGGAAAACAACCCTCAGGTTTCCCCCTTGTTTCTATGGCTTTTTGCTTTAAAAGATGGGCTACGACAGCTATCAGATGTCCTTCATATCCCGAACCTGAAGGGCCCTGTCATTACAGAATAAAAATCCTCTTCTCTTGCATCAACTATGGTTGTGTGAGTGGTGTCTGGAGCAGCTCTTCCCTGATGTTTGGACTTCTAGTCCAACATAACGTAGAAGACTTCATTTGGTTGCTGTTATTTGCTTCTGTAAGAAGCCTTCTAATTGGGGCTGAGTGGTGAGCCCTTGCCTAGTGTGTGTAAAATTCTGGATTTATTGCTATTACAAAAAAGAGAGGAGGGGAGAGGGAGAGAGAGAGAGAGAGAGAGAGAGAGAGAGAGAGAGAGAGAGAGAGAGAGAGGAGAAAGAACTTCCAACTTAGGTCTATGGCTGAACCATTATTTGTTGACACATACACTCATCCCTAGGCACACAATGATCCCAGGAAGAAAGGTAGATGCACACTTGAACGGATTTTAGGGTTAAGAAATGTTTTAAAAGGACTTTCGTTTTCCCCTTCAACTATAGACATATGGGGATCACAATATTCAGTATTTGCAAAGTGAGCTGATATCATCGTGTCTAAAGTATGTTATCCTTTTGCCATGGGATAAGCCTCACTAGGAATTAGAAATGCAGCTCAAACCCTGGATTTTCCTTAAGTTAATGTCTTTCCCAATTATACTTAATATTATACCTACTTAGAAGATGGAAGAATGCATTCAAATTCTGAGCCCTTGAATTGACCAAAGAATGGAAGGATTAAAGCGTGTTGAGGGGCTAGGGAGCTGACTTGGCCTGAAAGTCTCACAAGCATGAGGACACACGTGAAATACCAGTTGTGTCAATACACACTTCTAATCCTAGGGCGGGACCAGAGAGACCAGAAGACTGCTGGGGGCCACTGACCTAATTGGTGAGCTCCAACCCAATGAGAGACCCTGTCCAAAAAAGGGTAGATGGCGTTTCTGAAGATGACAGCATTGTCCTCTGACCTCTACATGTATGCCTACATGCACAGTTCACCCCCCACATACAAAGCAAATAATATTTTAAAAACACATATGAGATACATAGGAAGGAAGGGAATATGCTTAATGTACAGAAATTTTCAAGTGATTATTATGTTAAAGTACCTACATGCCTGCCCACATGTCCCCTTTGAGAGCCCGCCCTGCTCACCTTTGTTGAACAGATGGTCATGTTTCCTATCACATGGCATTGCTTCCCTACTCCCAGCCCCGGAGTATGATGCCTGCGGTGGTTTCTAGTTTAAGTACTACATTTAGTGACCTCCTGGAAGCGAGCCAAAGGTAAACTCCACAGGGACAGACATTTTCATCTGTCTTTCCTGACACTTTTCTACCAGCACGTAGGAGTGTACTTGGCATATATTAGGTATCCTGTAAATATTTGATGAGTAAATAAATAAATAAATGTTGGCCCCAATGGATGAGCTCTGTCATTTAGGGCGCTCTCTTGTAGAGCTGATATTTGAGAACAAGAAGGGAAGTAATAGGGGCAGACTGAAAGTGTCAGGGACTCAAATTGCAACAAGACTAATGAACAAGTGACCAGGCAGTTGAAACCTGAGGGGGCTGACAGAGGGACTGGCATACTTGTACGGGAAGATGCCAGGGAACGGCGAGCACCCCAGAAACTGATCGGCAGTGCATGGTTTCCCCTGAGGCTGCCTGTGCTTGGATGCCCACAACGTCACTGCGTATCTCACCCACACCCCACCTCCTCTCATCATCTCCCTCCAGGAGGCTGAGTCGTTCTCTTGTACTTTCTAATTATAAAACCCCTGACTTAAGCAATAACATATCTGATGCAATAACGATACCCCAAGAGATGGTTATCGTAACTACCACCAAGGATGCTGAAAAGAAGGACGCTAAATAGGCGGAGGGTGTAGCTCAGAGGTAGAGCATGTACAACGCTCTGCGTTCGATCCCCAACACCACACACACACACACACACACACACACACACACACACACACACACACACACGAAGCTATTCCAAAATGTCTGAGTTATGAAAATCTAAAGGTAAGAACCAAGTCCAAGCTTTGAGAAGACTAGAAAATGTCCACCTGTGTAACACTGGCTACCTACTCACAGGCTCTGTTCTAGTGATGAGATGGCAGTGTGAGGAGACTTGCCCCATGGGTTTTCCTCAATTTTCTTATTTCCTTTTTATTTTTTGACTACAAAGTGCTGCAGCCTTGCCTGGAACATGCCGTCCTTCTGACACAGCCTCTTGAGAGCAGGGATTATAGCTGACCCACCACGCTTGCGTCTGCTCTGCTCTTCGTGGGAATCTACACCTGAAGGGGACACAGCAGGTACAAAGGAGAGTTACACAAAAGATTCGAACAGAGAAGGAGGACACTTAGGCTTGGGTTGTGAAGAGTACACCGGACGTGACCAGCAAGACGCCTCTGAAGGAAAATTGCAGTGGAGATTCTGAGGCCATTTGAAGAAGGATAAATGCGTGTGGAAATACAGACTCTGGGGGAAAATACAATTTTGAATTGTGGGTCTGTGAAGAGCAGGAAGATGGCCTGGTGAGCAGGGACTGAGACTGTCCTGAGGTGACTACAAGCCAGGAAGGCATTGTGTGGAGTCTGGGGTCGGAGAGTCGTGCAAATCTATAAAGAGCTAGAGATGAGAACTCCATAAATCCAGCAAGGCATGATAATCAACGAAAGCAAGATGGACAGATTTGTGTGGACAGAAAAGGTATTGACATGACAGTCACTAAAGTTTGGCAGTAATTACAGTGTCTGAAGAGAATTACTGCTTAAAAAGCCCATTCTGTGGGGGAGAGGTCTCTTAGCTGAAGTGACGACCTTCCTACAGCCATACTTCCCATGGCAGGGAAACCCTCAACTTGATTTCTCTGACTCCAAGCCCATCCTTCCTCCTCGGTTGAGGTTGAGCTGTTTTCTTGAAAATTAGATAATCACATGAGCCAATGAGAAGGGTAGAAAAAAAATTCTCAAGGCAGCAGAACTGTGAAAAAGGCTAAGAAAAAAAAGGGGAAAGCCAATTAAAAACATTTTTTAAAAAATCAGACTTTTTTCTAAATATTATATATATTTGTTCACTAAAATATTGAAATATATAAAATAATCCAACTTGGAACTTAGTATTTTTCATGCACTGATTTTGTGTTTAAACTCAAAGCTATTATCTTCATTTTCCTTGTTTTCATTTCTAAAGAAAAGTACTTTACAGTTTGTGAAAACAGCTTATTTTTTCCTCTGGGATTTTTTTAAAATTTTTATTTACAAAGGGCACAACCACCCAGCTTCTGTACAGCCAGTCAGCAGCTGACAATATTGACTTACAGTGCCCCACTTTTGATGAGTCAATACAGATCAAGGAAAAAAACTGTCCTTTGAAGTTTGACCTTTCCCTGGATTAGTGATCTGTAGTTCAATACTTTCTCTCGGTACAGGGCAGCAGTTGCAATTCCCAGGGGAAACAACCAATCCTCCTTAGTGTACCATGTTGCTAAGCTACACCCCTTAGTAGCCTCAGGGTATTGGATGTGTTTTTATGGGCTGAGATGGTAGGGAGCCAGTGACAGAGTACTCACCTGCATGCCGCCCCAGATTTCATCCCATGCACTGTGAACAGCGATAGATGTATTCACACCAGTGTAAACACTACAGAATGTAATTCATTGAAATACATTGACTTGCATGTATGGAAACAGCATGGTACCCCATTGGTAGGTGGATCTCGTATCTTTATACATCAAGCTAAAAATAAAAGAAATGAGATGAATGCATTTCAACCTGCAATGGGTTAATTGGGTTAGAGCTCCATTCTGAGCCAGGGACCATCTGTAGCGTACTGTGTTGTCCCCGTAGCCAGCTTCAGGGAATGCTGAGCTGCACCTGTATGTAACACGATTCTTCTAAGGAGCACAGTGTGCTCTAGCACACCCAGCTCCCTAACCTTTACTCTAGTCTGGGCATTTCAACAGCTGTGAGATTTTTACTCCCTCCTTGCAAATAGAGAAATTCAATCTTAGAGTGGTTCAGCCTATTTCCAATAGCTTTTTACAAGATAAATATTCTCTTTTCCTTGAGCCCACCAAAAAAGCCAGCTTTCAACTTAAAGAGTGTCACAGTCATTTTTTTTTTCAAATTCAGATCCCCACTCATTTAACTCATATTGAAAGTTTGCCATGGTCTGGGCACTACTTGAGCCATTTTCTTTAATCCTCAGGGATGTCTATCCGAGGCTCATGCAGGCCACACAGTGATAGTCTATCTCACAGAAAAATTTAAAGTGCCTTTGGATAAAAGGTGATGGGAAAAGGGACACGGATGGGGAGCAGAGTGACTGCACAGCTCCTGTTTCACCTGAGGTACAAAGGGAAACTCAAGATGGTCATCAGTTCAAAGCTAAGACCTGAAACCATGAAACTACCAGAAGAAAGCAGAACAGAAACACTTCGGAATATTGGAGTGGGTAAGGATTTCATTTTATACAAGTCTCCCAAAGCACAGGAAACAAAAGCAAAAATAGAAAACGAAGTAAACTATCTGAAATCTCACAACAGAAGAAGTAATCAGAGGCAAATTACAGCAGAGCAAACAGAAATACCTGAAACTATATTTTTTATGATCTGGATGGGGTTGGTGTTCAGAATATGAGGAGAAGACAAAAAATAGAGCTTAAGAGCAAAAATAAAAAGTGGACCCCACAAAACAGCCCAAGTAAAGACAGACAATAGACGTAGTAGACATTTCTGGACAGATGACATACATTTGATGAACTGTGTACGGTAAAGAACCCAACGCACTAATAACTGGGAGACGCCAATTTAAACCATAATGAGATATCACCTCCAGTAAGAATAGCTATGACCAAAACGATAAAGGATAACAGGTTCCTGGAAGGGTGGAAAGAAAAGAGCTGTAACACTGCGGATCAATGTGGAAAAGCGAAAGCTCCTCAGGAAGTCACAAACAGAGAGACCACACGAGGAGCTGGAGAGGTAGAGGTTAAAGGCATTGCCTGCAATTCCAGAGCACCTGCATGGTTCCTAGCACCCACGTGACAGCTCACTGTCATCCATAACCCTAGTCACAGGGACCCAACCCCTTCTTCTGACCTCCAGAAGCACCAGGTACACATGTGGTAAATATAGGTATATGCAAGCAATATACCTGGACACATAAAATAAAAATAAATCAAAGCAAGTACCAAAAGATCTAGCAGTTCTATTGCGGGGCATGTATCTGAGGGAAGTGAACTCAGTACACAGAAGATACATCTGCATCTTCCGTTTGCTCAACACTCACCACAATGACCGTGCAATGGGAACAAAGTGTTCATCAGTGATGAATGGATAAAGACAATGTGGTCCACATCCCCTGTGGTCTTTGAAGAAACCATCAAGTCCTGCCATTTGTGGCAATGCAGATGGGACTGGAGACCTGTGTGTGAAGTGAATAAGCCAGGCTCATGACAAACACCATATGGGCTCACCTATATGTGGAATATGAAAAGGTGATCACAGCCTGGGAAAATAGCCCTGTATGTAAAGGGCCCGACTTGCTAGTGTGAGAACCTGAGTTTGGTTTCCCAGAATCCATGTGGAAGCAGTAAAAGGTGGAAGTGGCAGTCTGCTCTTGTAATCTGAGCTCTGGGTGGGTGGAGGCAGGTGGCTCCCTGAAGCTGATTGGCTAACCAGCTTAACCAGATCAGCAAGTTTCCAGCTTAATGAGAAACCCTGTCTCAAAAAAATAAAAGATGGAGAGCATCTAAAGAAATGTATCTAATGTTGACCTCTGGCATCTGCATGCACTTCCCTCCTACCAAGAAGAGTGGAATGGTGGTTGCTGGAAATGAGAGGGTAGGAAGAGGGGGAGGTGGAGAAAGGTTGATCATTGGGTACTGAGTTACAACTAGGGTAAGTGGCCCTCTGGTGTGCTATGCAGTTGGGTGACTGTAGAATTAAAATATTGCTGCTTATTTCCAAAAGCTATAAGAAAGGATTTTTTGAATATCTTACTATAAAATTATGAATATTTGAGGATATATGTTTAACTCTATGTCAACATTACACAATACGTACATTAGCAAAACATCATGTGGTACCCCATAATGTGTACAACTTGTATGATTTTATGTATCAGTTAACAATAAATTTACATTAGAAAAAAGGGTAGAGGTTGTATTTCAGAGGTAGAGCTCCTGCCTTGAATATACAAGGCCTTTTGTATTATGTACTACATCATACAAAATGCTAGTTTGATCCCAAGAACCACAAAAAAAGTTGTGTTTACAGAAAAAGTAAATGCAAAACTTACAACTGAAAAGAACATAAGTAATTAAAAGACAGTTATGCGAGACAAAAACTTTTTGTTTAGGTGTATTTTCAAAAACATAACTTCAAAATGTCTTTGATTTTCATATTGTTTAATTTTAATGGCTAAATTTATTTCTCGATCAGAGAAAATTTTGAGTCAGTAAGCACCATTTTAAAGCTTGTTTCTCTAGTTGCAATGCCAGAGGACACCACGAGGGGGCAAACAAAACTGTTATTTCCCAGGTTCTGAAGTCACTGACTCAGACTGTCAGAGCTCAGAGTGACCCAGAGAGGTCATCAGACTCACACTTCATACACTGAACATGAAAACTGCGCCTTAGAGAGAAACCCAGTTTGTCTAGTATCACATCCATCCATAAACACGGACAGCAGAGGCTGGGCATGCAGCATGGCGGTAGAGCACAGGGACTCTGGGCTCAATCCCCACCAACACACGCGCACACTGTAAACAGAGGTATCTTTGAAGTCAAGTTTCTTTCTCTTGTCCAGCACCTGTTCAGTTTCTTTTCAGTAGCATCCCTGTCAAACGTCTGCCATCTTTGATAAATATCGCGTCCTTCCAGTCTCTGCATCACACGCAGAAACCAGGAAACTGGGATGAAGTTTCTTGAATGTCTTCCTGGGATAGTAGACATTAAGTAATGTCCTAGAGTCAGAATAGCATGATAGCATGTCCTCTTCTTATTGAATCAGTATTCAGCAAGGATCATCACTGTGACCATCAAATGCATGCTCTAGGAAGACTGTAGCTTGATTGCCTTGTCTGAAGTTCTTTCCCCAGTTAATCCCATGTGTCTACCTACAGTAGACAAGCAAGCACTGCGTGTGTTGACCTGTACAACCTGCTCTGACTCGCTGTAGAAAGGACGGATGAAGTCATGTGGCACGTGCATTGTCTCGGAAACTAACGCTCATTGAGGCTAGGACACTTAAAAAAATCTCACTAATTTCCAAATACACAAATCTTACTAACTGTGGTTACCATCATGTACAACAGTTCCCATACTTATTCCTTCCATCCAATTGCAAAACTACTTTGTTAAGAACTAAACCTCGCTATTTCTAGGTTTATACTCTAGAACTTGCCCATACACACACCAGGAGCCATGCATAGAAATGTTTATCGCAGTATTGGTCATACAGAGACAACCGGACACAGTTTAAATATTCACCAGCCGTAGAGTTGGTGGCTAAACACGGTCTCCTCATAGTGCCAGATACCATAGACTAGGAAGCTAAATGAATTACACTCTCGTGTGTCAATGGTCAAAGAACTAACACAATGAACAAGCTACACACAATCCCACACACATAAACTGTAAAAACAGGCAGTGCTAGGTAACAGTAATACGGGGCAAAGCACACATAGTAAAACAATTGGAAATGAAGAATGATTAAGAAACTTTCGCTGTATTAGTTACTCAGAAAGAAAGGGAAGGGGCATCAAGTAGGATCATAAAAGAAACTTCTAGGGCACTGACAATATAGTTTTATAGTCTAGGACACTGACAATATAGTTTTATAGTTTTTAAGTCTGTAATATAGAAATTTTTCAAAAATGTTATTTTTTTGTCCTCGTTTAAGTGGGGAGGGGAGAGAGAGAAGGGGAGAGAGAGAGAGAGAGAGAGAGAGAGAGAGAGAGAGAGAGAGAGAGAGAGAGAGAGAGAGAGAGAGAGAGACCCTTTTGGACTGCGGGAAAGCTATCAATCGCAGTTAAAAGTTTGAAAGCATCGGATGGAGGAAGAATAAACTTGCTTTCTTTCAGCCCCAACTGAGTCGAGTTCATTTATTGAACCAGTTACCTGCAGTTAGCCAGAAAAGCTCTGGCGGCGGTCCTTTTCAGAAAGCAAATTTGCAAAACTGCCTTATAACAGCCATGGCTATTCTATTCTATTCCTGAAATTGTTGTGGAGAATGAAGAATTCTTTTAAGATGTAGGCTCCAGAGGAACTCTCATATTTTCTCATCCTCCCGCCTTCTCTCCTTGCCTCTCTTCCTCCCTCTGCTCCTCTTCCTTCCCCATCTCTTCCAATTAAAAGCTAGCCATTGTTTTCCTAAACCAATTGGGTGATTCACTTTCCCATCTCCAAAGTGCAACCTTAGCATCCACTAAGTGGAGATTGAATTCTGCATCACTGGAATAATATATGCATTGAAACGACACCGAGACTTAACCAAGTATGCAATCAGTTCAGGGCGCTGGGAGTTTGCTGAAGAAAGGAAGGAAGATGTCTTGGCGGGGCTCTAAATACTTTCTGGGTTTTGTTTGTTATCAAGGAGACTTTCTTATGAAATGAAGAACCGTTTCTTCCCAAGAGAGATGAAAGACATAAAATTGTAGATTTGAAATACTGCTCTTATTTCCAGAGACAATACTTTGGTCCTTAAGTACTCATAACACAATCTCTCAGCATTTAGCAACTTACTGTCTTTTGTCAGTCGGTGAAATCCTCTCATACCATGTCCTGAGCCCATCAGCCACGGCTGTAAACCACCTACCCGCCAGCCCCGTTCTCCAACGCTAATTTTCTTTTCTTCATTGCCTGTTTGTTTGGAGGAGAGGCGGAAGGCGAGCAGTTCTCATGATTTACAGCATCGGCTTCATCTCCAAAGCATGGCTTGTTTTGTTATCAGTTCCGATATCAGAAGGCACCCGAGAAGTTTGGCCAAGAGATCAATATCCTTTTCAGAGAAATGATTTCTCCCTGGGGTCCGTCCCAGGTGTGCAGAAGGGGAGGAAGCTCTTAGTGGGGGCACCTGCCATCCAGCTGTGATCTGAACACTCCCCCTTCACTTATCATCTAGGTTTGTGTAGTACCGAGCCCTGAGTCTCAACAGGTTTACCCTAAAGCTATACCTGGTTCCAAGAAAGACCACAAACTGAGACCACCCAGGAACAGACCATCCATAGGAAATTCCTAATGCTCCAACCACTGTGGATAGGATCTCCTGCCAGCACGCACCCATCCCTTTTCACCAGGACACCCCTAGACCAAGGTCAGCCAATCAGGGGTCCTGAACCTTAGAAATCCCTCACCCCAACCTTTGCTATTATAAAAACCCAACTCTAACTGAGCTCGGAGTTATCCGGTCACGACAATACACTGGACGTCCACACGGAGAGTCTGAGTTTGAACTTGAATAAAAATAAAGGTTCTTTGCTATTGCATACAGCATTTGAGTCTCCTAGTTCGTTTTTTGGGGACTCTGTGATCTAGGCATAACAGTCTGATTTTTCCAAAGCAGACCCTGCACTCTCAGCCCCAACGAGCAAGCAAATTTGCAGGTCAACAAGTTTGAATTTTTTGATATTCCCACACGGTGTTATTTTCAGATGTCCACACGGCATCTCTCTCGCCTTTGAGGTTTCCAGTTTTACATCCAAGTCTCAGGAAGCTTCGCTCCAGCACCTCATCTTCCGATGGGTACAAGTCATTTCCTCAGCAAGGAAACACGAGAACCTCAAATGTTGGGAATTGCTCTGGAGGAGCTGTCGTTAGCTCCTGAGAAGCCCAAAGCCTAGCACATGTGGGACTTTAGCTCTGGGTCCTCACATTGCACTGCTACATCTTGATGCCAAGTGTAACTCAGCACAAGGGGGGTGGGCAAAGGGAACATTTCCTTGTGTTTGCTTTCACATTAGCTTAGACAAGGGGCCCGTGGCCATTGGTTTCTCCCTGGGGTCCGTCCCAGGTGTGCAGAAGGGGAGGAAGCTCTTAGTGGGGGCACCTGCCGTCCTGCTGCGATCTGAACACTCCCCCTTCACTTATCTAGGTTTGTGTAGTGCCGAGCCCTGAGTCTCAGCAGGTTTACCCTAAAGCTATACCTGGTTCCAAGAAAGACCACAAACTGAGACCACCCAGGCACCACCCAGGACCGGTGAAGCTGTTGGTGCTGGAAAAGGTACCAGTCAAGGAGAAAATGAAAAGGCAGAAAGGTTAGGAGAAAGGTGGAAAGAAATGAAGAGGAACTGGGAACACTGGGGCAAGAAGAGAGGGAGGGGAGATGGGGGAGTCGGAGACACAGAAACAAATCAGAGGAGCTTGAGTGTCACAGACTAGAGACGACCTATAGACTAATTTTCACTAATAACCCCCCCAAATGTTGTATAGAGCCTCGAATTTCCTTACCCTGTGACGTTCGTTTCTAGTGATGCATTTGATTTTGTCCTATCGTTTAATTTTTAGAACATGTTTTAATTACTTTTCTCATCACTGGGATAAAACATTTGACTCAGAGCACAGCTCAGCAGAGGTAGACTTTGGGCTCGCAGTCCGAGGGCGCTGTCCGTTAAGGCCATCAGGAGTGCGAGGCAGCAGTCACAGTGTGTGTCTGCAGGCCGGAGGCAGAGCCCACGGGTGCTGCTGCTCGCTCCTTCTGTCATTTTTACTTAGTGCCATTGCATCAGAGTGGGTCTTTCCGGAAGTGCCCTCTTACACACCTATGGGCGTGCTTCCGTTGTGTTTCTACACTGAGTCAGGTTGACAGTGAGGACTCGCTGGCATGGAAGAAGATATGATTGTCGTGTTGGGTTTAAAGGAAACTACATCAAATGGGAGAGAGCAGATGAGGCACGCATTTAGGCTCTACCTGACAAAACCCCGATGCCCAGCGAAACATCAGAGTTCCTTTCCTGTGAAAGAGTATGGACAAGTGTTGTCATGGCAGAAAAAGACCAGGAGAAAACACCCACGACAACAAATGGGAGAAGTTATAAATGATGGTCTCTTCCTTTACAGATTCTAAAGTCTTCATTGCTTTCTTGTGGGGGAAGGGCTACTCAAGACAATGTAGAGCCTCAAGTGTGCTAAACAGGAAGTCTACACTGAGCATGCCTCATGCCCCTGCCGCTTCTTTTTACTAGGACTATCAGTTACCAGCAATATTAACTTACTGAATTGTTCCTCTCTTGCTTCCTAGACTAGAAAAGGGAGTGTTAACAGAAAATAGTGGCTCTACTTTTACAGGAAACTGGAGCATAGTTTAGTCTCAATCGAATTTGAATGATCATAACTCGAGAGCATGGATTCAAGGGACCTGAATGACGTACTCCATAGGGAGGAGTTAACATGAATTTTTAAGGTCACAAAACAAAAAAGAGACATAAACCGATACTATGACATTGGTGGGATCATCAGCCACAGGAAAGAGGGGAGACGAGACCAGGTGTTAAAGGTTTACAGTGGAGGCAGAGGTCGGATAAGCTCAGTAATGCAGTCAACAAACGTATCTGTTACTTAGGAGAATACCAGGTCAGATACAAAAGTTAGAGAATTGGCTAACTAAAGATCCCAAAACAGTCCAAGATGATTTTGGCTCTTGACATATAGTATTCCATCTCTCCACAATCACGGTGTTGGAGTCAGCCAAGGTCAAACACTCCATGGGATCTTTAATAGGGACGCAGCTTCTTCAGAGAACATTCTGCAGCAGCATCCATTTGACTTTGCGAGGAGCAAGGTAAGAGTTATCCTCCCAGGATCATTTTGTGTTGGGCTCTGCTCTTCAGACTCAGGATTCAGCAGCACCGCCCAGGTTGGAGAAGACAATGTCAGGGTCCTCATTTTGAAATGTTCACTAGACGCAGGGGCATAAACTGTAGGTAGTGACAAGCAGCTCTAGGCTGGAGACCGCTTCTTTCCTTACTCAGTAAAGAAGCACTGGCTGTCTTCTCTTAGGCTTGGAGAAGAGTCCTCGGATTGCCAAAACTGGCTGCACAGGAGGGCAGGCCCACACAGTGGCATGTACAGGGTTTTTGTTTTGTTTTGTTTTGTCAATGCTGTGAAGGAAAAGGAGAATGCCTTTTTGGGGAAATGATGATTAGCTCTGAAAATGCTACTAAGTAAGAGAAGAGGGCTGGAGAGATGGTTCAGTGGTTAAGAGCATTGCCTACTCTTCCAAAGGTCCTGAGTTCAATTCCCAGCAACCACATGGTGGCTCACAACCATGAGGTCTGGTGTCCTCTTCTGGCCTGCAGACATATACACAGACAGAATATTGTATACATAATAAATAAATAAATATTTTTTAAAAAATAAGTAAGAGAAGACCAAGCACTCAGTGGAAGATTTGAGTATGCTTCCAGGAAGGGGAAATGAAGTGTAGAGGAAGGAAGTGCAGTTAGGCATAGAGGCAAAAGAAGGGCTCTTGAGTCTTGAGAGGATCAGAAGAGAATCATCGCTGGGATAGAACTAGCCATGAGCAGAGAGAAGGACAATGCCTTCTTAGGATGGCATGTAGTCTCTTAGCCTCCTTTCTGTTCCTGTAACTGACTACCACAACCCGACACTTTATAATGAAGAACGAACATTTATTGAATTCCTGGTTCTGGGGGTCCAAGGTTGAAGAGCTGTGGCTAGTGAGCTAGTTATTATTACTTTATTTCTGGTGAGAACTCCTTGTAGAATCCCCAGGTATATAACATAGCCCTCTAACGCTGAGTTACATCCCTGACACTCTTCACCTTCTTTCTTCCTATTAAATTTTTTCATTTATTTTTCATACCAAACACAGTTTCCCCTGCCTCTTCTCTTCTTGTTCCCTCCCCCCACCCTGGCCTCCTCCCCACCTCCTGGATACCCCCCTCCCATCCACTCTTTCTCCATTCAGAAAGGGGCAGGCCTCCCATGGGAGTCAACAGAGTGTGGCATATCAAGTTTGGGCAGGACCAAGCTCCTCCCCCTGCATCAAGGGTGGCAAGCATGGGGAATGGGTTCCAAAAGAACAACTCATGCGCCAGGGACAGGTTCTGATTCCACTGCCAGGAGCCCCACAAACAGGCCAAGCTACACAACTGTTACCCACATATAGAGGGCCTAAGCCGGTCCTATGCAGGCTCTGTAACTATCAGTCCAGAGTCCATGAGCTCCCACTAGCTCAGGCCAACTGTCTCTGTGGGTTCCCCCTTTATGTTGTTGAGCCCCCTCCCACTTGTTC
>JAQHUG010000087.1:7438469-7449617 GCA_028555095.1 Dicrostonyx torquatus | reverse complement strand
CACTAATTCGTTTACTGTAAAAGATATGTAATATATGTTTTAAAGGTCTGACAGAATGCCACTCAGATTTTTTTTTTGAGGGTTTAATTACAGTAAAGTCCTGTGAAAGATCCTTCTTTGCTCTTCTTTCCATTTATGGGGTCTTTGTTTTTCATAAGTAGGTCCCAGGAAGAAGACTCAGAAACAGCAAAGGCATAACTAACATACAGCCTCTACTTCCTTCCACAAAATTAAAATAGTTATGACATGTTTGAAGTGTTATTTTCTCTATTTTACTACAAAATTCCGATTTTACAAAATATATATTCAACTTTTATCATCAGGAAGTTATACACATTTAAAATTTTGTAGAATACATTTTATCTTATTTTTAGTAAACATTAAAATATATCTTCTGTCCATTTTATATTAACAAAGTGACAATTTATGTGATCCCGAGCATGCAATGAATCCATATGATGATAATAATATAATAACTGTAAAATAGAAATGGTCTTCTAATAGGAATGTAGGCATTATGCTTGAAGAAAAAATTGCCTCTCTTCTTAAGATCATATTTTGGCAGAACACTGAATGCATTGGAAACAATTACCTTTCTCTTTGCAACGAATTTCAGTGCAGTCATGGATTCTGTCTGGTTCTATCACTGGAACCAAAGCATATTGTTCATAAATATAAATATACCATTTAGCTAAAGTTTCATTTAGCTTTATGCTTATCGTATATAATTTTGAACTAGTGTAAACAATGACCATCACAAGTAAGGTTGTGTATCTCATTGACAATATACAACTTGACTCTTGGAGAAAATATGCTTACTGATGAATATGAAATGATGAAAATTTCTAGGAGATTTGACTTTAAGCTGTTAATATATTGTGAGAAACTAGTTAATTATGGCTATGACCATGTTGTTTACACTCATTGTGTTTAGTAAAGGTACTTTTTACAAGACTTGAATCTATTTTAAAATAACTGCCAGATGTTCAAAAGGAAATACACTTGAGCTCAGCATGAAATAGCCAATTAATATCTGCATGGGAAATACTGTGTCCAGAGAGAGAAAATTGGAAGTACTAGAGTATACATAGTATATCATAAAGTATAGTTTAAATAGGAATCAAATATAGTCTCAGATATGAGATATCAAGATGGCTCATGGTGATCAAACTTGATGATTCAAATTTGATCTTCTGGACCCACACAGTAGGAGAAAAACTATCCATACATATTACCATCTGACCGCTATACACATGACTGTGAGATGTACACACACACACACACACACACACACACACACACACACATGAATGAATAAATGCAACTGAAAAATTTAAAAAGATTTCAAATAAATAGTAATACAGAATTAGAGCATCCAACATTTTCTACTAATTTTAAATAATTTTGCTCTATCATTTGTTATGGTTTGAATCTGATATATCCCTCACAAGCTCACATTTTAAATTATGCTCTGTAGCTGATAGTTCTACTTTAAGAAATTTTAAGGAGGTGGGACCTACAAGAAAAAACTAGGTCACTGAGGGCTAAGATCAGGCAAAACCTTGGGACATTTCTCTCTCTCTCTACTTCTTGTGTCCTTGGCTGAGAACTGCTTTGCCACACTCAGTTTACCCTCAAACTGTGAGCCAAAGTGTGGTGTGTAACTCTTCAGTGTGATCGCCTCCGTGGATTGTTTCCCTCCCAGCAATTGGAAAAAGAACCAATCTACCTACATGCAGGGCTCATCTTACTCACTGTATTATTCAAGCAAAAGTAAGCCATTACAGCATATAGTACAGTTATGTGTGTCTGTCTGTTTGCTGCTGTAAGGAGGAAGATGCTGATTTTTTCCAGATAAAAAAAGCACCAAGTTGGAGATCTAATAGAGCTGATGGCGTGATTCAACTGACTGAACCAGAAGATCACAAGTTGCAAATCATAATTCAAATGTGGACGACTTCAACCAACTTTAAAACACAGATTGTGTGTGTGTGTGTGTGTGTGTGTGTGTGTGTGTGATTTATCCTGATTCATCTCTTTGTTAAGTTAGTTCATCAAGTGAGTGATGCCACTCAAATTAGGAAGGCCAATCTTGCTTAATCGTCCTACTGGTTCAACCAGTTATACTTGGCTTCATAAGTACCCTTACAGACACATTCAAACTGAGCATCCATATCTCCCTCAATACAACAAAGGTGAAGTAAGATTACAGCTTTCCTCCCTTCTTCCCGCAGCTGTAGAGCTACAAGAAGAGCACTTGGGGCCCATTCATCCTACAGAAGTTATTTAAGTTCCCGACAGAATTGAACCTCAACAGAAATAACTATCATGATGGATCTATGAAATATCAATCCAAAAACTCTTGTATTGAAAGGAAAGCACTTATAACCCTGATCTTCATTATGTCTGGACTTGGTTGTTTTGTAAATACCCATCTGCACACACTGAAACATAAACTTCCAGATCCAGGGGAGGCCACAAAGCTTTTCTTCCTTTCTGTTTTTTATTGGGGGTTAACAAAATTCCGCAGTTGCATGGACATGTCTATGCTTGAACAAAGGGTACCTACCATGCATCTCTCACTTAGATTGCATGCCTCCCTCCAGGTTAGGGCATGCATACTTCAGCTTTTCCCCATGTACCCATCTGTTCTCCTGATGCTTCTCTTGCAAAGCCAGGTGCTCTCTAAATCAAAGGTTCCTTCAGTTTCTCTAAGTTACTCAATAAAATTTTCTATAACAGTTCATACTTATAAAACAGCTTTGCCTTAAACTTCCTCAATTGATCTCATTTCTTTGGTCATACATTTCCCTGACAGCACCTCCATTTTTGTTTTGAGTGAATTGTCCATCTGTTCCCAATGTGTAATATTCTCTAAGATTCTTGATGTATGCCTTCTTTACCAAGATAAGTAAATACAATTCACACCTTGATTTGGCATATATGTCAGGATTTCAAAGTATTTTGCTTTTGGCTTAGTTGAAAAAACTTCACTCGGTTAACTAGAAAATAATATTTCTTGTCATTTCCAATCACAATTTCCTTTGAAGTTGCCTTTTGGAGAAAAGACCCTAACTTCTGACCTTAGTGGAAAACAATCTCTTTTTTTTTTTTGACTTTCTTACACTGTGGACAAAATTTTCTTTTATGTTGGTGGATTCATTTCAAGTGACCTCACATGTTCCATGTGTCATAGCCCCAAATATAACATACAAACACCTCCGCAGTTGTGGTTCTACCTCCTGAGACAGTAAAATATCGCAGATTCTTAATTTTATTTAACCTTCATTGATTTATTAAACCCTTCAAACATGAACAATTTCTATAACAATTAGAAATACTGATTAATAAACAGATAAACATATAATATATACTTAATAAGTTTCAGTGTTCAGTATTTTCTGTATGCTATTTCCTTTCACAGAAATACCTGATCTAATAATAACCAGGCTGATGAGGCAAAGGCCTAGCAGTCTCTAAGGAATTAACTGAATCTTAATTGCTCTTCTCCAGTATATTAAGGAAGCAGTTCTTGCTCTGCTCCTGGAGTTCATGCAGTCACCACATATCTGAATGTCTCAGACATGCAGAGCATAGACCATAATGAGTGATCACTAGACTTGAGGGATAATGGTGTAACTTATTCAATCAAATGCAGGTGAGAAGTGTGAATGGTTCTTTTGTTTACTGAACTACAAGAAAAAAGAAAGAAAAAAATCATAGGAAAATTAAAGCAGTCTTGGAATACCTACAGAAGTTTAATTATCTCATATTGAGGAATATAGGGAAAGCAAAGCAAGTTCGCTTGCTTTTCTCCTTGTACAGTCTGCTTCCACTCATTTATAGTGGTTCCAAGTGAGTGAATTCTGCCCTTCAGGCTGCAATGGAAAACTGTGAAAGACTGTTGGCAATTCTAATGAAACTGAGTGCTTCAATATTAGCTGGTGAGGAAAGAGGATTCATATTTGCTGTATGGGAACAAGTCTGAAAACATAATCCTTTATCCCTGGCAAAAATCTGTTCACATTATGGTTAATGTGTTTAGATAAAGTCTTCAAATTATTTCCTAGATGTATCAATGAATAGATGTACATGTTTTTCTTCTTAGTTTTCAGACTGTAAAAATATATCATTTACAAATGAGATCAGTAGTAACTTTTAAAACCACCACTACCAACAGCAACAAAACACAAAACACTTTAAATAAAACACCAAAATAAAACAGTAGATTGAAAATTAAAATAAATATGTATTCCAAGTGTTTTCATTATCCTATGCACTGATGCTCTTCTCACAAAACCAATGATTCTAGAGTTTATATTATATTATTTATATTAAGTAGTACTAATCACTTATTTCTCTTTAAGAGTATAGTACTTGAATAAGCTTCCATTAGGCTCATATACTTGATCATTTGGTTTGCAGTGAGTGGGTGGAGTTCTTTGGTGAGGTTTAGAAAGGGTTGGTTCTGCTGTCAGAAATATTACATGATGATGATGGTGGTTCTGGGTGCTATACTCTCCTCCCACATCTGGTTTGCTCTTTCTTCTCTATTTGTAGAGGGAGGATGGGATGAACATTTAGCTTGCTTTCCCAGCTCCCTTGCCTGCCTGTGGTCATGCCTCCCTGATAAGATGGATTCTTATCCATCTGGAGCTATAGCTTAAATAAGCCCTTCCTTCTATTAGACATGGTGGTTTATCATAGTATTCAAAAGTAAAAAATACATCTAATATGATCTTTTAAAAGAATAAAGGAAAATTTAAAACATAGCTCTTAATGGAAACAATTATTATATTAACCTCATTGTTTATTCTGTTGGGATATTTTGTATGAACCAGTTTAGATATAAGGAATTATATAACTCTTATTTAAATGAAGTGCTCGCTCATAGAGTCAACAATATATTTTTTGAAAATATTTTTATTTTATTTTTAATCATGTGTATTGGAGTATGTGTACATGTGAGTACAGTGACTGTAGAGGCCAAAGGAGAGCATTAGATCCCCTGGAGCTAGAATTACAGGTGTTTGTTAACAGTCTTATGTGGTTTCTATGGAAAAATACAGAACTCTTAACCACTGAGACATCTCTCAAACCCACATTCTACTTTAATGCTTGTTAGTATACTTCTGATTTTTCTTTTTGCTATACATTGGGAATGGAAAAAATCAAAAGAAAACTTAAAACTCCCAAGATTTGGAATGCCACTGAAAAGAGTTATTTAAACCCAGATGCAAGAGAATCTACTGTATGTTTCTTTCATACAAATCACAATCACCTCCCTTTAATTGTGTGTTTATTTCCAAAATCAATTTGTACAGCCATAAAACCAACATACAAACTAATGAAACCAAAAGAGAGCTTAGAAATAAACCCACAAATACATAACTTTTCAAAAGTCTTGCATTAAATGTGCTCATTGATAATTTCAGATGCGTATATAATGCATTCTCATTATTTCTACTCCACACTTTCTTACCTCCCTCTTGCCAATTTCAAACCTCTCTTCAAATCTTTTTCCCACATTCACAACTTTTGCTTTGTGGTCAACTAAGTTAAACTTGGGTCATCCGTGTGTCTATTCACTGAGAGATGAAGATGAGAACTTTATGACCTAACCTGTGAGTATACCACTCCACAATCTACCACTAGTCAAAAGCCTAGTAGGTTGGAGTAGGGCTCCATGAAGTTTCTCCAACCTATGACTAACTGCCTTTATACAGTCTTGTGCAGGGACAGTTCAGTTAACACATGCTGCAGTGAGGACATGATAACAGTGACTCTTCACATGTGCTGCAGTAAGGACATGATAGCATTGACTGTTCACACACGTTGCTGTGAGTACATGGTAGCATTGACTGTTCACACATGCTGCAGTGAGGACATAACAGTGAGAGAGAGAACATGACTGCTTTGCCTAAAAATAGAAGGAAATCATGATGTTTGTAACAACACAGATGAAATGGAAGGACATCACCTTAAGTGATTAAAATACGACATAGAAAAATTGCTGCATGGTATCATTTATATACAGAACATAAAAAATCAGAAACATAGAAGTAAAAAGGAGAATAGTGGCCCACCAAGAAAGAGGTGAAACTAAGGAGGTGTTGGCCACAACTTAGCGATGATGAAATAAACTGCATTTGTGTGTGTATATATATATATTTATATATGTATATCATATATATATATATATATGATGAGTAGGATTGATAATCATGTGTTGTATAATATAAATTAACTGTGAGAATCTTTTGCTCTTACCCGATTCAAAGAATGTGACATATTTACTAGCTTCACAACCATATTTACTTTACATTGTATGTAAATTCAAAATGACATTCTAAAATACACATGATTTTTGGTTAGAAAAATAAATAAAATAATGAAATGTGGGTTTCTTGCCTTAAAGTTAGTTATGAGGTCATAAAAACAATCCAGTAAATGTATCTGGGTCATATTGAAAATTAAAGGACAGGCCATGTTTTTGGTGTCATTCACAGAATGAAGTCTTTTTTATAAAACCTACTGTAGTAAAAATGAATTCTTACACTCTGCCTTCATGGTGTTAACTTTGAAATTAAAGAGGTTCTAAGGAATTCAGATCATAATGCTATTTATATAAGTAATCTATCATGGATATTAACTAATAGACACTATTACTATCTATAGGAAAGGCCGTGGACTACAGTTTCCCCTGAATTCAGGTCAAGACACGTTATTACACATCTGCATTATTTTCTGAATGTTGAATGGAAGAGCTCATTTTATCAATATTTCTAAAAAGAAGTTTACAATACCCTTAACAAAACACTTAAATCATGAGAAGATAAAGGAGGCATCTGTGACATGATGGAAAAAGTTAGCCCCTGTGACTGAAAGCTACTTGAAAAACAAGAGAACCACCAAGGGATCTATAGGTATTATGGCAGAGGGTTTTTTGACTTTGGTTGCCATGACCATAGACCATACAATAACTTATTGGATTTATTTATATTCAACCTACATACTTAGTACACAGTCTTAAGATTTCTTTGAACTCTTTTTCAAGATTCTCAAACCAGTTTCAGTTCCAAAAGTTTGGCAGTAAAAGCATCAGAGAGACTTTAGTAATTTTAAGGTAATTTCATTCAAAGAAATATTATAATCAATTAATAATGTTTTTGTTAGAATTGGAGTTATTTGAAAGAATAGAGCCTATACGGAGGGCAGCATGAAATGTCCTGTTCTCATTGCATAAGATTTTGTATCAGAACATATAAGTTCTGAACATGAAGATTACCTGCTCTTTTCAGTTCAGTTTTGTTTACATACTTCATATTGTGCTCATACAAATACCATGAATTACATATCTCTGAAACAAATAGTGGCAAACAACACCCATTCTCTCATTTCAGATTATTTTTCTCCCATGCTGAGTGTGTTTCAAAGGAAGGAATCTACATAGCTACTTCTGTAACAGCAGGGTACCACATTTCAGCTGTCAGTCAAATCCTGATGCAGGTATTGCAACTATGACTACCTAGCTACTTCTGTAACAGCAGGGTACCACATTTCAGCTGTCAGTCAAATCCTGATGCAGGTATTGCAATGTGTGAAACTAGAAAGGTGCTTTCCCACCTTTTTCTTCTTGGTTGCACTCCTCAAGGCTGGTGATGGTCTCACCTCCTGACCACCACTCTACTTCCTCATCCCGCAGACCACACCCTCTGGGGCTTCTCATCAAAAACCATGAGCTAAGATGCACTTGGAGGAACTGCGGTAATGAGATAACACTTTTACATTTTTTTCTATTTTGTATTGGGGGTAGAAGTTGCCACCATCATGTACCAAATGACCATACCAACTGTCTGTTGTTTTGTGCAGGCCCTAGAACATCCAGAAAGAAGCTAATATCTTAATAGTAATAAATGTGATAAAAATACATATTTTACACATCACATTTATTTTAGATTTTTAACATTTATTTATCATTTGGTGTATGTGGGGGAATGTGTGTAGGTCAGAGGACACCATGAGAGTTGAGCCCCTTCTTCTACCATGTGGAGTCCAGATATTGAGCTCATATTATTAGACTGGGAGACAAATGACTTTACTCAACTGACCATCTCACTAGTCCATTTTACTCAACTGATCATCTCACTAGTCCATTTGTACTCATTTTTCTTATTTATTTTAAAACAGTCTTCTCTCATTTTACATACCAATCCTAATTCCCATTCCCTCCCCTCCTACCACTCCACCTGCCTTCCATCCATCCCAACCCCATCCACTTCTTAGAGTGTGTAAGTTTTCCCACGGGGAGTCAATAAAGTCTGGCACATTAATTTGAGGCAGGACCAAGGCCCTCACCTCTATATATAGGATGAGCAAGATATTTTGCCACAGAGAATAGACTCCAAAGAGCCAGTTCATGCACCAGAGATAGATTCTGGTCCCACTGCTAGTGGCCGCACAACTGCTCAACTCACACAACTGTCACCCACATTCAGATTTTATGTATTTAATAATAAATGCAACTCTAGAACTAGAGGACCTGGATGCCTGCTGTGAGATGTGTCTTCTTGACATAATAGGAATGCTGAACCCATGAAATTCATATAATATGGTTCCTTAAACAAGACCTGTATGATGAAACAGCAGTATCATGTCAAATGTCGAATGGAGATGGGGAAATTTTTCCATAGGCAATCAATGACTTTTGAGAAGAAGAATCAGTTTTTTCAATTATGCAAACCCAATAAAGCTTAAAAATTGTATACTCCCTAAAAATGAAAAAAATTGTGTACTCTCTCCCCCCACACACAAACAAACACACAATACACACACAGAGGGACAAAAAGAGACAGAGACACAGACAGAAGGGCAGAGAGACATATAAGAGACATTTAAGAGACAGAGAGAAGATATGGAATTCTCTCTGTATGCTGTGAATACCATTGTTTAATAAAGAAATTGTCTTAGGCCCCACAGGGCAGAATAGAGGTAGGCAGGGAAAGCTAAACAATGCTGGGAGGAAAAAAAATGTAGAAACAGGCAGAAGCCATGTAGCCCCACCAGAGACAGTTGCCTGCTGGATGGAACTTTACAGGGTAAGCCACAGTCACATGGCAGTATACAGATTAATATAAATGGGTTAAATTAAGATATGAGAGTTAGTCAATAAAGAGCTAGAGCTGATGGCCCAAGCAGCGATTTAACTAATATGTATTCTGTGTGGTTATTTCTGGGCTGAGCAGTTGGGAACAAACAAGTGGCCTCCCACAATAGAGAGAGTGCTCTATGACCTGGGTATGGATTGTTGCTTCAACAATGGCAATGGAAAAACTGGAAGGTTAAAGATATCAGCTACTTCTTAAGTAAAAAGTAATGATCATTTTTGCTTATGGATCTTCAATTTTGCCACAACTCAGCAAAAAAACTACAGCTATGACCTATATATGATTTTAACAATAAGAAAGCAGTTAAATAAAAGACGATGAGACATGTACCATTGAACTGTATCACCCCAATACATCCTGGCTGCAGCTGGGGTATTTAGCTATTTTGGACAAAGGGGTACTCCAGAGGAAGCTCACCGCAGGCTGCTTAGGCATTCTAAAATCCAGTGATAAGGTGTCAGTGTACCCATCAGATTGATGTGAGGAACGAGCTAGACTAATTTTCATGACTTCCCTCAGGATCACGTGGTTTGCTGTCAAACATGTTCATAAAACTGCTCAGATTTCAAATAGATGATGGGTAGACTCTATCCTTTAATGGATAAGTGTTAAAATCATCATAACAGGGTGTGGCTACACCAGAAAACATTTCCCACATTTCTGAAATTCTCTTTACTGAGAGGGCTACGTACTTTATCTTTACCAGTCAGGAGCTACCCTTCTTAGCACTGAAAGTTTGCACAAGTACAATGAGAGGAGAGCACTGCTATTGTGCTGAAGGAACTTTAATTAAAGAAAGACGCTAAGGCTGCAGTTTCCAAAAGTAGTCTAAGTCTTTGTGTTTAACCAGAGCATTCTGTCATGAAGAAAACTCTCCAGGCTGAACACCTGACAGGGTAGAAGCTATAAAATCGCATCTTGAAAGGTCTGGTTGCTGTAGTCTGGACCCTACACATGCTACTTCTTTAAGGAGAAAGCCTGATAAATTGTAAGAATTTCATATCTGAAAATATATCTCAAAGGTAGAACGTTCAAGACAGGGCAGCCATGAACTGATTTCAAGCTGATTTCATTATGTTCCACTCAGCACCTGACAGTGCGCTCCACAGCTGGGAGCTTAATAATGTGATTCAATGATGGGTTCCTATTGGAAACCCGGCTTAGAATTAAAACTATGTTATCATGTGATTTGAGGCACAGAGTGGGATTGCATTCCCATTTTATTCATTTAATAAATATTTATTGAGGATACTGAAGGTCACAGGTTTTAATTATGGATTTTGAGGGCAGACCAGAAGGGAACTAATAAATTCCTAATCATTTATTTGAAAAAGTGCATGAGTTCAGGACAATTGGAATAATTTCAGTCTATTTATTCAACTGGCGTATATATTAAAAAAAAAACTGTTTCTGAAGACTGTACCACCATCCTTAATGAGAAAGTACAATGTCATTTTGACTGTCATGATCAGTTGTGCAAGTACTATCCCACATATAGGTCAAAGTCTCTGGAGAAGGACTTTCTACCTCTACCTCAGGGAATCTGTGCTGGCTAAGTTTTGGCTAACCTGAAAAAGCTAGAATCATCTGTGAAGAAAAGTGTCGGGGACCATCGCCCCAACATAGAATCTGATGCTTTGCCCTAAGTGTGTTCTCAGTGGCGCATGGAACAATCAGACACTCCACACCATGATTGTTTAAGGGCAGCTCAGGACTCTTCATCCTTCCAGCATGACCGACGTTTATTGTCTACCCAAAAGCTCTGAATGCCCTCTACACCCCAGAGGAATTCCCTATTCATATTCCTTTTCTGGGACACATCCTCTCAGCCACACAACTGCATACCTTACCAGCTTTGGAGTCAGAAGCATCTCTTCCTGGGCAATCTACAAGTCAATGAAGGCCAGAGCTAAGCCTTCCAATCTTTTGTCTTCCTAAGTTGCTAACTTTCAGCTACCAAATTGAATCCAAGCAAAGCTGT
>JAQHUG010000087.1:7415002-7431862 GCA_028555095.1 Dicrostonyx torquatus | reverse complement strand
CAACAACAACACAAAACAAAAAAACAAAACCAGAAACAATAGAATTGTGGTGTGGGAAGTTCTTTATATGTTTTACTTTTATTGGTTAATGAATAAAGAATCTGCCTTGGCCTGTGATAGGGTAGAGTAGAGCTAGGTGAGAGAAAAAGAAACTGAATGCTGGGAGAAAGAAGGCAGAGTCAGGAGATGCCATGTAATCACTGCTAGGAACCGACATGGCAGAACCTTGCCAATAAGCCACAGTCACGTGGCAATACACAGATAAATAGAAATGGGTTGAATTAAGATGTAGGAGTGAGCCAATAATAGAGCTAGTGTGCCAAACAGCGATTTAATTAATACAGGTTCTGTGTGGTTATTTCTTGTCTGGGCTTCTGTGAATGAACTAATGGTCTTCTATTACAGAAATGTTTGGTTGATATTTCCAATGGCTCTCACAGTGGCTGAGGAAAACAAATCCCTCTGTAATGAAAGAGATCTTGCTATTGCAACAATGTGTCCCTTTCAAGGGACCTGCTCAACTACACAGGTCTCACTTTCCACTGTAGATCTGGAGCAGCTGTCTTTCCACAGCTGGAGAAAGCCTTTGTTCATGGGAGACTTACCCAGATTACGTAGTATACAGTTTATAATAGTCCTAGTATAAATGTTGGGCTTAAGCTAATATTTCCAGGATTAATGACACCATTTGTTGTCTCACACATTTAAAAGGGTCTTTAGAATATTGGTATGAATTTTAAGTAGCTATAGCATGGGCCTCTATGAATTGCATAGGAGGGATGCCCATGGAGGTCAAAGTGGGTTTTGATCCATCTTGTAGTCTCTTACGGTCTGTTTTTACAGCTCTCAGCCTCAGCTGGGAATCACTTGACCCCAAAATAATTATCCTGTAGTTTGAATAGACCCTCATCTCTTTAAAGTTCAAGTTCCTGGTCCCCCACTGTTTAATTCTGAACTCTGTACTTATACAGATCCAAAGAGCATAATCTATGTTACAGAAAGGATATTAGTTCAACTGGCTCAAAAAAGTCCCCCTAGGTATTCAAACAATGCTTTCTTTACACTCGGGAATCAGAGAACTTGGTGACTCTAGCTCCAGAAGCTGGGTGGCTCAATAATTTCAGACTGTAAGTTTTCTGCCGAGCTTTTGATCTTCAGTTGGTAAAGACCAGAGAGGCATGGAAGCAAAGAATAACAAGAATAAAATATACTGATACATTAACCAGGAAGGACCAATGTTGGGCAGGTAAAGGGCAGTGCTTTCCTCTCAGAACTCTTGCTGACTGGGTCACCGATAGAAAGTTTTGCCTACTCTGGTAAAGGGGCTTTTCCCTTATTTAATCCTTCCAGGAAATACCCTCCCAGATGTGTCCAGATGTTTGTGTTTCAGTTAATGCCTGATCTAATTTAGTTGATAGTCAATATTAATCATCAAACCTACTCAGTCACAAAAGCTGCTTCTGCCCATTAGCCATCATTATGGGTGAAGATAATAACAGAGGCCCAAGAGGCTGGCTTATCATTAACCCCATGCTTCTCTGCCCCATTGTATTACAGTGGCAATATGTCCTCCAAATGGTGAGAGTCAACTATGGCTGCTTTTCTTGCTTGGTGCTTTCAAGACACAAAGACCCCTCAGTTCTTGGGAAGACAACAATGTAGTTTTGGATGTAATATTTTTCCTACTTAGATTTTAATAATGAATGTGACATTTTGTGTTACAAGACTAGGTCCATGAATCCTGTTGTGTTGGTGAATTAAATAGAAGACAGTATATAATGGCCATTTCTAATTATTTGGTCACTTGATGTCTCAGGACAGGTGGAAAGCTAATAGTTCATTTTACAAAAACTTATATGGCTGTATTGTAAATTTTATCATTAGAGTTTAAAACAGTCAAGTGCATGCATGCGTGCGTGTGCGCACGCGCGTACACACACACACAGACAGACACACACACCTAGTATATTCTTCCATTATTCTTATCTGTAATATAGAGATCCTCCTCAATCAAGATGATTTTTCAGTTGGAAGACTTTTGTGGCAATCTGAAAGCATTACCAATACTTGGGAGCAGAGTGACATTGTCATGAGGTATGTCAAAATCAAAGATGTAATTAATCATATGAAAATATTAAGCATGTCTCACAGGCAACCAAAATTCAGCCAGCCGAATTTCAATCCTGCACTATTGGGCAGCTTTACTCATCAGGTCAGAGGTTACCTTCCATTCCAGACCGGTCTAGACAATGACAAACCTCTGTCTGGCCTGGTTTTACCAGGTCTTCCTGTGCTCCGTGCCTTTAGTAAACAGGCTGAGGAAGTATCCCCACGTCTTGGGTTTGCTACATCCATAAGCACAAATGCCAACGACAGGATATGACTCTTCCTATGAGGCCAGAGTGCAATGAGATAACAGTGAAAGGCTTTTGTTGAAGGCAAAGTTGTTTTTTCTTAGAAAACTATACATTTAGAAAGTAGTATTTATATTTTCTAACATACTTATCTTCTTGGCACTGTTTATTCTCTGTGTTGACTCAAATCTCTGTCTGGAATCATTTTTCTTCTGCTTGAAAAGTTTTCTTTGACATTGCTTACAAAGCCTACCTTGGGAAATGAAATCTCTGAATTGTTATTTATTTAAGGATATGTTTAATTTGCCTGGATTCTTGAAGGAGTTCTCTGCATTTAAAATACCTGGTAGAAGTTTTATTGAGAATTTTAAAGATAAAATAGAATATGCTTTTAGCTTAAGTATTTTCTGACAAGGAACCCATGATAGCCGAGTGGATATTTTTCTGTTCTTATTCTTGGGGCTTCCAGCATGAAGAGAAGAATAGTCCCAGAGAGTTGGGAGACCCAGGCAGGAGGAGCTCTAAAGCACAGAAATTTAAGGACAGACTGAGCAACATAGAGACCCCTGTCCCCAACACACGCACACACACACATATCACATATAACGTCTAAAGATATCCCTAATATCAAGTCTTCAAGATTTAAAAGTACATTTGATAGTGAATAATGAATGTGGAAATATAACTGCACAACTAATTAAAGTGTCACACACTTTATATTCTATAGGGAACTAATTATATGCATATATAGAATATGAGCATTATTAACAATGAAAATGCTGTTTTTGTCTTATTTTTCATGGCACTGTGGATTAAACAGAGAACCTCTTATCTCGAAAGCACCCCTCTACTGACATGCAAACACAATCCTTATTTTTTTCTGTGTATCATTACATTGTCTAGGCATCAAATAATTGTACTACCTAAGTCTCCCAAGTAGCTGCATCCCTGGGACATGTGCCCCAGCATTTGGCTAAAGTTAGAACTTTGAAATTAGGAAAAGGAGAAAGAAATATGAATGCAATATACATTAATTTACTATGCAAGGAGCTATACACTAAATAGTACCTAAACTTAAAATTAAATTTTTGATATTTTCACAGGTTTAAAATGATTCCTCCTTGGGCTGGAGAGATGGCTCAGTGGTTAAGAGCACTGCCTGCTCTTCGAAAGGTCCTGAGTTCAATTCCCAGAAACCACACGGTGGCTCACAACCATCTGTAATGAGATCTGGTGCCCTCTTCTGGCCTGCAAGCATATATGCAGGCAGAATACTATATAAATAAATAAATAAATAAATAAATAAATAAAAGATTCCTCTTGTAATTAACACTTCATTTTTTTAAAACCAAGTGGCTACTAATTAATGATGAGGTGTAGTATTTCATTATGTCACTAGTGAAGAAAAAGAATAAACAATTAACAATGTGTCATTGTTAACATGTTCTGGACTCTGTGCAGCATTCTTATTTTACTTGCCAGGTGAGGACTCAAAACACTAAATGATGTAAGTACTTTGTTTCTCCTGGTAAAGAAGCCTTTAGCTGAAATATAAAAAACTTAGGGCCAACTATTTATTTAAGCATGTATCCCACCGCTTTAGTGCTCCTCCTCTGGTTTAACCAGAACTTGTGTTGAAGCACAAGTCAACGTGCATCTGTACACCTTTTCTGCTTTGTTTTTTGTCTCAACAAGTTAGTTTTGTAATTGACAACTACAACATTTGCAAAATCATCATTAGAATTATCAAAGTTGCTTATATTCAGATTCAGAAGCAATGATACCACTCCCGTTACCTTTTGTGCCTGTGATAAAACACCATGACCAAGGCAAATAATAGAAGAAAGAATTTATTTGGGGCTTCCAGTTCCAGAGTGTTCGAGACTGTGAACACCATGGCAAAGAGCACAGTAGCAGGCAGCAGGAATGGTACTGGGAAAGTAGCTGAGAGATCACATCCTGAGACAACATCATGAGAAAGAGTAAATGTGAGTGGCTTGAATCTTTGAACTTTGAATCACCTGCAGTGATTCAGTTCCTCCAAAAAGGCCACATCGCCTAATCCTTCCAGAACAGCTTCATCATCTAGGGACCAAGTGCATGAGCTTATGGTCTCCATTATTATCTAAATGATTATAAGTACTGAAATAGGTTTCATTACTTTCTTGGAAGGAATTACTGCTTACCTTCTATAACCCACAGATTGTAGTTATAATTTTAATAGCTATGAATATTGCATATCTATTTTAGCATCTAAGAAACGTCTAAAGTACTTATTTTCCTTTATGTCTCTTGGACACACACAATGTATTTTATTTTATTATTATCATTTATTGATCTGTTTCTGAAAAAAATCAATGTGTGATAACATGGATAATCGCAGCACTTGGAAGGCAGAGGCAGGTGGATCTCTGTGAGTTCAAGGCCAGCCTGTTCTACAAACCGAGTTCCAGAACAGCCTGGGCTACAGTTCTGTTCCAGAACAGAAAAAAAAAACCCTTCCTTAAAAAAAATAGAAAAATGAATAAAGTAGATTTGGGGAAGAATGAAAGAATCATTTTGTCTCTTTGAGGGAGAACTGATGTGGGATTCCCCTCTGCATGCTCTGAATATGTTTTATTGCCATTGGGTAATAAAGAAGCTGTTCCTTCAACCAGTTGCTTAAATGAGTAAAGCCAGAAGGAAAATTTGAACAGCGATGTAGAAAGAGTAGGCGGGGCCTCAGAGACCCAATGTAGCCGCTGAAGGAGACAGATGCCCAGGAACCTTATTGGTAAATGACAAGCCTCATGGTAAAATACAAAATAATCATAATGGGTTAGTTTTAGATGTAAGAGTTAACTAGAAATATGCTTAAGCAATAGGCCAAGCAGTGTTTTAATTAATGTAGTTTCTGTATGATTATTTTGTTATTTTGGATCTGGATGGCCAGGAAACAAACAAGCAGCCTCCGTCTACATGGCATTTTCCATTTGCAGCACATTTCAGTCTGACACACATTCATGTGACCACAAGAGTATTTGCATACTAATATATATCTGTACATATATATCTTAGTGATAATAAATCATAAATAAATTTATTTTAAATCAGTTACATAGCATACATATAAATTTGCCACTTATTAATGCTAAAATAAAATTTATATGAGAATATTTAGTGCAGTGTGGGAAGACAATAGGAGTTAGATGCCTGAGCTGTCATACTTGTGCACAAAATTATGTCATAATAGCATCCAATTCATAGGCTCAATGTGACTATTGAAGTAATGCACTCAGTCTCACATATGCTTCAGTGACTGCCCAAACATTATTTTGATTGATAATTTTTCTATTATTTAACTATAAGCTAGGAGAAGAAAGACTCAACATATTTATCTAACACAGAAAACCTGAAGCATGCTGAAATTTTAATGATGTTTAAAAATGAACATCCCTTGCCATCAAATGAAACTTCAAGTACAAGAAATGGGCTCCATCTAACTGTGCTGTTGGCCAGAGGGGCCCCATAGGAACCCTCAAACAACACAGGCTGTTGCCAAAGCTGTTGGTCGCTCTTCACAAACTGATAGTAAGCCTCAGTTTTGAAGACAACACCTGCATATCTCTTTGAATGTAGGGAAGTCAAGATGGTGCCATTCTAAAGTCTTGACCCCTCCTCACAAGTGTTCATAGTACTGGAAGGTACTCTGCATGCTAGGAGAGGATAACTGTGAACAGAAGCCCACCTCTCAACTCTGGGCTCTACAATGGTAATCTCCTTGGAAGATATACTTGTGCTAGAGCGGTGCAAAGCTGTAGAGTAACCAACCAATATCTGATTTGTTTTAATACCCACTCTGTGACATGGAACATATCCCCAGCACTGCTTATGTGTTCAAGAACTTGAAGCTCAATATGCCATGGGCCTACGGGAAAACCAAATACTATGATTCTGCTAGGAATAGAGCAAAAAAACAACTCCTAATGACATTCTGCTATACATGTAGATCAGTTCTTGCTCAGCCATCATTGAGAGGCTTCCTCTCAATGTAGATAGGAACAAATACAGCGACTGGACACCAGACATTATGCAGAGAGTGAGAGAATTAGAATATTGAGTTTGAAATGGGATATCCCCTTCAAACCCCTCCCCTCAGAGTTCAGAGAACTATGCAAAAGAGTCAAAGGACATGGAAGGCATCAAAGAAGTCATTCTAGACACAACAGGACTGATGTAAATATGAACTCACAGGACTGTGTCAGCACATACAAGGCCTGTACAGATCTAAGCCAGATGGTGTTTCCGACTGAGAAGGTAAGTGGAAGCAAGCCTTTATTCTTAACCCAGAAGCTACAACCAGTTGAAAACCTCTCATAAAGGAAAAGTTAATTTTCTCTAAAGAAGACTCACTAGTATGAAAACAACAGTTAGAGGTAGATTCCCTACCCAGGAGTAGATGTCAATGCAAAACCAACTCAATGCCACCTTTGGAGTTTATTTTCACTCATAGTACTTCATCTTAGCATTTATCTTACAGTTTATTTTTTATCCTACAGTTCTATCACATCTAGATTGTGGTTTCCAATCTATATGTGTTTTTATGAGATTTATGTCTGTACAAATGCATGTGTGTCTGTGTCTGTTTGTGATTCTTTTGCTTTTTCTTTGTCAGTTTTTTCTTTTATTTGTTTTGTCCTCTTCAGGATTGTTTGCTTTTATTTTATATTATAACTATCATCATCATCATCACCATCAGGTGTCTATTTTGTAATGAGAGAGGGCAAGAAAGGATGTGGATTTGGGTGGTTAGGGAAGTAGGGAGCATCTGGAAGAGTTGGGGGAGGTGAAACAAAATCATAATATATTGTATGAAAGAATCTATTTTCAATAATAAAAGAAAAGAAGAAAAGAAAAAGCTGAAAACAAATAACAGGCAGACAGATGGCAACCAAACCCTACATCCCCCTTCTTGGTAGCTACATAGGCAGATTCAGTTTCCTGGAGCACTTTTTCCCATATGAAAACAATGTTGTGTGCCACTATTTGTCAAGTATTAAAATACAGATTAGCTTAATGTGCCCTCTGCATGCCTTTCTGACAAGTGCCAATAATAGAATTTTGAAAATAAATTAAAGTCATGAAAATTTCACATTTATTTTGAAAAAAATAACCTTCAAAGTGGTTAGTGTAGAAGAAAGCATCTTTAATAATGTACTTACAAACGTGGCACTGTATTGCTGTTGTGGTTTTTTTTATTTCTTCTTCCTTTTATTTTACTTCTCTTTTTCCCCCTTCTTTCTTAGCTAGAATTAAATACAATATTTTAATTGTGTTCCACATGTTATTTTTCTAGCAAATACATTAGGTTAATCAATTGTTATCTTGAAGAACAAATATTGCCTCATTTCTCTCCTACTGTCTTCCTCTACTCATCCCTTTTCCTGTTTTCATGTCTATCTTGTATAAGCAGGAAGTGCTCATAGAATATTGAATGTTCTGTAAATATCCCAAGCTATTAAAAGATGTAGAATACATCTGAGAAATTTTAAACCTTCAGCAAATTATTGTATTTAAATTTACTTGATAAAAATCGAGACAGGAATCAAACCTGATCTAAAACAGATATACTGAACCTGATAGAAGAAAAAGTGGGGAATGTCCTTGAATGTATCAGTAGAGGAGATGACATTTTAAACAAAATACTGATTGCATGGGAACTAAGATCAACAGTTAATAAATTGAACCTCATAAGACTTAAAACCTTTTGTAAGGCAGAGAACACTGTCCATCAGACAAAGTGACAGTCTAGAGAATGGGAAAAGATTTTTACAAAGTACACAACTGATAGAGGGCTAATATTAAAAATATGCAAAACCACCAAGAAACAAGATATCAAAAAACCAAATAATCTAATTTAAAACTGTGAAATAGAACTAAAAGAGAATTCTCAGTAGTAGTATCTCATATGGCCTAGAAACATTTATAGAAATGTTCAACAACCTTAGTCATTAGGGAAATGCAAAACTACCTTGAGATTCAATCTTATACCTCTCATGATGGTTAACATAAAACTACAGTGACAGCTCAGGCTTGTGAAGGTTTGAAGCAAGGGGAACTCTCCTCCATTGCTGGTGAGAGGGAAAACGCACAATCACTATGGAAATCATATGGTGGTTTCTCAGGAAACTGGGAATCAATTGACCTCAAAACCCAGCTATAACATTTCCAAACATATACCCAAAAAAGTTTCATCTTGCCACAAGAATACTAACTCAATTATGTTCATAACAGCTTTATTCATAGTAGCCACAAACCAGAAATGACCTAGAAGTTCCTCAGCCAAAGAATGGATAAAAACATTGTGATATATATCTATATATGCATATGTATATGTACATATACACACATGTGTGAATACATACACATTCATATATGTGTATTTGTACATATACATGCATACATGCATGCATATATGTTATGCATGTATGAGTTAATATGTATATCACATATGTGATATGTGTGTATATGTGTATGTTCATAAATATGATATGTATATACGTATGCATATGCTATATATGTATATATCAGAGTCAATTCCAGAATAACCAAGGGCACATCATTAAATTATTGTTTTTAGCATTCCTGAGTCTCTTTTGTTTCTTTTCATCATAGAGACCTCAATCTTTCAAAGGAAGTAGCTATTATTGTCAAAATATGCATAATATGTATGATTTGATACAAATTAAATAATACGTTGTCAATCATTTATTATAGTTACACTTCAAATAAGAATTGGAAGTGATTTAAATTGTTTCCTTTAGCTGACACTATCATTTTTCTTGTACTTAACAGTAAGTGTTTCATTGAATAATCAGTGTTTGAGTTGTTTACAATGTTTGGGTTCTAAGAGTTCAGCATTGCACATTTTGTGCATGTGTGTATGCACATATACATAGTTTTAAAAATTATCCATGTTAGAATTTAGGAGGCATTTGCTGAAATACAGTCATTCAAAGGGAATGCATGAATTAGAATGCCAAACCACAAGCAGTGTAGTAGAAATTTCTTTCCATAGTTTTAGAAAATCCATACTTATGTAATATTCTGTACCTTTATCCTTTTGTAGAAGGGTAATGACAGTTCCTACATAGTTTATTAAGTGTCCTTGTCATTATTACTCACTACAGGGACACTAAGGTAATCATCTACCATGAACTGTCTGTTGGATTGGATCTCCTACTTTGATAATTATCTGGAAACATTTAATTATTCTGGCATTGATTCATTTTTTAATGGTGTGTGGTATGATTACTTTCTGCTCTGTTGTTTCTATTGTCAACCTTTTAAATGCATTTTTGATCCAAAAATGTGATGACCAAGTCAATATAGCAATATTTTAAATTTACTTGTAGTTACTGATTTGTTAAATTCCTTTTATTACTAATTTCACTGATATCTTTGATGTTTTTGAACATATATGAATTCATACATTTATATATATAAAATGACATGATTTAGAAGGCTTCATTTTCTTGGTGGGCTTCATCCCCCTGGCTCTTACACTCTCTGTTTCCTGAGTCTTGAAAAGGGAGATTTGATGGAGACACCCAGTTTATGGCTGAGAGTTCTGAAGTCTTTCATTTTCTACAGAATGTCTGGATGTGGGTCTCGGTATTTGTTCCCATCTGCTGAAGAAAGAAGCTTCTCTGATGGTGCTGAAGAAAGGCACTGATCATAATTGTCTTTCTTGGTCTGGGATACCTTGCTCAGCATAATTATACTAATTCTGTCCATTTACCTGCTTCCCTGGTGTAGCTGATTCCTTTAAAATTTTGTGTGTTTGACTTCTTATGTTTGTGCATGGTGTGTGTGTGTGTGTGTGTGTGTGTGTGTGTGTGTGTAATATGAGTATGTGTGTCTTAGCATGTGTGACAAAGCTCAAGGGTAGAGGTGAGAAGACATCCATTGGTTCCCAGTCTCGCATTCCACTTTTAAATACCGGGTTTCCCCTTTGCCTCTGTATGTGCAAAGCCAGCACATATGTGAGCATCCATACCTTCTCTTGTCTCTACCGCTTATCTTGCTTTAGTCACATTGGATTTACAGATGTGTACTACAGTGTCTATGTTTACTTGATTCCAGAGAATCCAAACTCTTGTCATGCTTGCTCAGCTAGTGCTATGTATACTGAGCTGTCTTCCAGACTTACTGACTTTTTGAAAGTTGTCTTCTGTGTAAACATTGTCATAAGATTACACTGTATTTTCTTTTGTCATATTATCAGTTTAATATTTGGTTATTTATTTGCATATGTAAATGCATAGAGGCTCAATGCAGAATCAGCCATAAAAATGAGCAGTTCTAGCAGGTGTAGTGCCTATTTCTGAAGCTCTGTAAGTCCATTTAAGAATAACATAGTGTCTCTTTAAAGAGAGTTTAAGTAACTATTAAGAGAATTTTGTAAATCATTTGGTACTCAGGTGTCTAGGTAGTCATGTTAAGTAAACTAAGTAAAATTCAGACAAATGTTGCACTTTCTTTCCCACAGAGGGAGATTTATAAAGAATAAGTAATACCCTGAAGTATAAGTGGAGCTGTGTAAAGAGGAGGGACACCAAGTAGGAGATGAGAAGTAAGAAGAAAAGGCAACAAAGAGTTAGCAATATCATCAAAGAAAATACACCCACTCCTTTCTTTTTCTTTGATTTTTAAACTAATGTTTTTTTTATTTTATAAATAGAAAAATATGTAAATTCATTTTTCAAATAAGGAAGAAAATTCTCAGCATCCACATTTAGTCACTGGTATATTCTCCCTTGCATAACCCCCCATGGTGAACTGGTAAAAATTCTGGACTCTGAATTCAGTGATTCAAGTCTGTATCTCAGTGGAAACTGTTCATTGAAGAAGAGACCTGGCCAAGTCATCCTCATCAACTCAGACCATGAAACCCAACATAACTGGGCTGCCCATACCTGTGTCAGAATTGCCAGGAGCATGTTTCATGTTCTTCCTTATGCATATAGAAAATATGAATATATATTTATTTATATATTATACAAGTGATAATAAACACATTTTTATATTTTTTCTTTTCTACACTAAATATACACCAAGAAGAAAACTTGACATTTTACACAGTTACTCTTCTTTTGATGCTAGTTTATTTTAAAACAGCTAATTAACAATGTATGACTTTTTAAAAAGTCATTCTACCATCATTACCCTCTATTGGTACAATCTGCACTTGTTCACTAGATAACATATTTCTAGGATTTAAGCCAATATTACAACACATGCCATGACTTTAGAGCTCATAGATGGAGATTTCTCTCCTTTTTTATCATAAGAGGCCATTGCTTTAGGTCAATATGTTTCTTTAGGTCAATAATACAAGAACATGTATTTTATTATGACCTTTTCCCTTTAGACAAAATGAAAATCATTCTATTTCCTGGTAATTTTTCTTAAACCACATAGAAGCATCATTACATCAGTTTCAAAGGCAAGTTCTGTATATAATTAAATCACACTCAAATATGGGCAGTAATGAACTTTCCGATATAATTTAATCAAATGGTCATTAATTAATGGTGACTCCTTACTACCAACAATCTCGCAACACTGATGGGTTATCATAATACAAGTTTAAGGTATCATACAATTTATTCTATAAATATTACATATTTCTTTGTGAGTGAAAAATATCTAGCAATTTACTTGCTTGAGTACTGGTCTCATTATGTAGCTAAGACTTTCCCTGAACTTACCACTCTCTTCCTTTGTCTCCTGATTGTTAGGATTAAAGTTCTGTTAACCTGCACCCAGAGAAAGGCTTATTAAAAAACAAGAGAGCAACCATGATGATGAGGTCAACTGCATGATGCTTTTAGATATAAATATTTGTAAATCTAATCAAATTTGCTGATTTCTTATTTTTATTAGTTTTATTTAATCCATTATATTTTATTGAAATTTTGTTCCTTTTTAGAGAATTTCACACATGCATATGTGTTTTGCTCAGTCCCAAGACTTGAAAGTTTGTAAAAGCCAGAGCTAGTTAGTGGATATCTGCAGCAAAGCAGCATTTGCCAAGTCTGTCAGCACTTCTACACACATGAGCTCATCGTGGCTGTGACTACACACTAGAGACCTATGCAAGATCAAATCGGACAATATCCCAGCACAAAACTGAGAAGGGCTCATGAAGCCCCACCTCTAGCTTCACAATAAAAATCTCACAATGTGAAATGCCTAATATAAGAAGATTCACTCAGCATTTTGTCTTTAAGGACTTGTTTCACTTAGAAGTGTGTCTTATGGCTCATCTGCTTAGTCTTAAAACAGCATATTTATTCATTCCTAAGAACATTAATATTAAATTCCATAAAATGCCATGTTTTGATTATTTGGTCATTTGTACACTTATTTTTAAAGAAAGAAATTTAAAGCATTGTGTTATGTCAGATTCTGTGAAAGCAGGTGGTTAAGAATAAAGAGATTAGGAAATTAGCAAGTTATCACAAGAGAGAAAGATTATCATAGATGAAAAGAAGCATCCTTGAGTTACTTTCTCGGATAACTGAATCTGGTACTGGTCAGGATGTTGATATTAGTCTACATTGCTATTTGACTACGTAACTTTCCCCAGCTCCAGAATCCTGTTTTGTTGCTTGTTCCCAAGAGGGTATTGCTATTGAGGACCAGACAGAACAATTTTATCACTGTGTGGTTGCCTTTGAAATTTATACCAGATCTTTTCCCCACCTACTTCTTGTCTACCTTAATGTGAATATCCCCTACTACATGCTCCTAAACCTATGATGCTGTTTATCTCAATAGAGCCAAAGAAGAAAGAAGGTTGCCATGGAGTGAATGTTCCAGATCCATAAAGCAAAATATACCCTTCTTTGCTTAAGTTGTTCTGTCAGGTATTCTGATCATGGAGATATAACATTGACAACTGCAGTTCTCTTGGCCTCCTTTCCTTGGGAAAAATTTATGTTCCTATATGTAGGTGTAGTAGGAAAAAAATTGAAGAACAGAGAAAGAAAGAGACTCAGAGGGTATTTGTATGGGGAGAGATGAGAAATAATAAACTAGGAATGTAAAACAATGTGATTTGTCTGACCTTCCTCACAAAAAATGGTAGAACATGCCTATGAAACCTCAGTAGTTCTCAAAGAACAACCTAATACCACTCTCCAAAGGAATCCGTAAATTTTTAGATGTTACTCTCAGAGGGAGAATCAAAGAAAAGTAGGGTTATATCTAAATATAAAATTTTAGAGGGTTTCTCTTACTGCATGCAGCAAACTACCTACAAGGCCTCTGAGAGGAATTATGGCCAAGAATGTGTTGCTAGGAGTCAGGGACTTCAAACCTGAATTCAAAAATTCTAGAAGTGATTACCCACCAGAAAAAGAATTTATAAATTTTGTATATTCAGTGATGGATAAAATAGAGTAAGAATTAAAAAATGACTTAGTAAACAAGATGAGCTTGACAGTCTATAACAATTTAGGCTTCTTATGATACAATATGATAATTTAGAAATGTATGGTATTGTTAATGGGCATATTATCCTTTATGGTAGTACTGTGTGCTTCTTTATCTATTTTAGAATGTGCTTTAATGGAGTGCAATGTTACAGTTGCAGTATAATGTAGGAGGCTTAAATAATGTATGATTACCAGAGTCACTGACTTAAGTGAAGTGAATGAGATACCTCTGATGCATCTGGCACGGTCAGGGTGGTATGGTGTGGTGGTTTGAGTGAGAATGGTCCCCATAGGCTCACATGTTGGAAGCTTGGTCATCTGAGTCTGTAACTGTTTGAACAGGTTAGAAGGGCTAGGAGGTAAGGCTTGATGGAGTAGGTGTGGTTTTGTTGGGTGAAGAGTGTCACTAGGAGTAGGTTCTGAGGTTTCAAAAGTCCAATCCAGGTTTGATATCTCCCTCTCCTGCTCTCTCTCTGCTTGTGAATCACTATGACTTCCCCAACACTATGACGCTTCCTGCCATGCTCTATGACAAGATAATAATGAATTAAGACTCTGAAATTGTCTTTAGGCCCCAAATTAAATGTTTTCTCCTTGTAAGAATTGCCTTAGTCATGGTATCTTTTCACAACAATAGAACATTGACTAAGGGATATGGCCACAGAGGTGAGAAAACCTTAAAAGAGATTTCCAAGTAAAATGAGGAGGCACAGAAAAACAAAACATAAAAATAGTTATGGATGGATGGTGAGGGGAACTGGAATCAGAGGATCAAAGGGATGGGCTCTGGGAAAGGAAGGGAAAACTGGGAAGTATGGCTAAAAATAAGGACCATTTGAGAAGTCATAGAGAAACAATATAGTAGAAGCTTCAGGAAATACATACATATGCTAAAGTGATTTAAATGAGATTGCCAAATAATAGGGAAGATAGAGCCCCCACTGAAGGTCTCTTGTAAGCAACGGAAGCTTCTAGTGCTAGGAATGGGTTTTATCCAACTGAGTTGTTATCCAAAAGTTTCACAGAAATGACTCAGGCTGTTGCCAAAGCTATTGAATGATCTTTCCAAACTGATGTTAACACCCTATTGCTGAAGACAACACCTATACAACTCTGAGCACAGAGAAACTGGTGTCCATCCAGGGCCTTCATCCCTATAGACTAATGCTCATGGTACTAAAAAGGTACTCTGTATATATGAGAAAGGTAAACAGCAAACCAGCTATGAGCTCTTTGTTCTATAATGGTGACCTTCTTTGCAAGATTCGCTGATACAATAATAGCACAGTTTGGGGAAGTAACCAAACAAGACACAGATTAATTTAAGACACACTTTATGAGATGGAATTTATACCTGGGACTGCTTGATTGGCCAAGAACCTGAGTTTAGATCATCCAGGGACCTAGACGAAGACTGAATACTACTGATTTTCTAAAGAAATGTCGAAATAAAATGATTCATAACCACATTATGTTATACTCTTAGATGAGTGTCTTGCTCACTCCTCACCAGAGAAGGTTCTTCTTGTAGAAAATGAAAATTAATACAGAAACTTACATCCAGACAATATGCTGAGATTGAGAGACACTCAACACTAGATGTGATGTCTCCATCAAATCCCCCAACCCCTCAGGTATCAGGGAATCCTGGGAATGAGAAAGCAGAAAGAGTTTCAGAATCAGAGGGAATGAAAACAAAGCCATCTAAATAGGGAATTGAGACAGCTGGTACAGGTTCTGCGGTGGTCTGCACAATATGGGGTTCTAAAGCTAGAGAAGAGGTGAACACATGCCACCATAACCCGGAAGCTAGCTCCAACTGATGAGCATTTGAACATGAACAATTAGTTTCCTCCAAAGTGGTGTGTTACTGTGGAAGCAAACCACTCTTAGGGGAAAACCCTATACCCAATACAAATGAACTAAATGGAATCTTTAAAAGTCTTTGCCTCATAATGTTGTGAAAGGCGCTTTTTAAACCTTACAGACTCTTTGGTAATATATACTATGAGTCACGGCATTTTTTTTAATATTTTTTATGTGTGTCTCTGCATGTACAGTTGTTCCTTGCTATTTTTCTTTGGCTCCTTAATTCATTCACTCCTTCCTTTCTTCCTTCCTTCTTTCATTGCTTGTTTGTTTCTTTTATGTGTGTCCTATTCAAACCTTTTTTTTAAAATTTTATTTATCACTATTTCTTAGGAGCCTCTATCTCTTCTAAGGAGGACCAGAAAGGGTATAGTTCTGGATGGAAGTGGTGGTTAGGAGGAACTGGGAGGATCATGGGGCGGGGGCAAGGAAACTAATCAGAATAGAGTATACGAAAATATTTTTTCAATTAAAGAAAAATACATTTAGAAAAATAAAATAAGATAGACAAAAAAGAAAAACAATGACAACGGCAGTAATAGTCAAAGCCCAAAGTTAAGTAGGTAGGGAGCTATAGAGGATTAGGGAGGGTTGGTACAAGGGAAAACATGATATTATATAGAGTTTGAAAAGAAAACAGATGAGATAGAACTCAACAACAACCCAAACAAAAAGTAGCAGTTTCTCTGCTCCCAGTTCCTGCATCTCATTAGCAGTTTTAGACACTGACAGGGAGAATTTCTTAGTGCCCTGTCAATGAAAGAAACTTACATTCTCATCCATTTGCTTGTCTGTTGAATAGCCAAAAATATGTAAAAACTATCTTCCAAAGGTTGAGAATCCTCAAACACTCAATATAGTTGGCTTACATAAAGATGTGTTTTAACAATTAGTCATTGTTTTTGTCTAGTGAGCTCAACTAGTCTACATGATATTAGAAAATTTTCCATAATTAATATCAATGGATATTTTTATGTAAAATGTACAATCATTAAATATGTTTATAAACAAATCAAGAAATAATTTCTTCAATAGCAATGATTTCTCTGGTGATCAAAAGAAAAATTAACAAAGAAGTAAGTTCCCTCTTAAGAACTCATTGCTGACCAGTTCCTAATGTGAACACTAAATTCCTCATGGAAGTATATAAAAAA
>JAQHUG010000087.1:7336885-7369687 GCA_028555095.1 Dicrostonyx torquatus | reverse complement strand
GAACTCTCTAGTGGCTGGCTGCTCTGCTTCTCTGATCTTCAGCATGATCCTCTATATATCACTCTGTGTTTTTATTATTAATAACAATTAGAAAACATGCTACAAATGATATTTTCTCAGAAAATTGAGAATCTACTTCAAAACACAACTGTATCACTCCTGGGCATGTACCCAAAGGATACTTCATCTTATTACAAGATGTAATAAGTTTAAGTTGTAATAGTCAGAAACTAGATATCCTTCAACTGAAGAACTGATAAGGAAACTGTGGTACATTTACAAAATGGAGTATTACTCAGCTATGAAAAACCTTGACATCAGAAAGTTTGGTGGCAAATAGATGGAACTAGAAAAGATCATCCTGAGTGAGGTAATCCAGACCCAGAAAAAAAGCATGGTATGTACTAACTTATATGTGATTAGCTGTAAAGTAAAAAAAGAACCATACCACAATTCACAGACCCAAAGAAACTAAGTATCAAGTCAGGCTCAAGTAGGGGATGCATGAATCTCACTGTAAAGGGGAAATAGACTGCACATTGCCAGTGGACAGGGGGAAAGGTTAGGTAGGGGGCATGGAAGGGAACAGGAGGAATCAAGTGAGGCGAGGATGAAGGGAGAGTGTACTGGGAGGGACAACTGGAATGTGGGGGGAAATCTCTGGGATGAGCTAGAGACCTAGAGCAACAGAAACTGTTAAGAATCCATTAGGGTGTCTCTAGCTAAGACTCCTAGCAACAGGACATACAGAACCTGAACTGATCATCTTCTATAAGCAGACAAGACTTTCAGTAGAGGGATTGTGACACCAACCCTGTCACAAGCCCTTCAATGTACAAATTGTCCTATCTACAAGATGTTCTGGGGTAAAGATGGTGCAAAAATTGTGGGAGTGACCAAATAATGACGGGCCTGGCTGGAGCTTTATACCACGAGATGGAGCTCACCTTTGAGGGCCAGGACCCAGAGGCAGGATACCATAGAGTCCTAGGAGAGACCAAGCATGATTTGGGGGAAAATTTCAATTAAATGATTTTTACTGATACTCTGCTATACCCATAGACTGGGGCCTAGCTTAATTACCATTAGAGAGGCTTCATCCAGCAACTGATGGAAACAGACACAGACGCTCACAGTCAAACATTAGACAGAGTTCACGGAATTCTGCTTAAGAGGGGAAATAAGGATTGAAGGAGCCAGTGGGGTCAGGAACACTACAAAAAACCTACAAAACAACTAACCTGGACTCAGAGGCTCACAGAGACTAAACTGACAACCAGAAAGTCTGTAAGGTAGCTTGTTCTTCTTGTAAGACTTCTAACAGTGAGAGCAGGAGCTATCTCTGACTCTGTCTGCTTTTGTAAGTTCTTCCTCCTACTGATAACCTCATCCATTCTTAAAAAAATAGGAGGTAGTTAGCTTCACTGCAACTTGATATACCAAGACTAACTAATATCCATGGGAGGCCTGCCCCTATCTGAAAAGAAACAGAAGAAAGGGAGAGGATGAGGAAGAACTGGGAGGAGAAGAGAGAGGGGAAATTTGTTTAGGATGTAAAAACAAAAAATAAAATAAAAGAAGTTCAAACAAAAAAATTAAGGACTGTATAGTCAAATAAGCAGAAATATAAACTAATTAATCTATCCAATACCTTGACAAGATAGTCTCTAGAGAGAAAAAATTGGAAGAGATAGTCGAAGGCATGAAGAAAAACATTCATCAATGAAACTGAAACGCTGCATAAGAATGAAACAGACGTGAAATAGTCAATTCCATATGACTATTCCTCAGGGCTAGAAAGGTTCTTAGCTAAAAAAGGTACATCCAAACCCAACAATGTGAATTCCACCTGAGGGGTCCACATGATAGAAGGAGAAAGCCAACTCCTGAAAACTGTCTTCTGGCACCTGTAAGAACATACTGGTATGTACACACTCAAATATACAATAAGTGACTGAATGGAAATGGAAGAATCTTTCTTACAGTTATGAACACAAGTATCAACAACAAAAATGTAACAACTCAAATCTAGAGGTATTTAATAATAGCTTATGCTTAGGGTGTGTAAGCTGTATCCCATGGATTAACTAATTAATGAAATTAATTTTAAAATAAATTTACTCACTTTATTTTATCACTCAAAACTTACTGTCACTGAATGCTGGCAAAAGTGAGTAGCTTTTCATGACAAGAACACTTATTGAATCTAAACAATCCACACTAGGACGTATTTGCAAATAACAATATGTGAGGCCTGTTTTTCTTGGTTGGAGTACAATGTTTTAGATTTTCACCCGTTTACCTGAAATTTTAAGTTTTCATTTTTCTTTATGGCTGAATGACATTTCATTGTTTATGATGTCACTTTTCATTATCCCTTTATCAACTGATGGATATATAGGATCAATTAGTATGCATTGATTAGAGATGAACAAGTTTCTCCGCAGCAGGATGTAGAGTCCTTTGGCTTTATGTCTAGGAATGGTATAGCTGTATTATGTAGAAGGTACAGGTTGAGCTTTGTTGCTTTCAAGAGTTTTAATTTTGGCTATTTTGCAAATTCCCATTTTCATATATAAAAATCAATACCAATATTTACAGAAAGTACAGATGATACTCTGAGAGCCTACTGAAAGAAATATTGATAAATTAAGTGTATCTTAGCAAAATGGACACATGGAAGAATAAGATACTGCAGCCTAAAAATAAAGATGTGAAGTGTTGTTTTGTTTTTTGAAAATGGCATAATTACCACACAACAAGGAAAAGTGATATTTTTAAATATATAGGGTAACTTCCTAGACTTTTATATCACAGCTTCTGGTCACATTAACTTCAAATTTATCAAAGGCATATGTACAAAACTAAAATAACAAAACTATGGCAATGAAAGTTTAAAACCTTTTGTTTGTAAGGTTTTAGATGTCACCAGAACAAAAAAGTTAAACAAAAACAAAGAAGTAAACTTTGAAAACTGCACTTAACTAAAATTAAAACCACAAGAAAACTAGTAAATGGAGAAACCAAAGAAATATATGTTATATACCCAAATGAAAAGCTTATATCTAAACTACATAAAGTACTTTCATGAGGCTGAAGAGATGGCTTAGTAGTTAAGAGCATGTACTGCTCTTGCAGAGGACCTGTGTTTAATTCTCAGCACCCAAGTCAGGTGGTTAATAATTGCCTGTTACTCTTGTTTCCTGGAATTCACACTATTTTCTTGCCTGGATGTACACCTGCACTCACAATATACTGTTACACAACACTCACACCCACATGAACACACATATGAATAAAATGAATCTTTAAAATTTAAGACCTGTTACATAGATCCAAGCTCAGCCTGATCACAATCAGATAGGTTTTCTCCAGCCGTTGATGGGAACAGATACAGAGACCCAACGTCAAACATTAGGTTAAATTGTAGGAACCCCATAGGAGAGGGAAAAGAAAGATTGCAGGAACCAGAAGAGTCAAGGAAACCAGGAGAACATAGTTCACAGATTCAGCTAAGCAGGGCTCATGGGGGCTCACAGAGACTGAAGAGGCGACCAAGGAGCCTGCACAAGTGTTCTGTAGGTCCTCTACATGCATGTTGTGGTTGTTTACCTTGGGGGTTTTGTTGGATTTAGAACAATGGAAGTAGACATAAGTCTGACTCTTTTGCCTGCTCCTAGGTCTCTTTTTCTTTTACTGGGCTGCCTCATCCAGCTTTGAATAAAGGGTTTGTGTCTAGTCTTATTGTATCTTGTAATTCTATGTTTGGTTGATATCACTGGGAGGACTGCTCTTTTCTGAAGGGAAGCAGTGGAGCAGTAGATGGGTGAAGAAAGGACAGTGAGGGTGGGAGGATTGAAAGGAGAAGAGGCTGTGGTTGGCATGTATTGCATGAGAGAAAAAAACAAAGAGAAAAAACTATTACTATTAATAGTTACTATTAAGAGTGAAAAGAACATACAAGGTATTTGAACAAGGTATTCCAAGCAAGCTACTGGAGTGTCTAAAAGAACATCTAAGAACACCTGACATTTTAGAAGAACTGACAAAAGCAGAACACAATGGGGTGCTGTGTCACCAGAATTCGATGCCTAGTTATCAACAAAACTTAGAACTTAGATCCTTCTTCTACAGGGTAAGAAATCTGAAATGGTGCTGCCAATTGACAATTCAGTTACTCAAAAGTGTATGAACAGATTTTACATGATCATATTTTACATATCAAGTTCTTACACAATAGGTGGTAATGGAATTTTTTCTTTGTAAAATTTATTCCTGAAATCTTACCACAGTATTTTCCATTACCGCCATACGTAAAAGCATCTCAACTATATATCACAAGACCAATGAGTCAATGAAACCTTCTTTATGGATTGGATGGGTTCTTGTTGGCCCACATAAAGAAGTGATGAAATGAATGGCATTTACTACAACATGGCTGAACTTTCAAAGTGCTACAATAAATAAATGAAGTTCTTTTATAAAAGAGCATGCTTCCATCCCCTGTGCTGTGCCGAGTAGAGAAGCGTGGGAGACACAAAGTTAACTGGAGTATTATGGGAAAACACAACAGCAATGGGATGCTTATACACTACAAATACTTCTAATATTAACTGTGGTGAGATAACGGTGTTTGCAGAGATGAACATACAAAAAACCGTGTGAATGTATGACTCCTATGGATGAAATTTGTACCAAAATGCTCTTTAAGAGCAATTAGTCATTTGAAAGATGAATAGCCTGTTGAGATGTCTGACTAGACTAGGTTATAACAGAAACAAGACTGGGAAATCCAGGGTTACCTGAATACCCTGATCTAAATTAAATGGTAAAAGAAATGAACAGAAAGCCTAGCTATTTATGTATGTCTAGAGTTTAGGAAAGTGGCAAATGTCATATTCCCTGATTACAAGAGGAAGTATAATAAAGTATGAGAAAGGAGGATGTGGGATGTTGAATTCTCTGTAATTCTAACCATTAGTTATTGTGTAGAAGTAGAGTCAGATAAAAGGCATCTGACTTCCACAAGACAATGTTCAGAGGAGAATTTTTGTCTGTATATAGAAGAAAATGGAGGAAAAATGAGAACAAATGTTTGGAAAGATTTAGTTTTCTAACTGTGTTAAAATGAAAAGTACAAAGTTGGTCCTTAGGCTAAAATTAGGTGATATGAATACAGGATTTTTTTAGGTTAAAAAAATACCTTAACATTTACTGAGGGCTTGCTTTGTTTTGACTTATGCTCACAGAAGAGAAAGGTCAGACATGGATATTCTGAGTTCCTGAAACCTGCTTTCACACTTGGATGATAACAGAAGAAAAGGGACAGGAAGGAAGTGACAAAAGAGCTTTGCTGCAATTGGTTAAGGTCAAATGAAGATTTATTGCATATTATAAGAGAAATGTTAAGGGAAAAAATTCACATACAAACCCTTCTTGTAACCATAGAAATGTTTTTAAAGGAAATCACTAATTTATACAAAAGTACTCTTATAGTGTGATGACATGATTGTAAGTAAATTTAAAGTTAAAAATATTTATCTGTTTTATTTCACTATTTTTCTTTATGGTGTGTGTGTGTGTATGCACATGTGCATGTGTTTGTGTATTGTGTGCATGTGTGTTTGTGTATGAATGTATGCACACAGGTTTACATGAATGTGCTCATGTATGTGTGCACGCATACTCTACAATTACTGGGTAAGGAGGCAGATGCTAGCTAAAGATCTCCATCACTCTTCACCTTGTTCCTTTAAGACATGCTCTGTTTCCTAAGACTAGAACTAGGCCATTAGCTGTTTGGAAGTTACATATATTAGTGGCCAATCTGGCTTTTTATATATCTGTTGGAATCTGAACTCAGGTCCTCACGCTTTTAGAACATATATTCTTACCCATGGAGCCACGTTCTCAGTTCTATTCTGAGAGACTTTTTTTTAGCATTTGTGTTAGTTTGATATTAAAGGAATTGTACTTTCAGAAAATGATTTTGAACTCACTATATAAAAATCAATTACTAAACCATTATAACTATTTACCAATGATGTTAGAAGCTATTGCAGTCAACACATTTCTACGACTGAAAAATATTAATTTATTTAAACAGTGTAATAAACCCTGTCATTAGATTTGATCAACATTTGCAAAGCACTTTCTGTATATCCTAATTGTGGAAGTTCTTTATCTGAAAAAAAAATACATAGTCAATATACTTGAAGTGGTTGTCTATTGGTGAGGGAAGGGTGAATGTGGAGACTATGGCAAGGTTCTTGGCCAAATTTGTTCAAATTCTGAAAAATTGTATATATAACATGAAGCCAGACATTCTCAGGAAGAATGTGCACCCTTTCTGTTGGCCAATGCTGACTACATGTAGTATGGTTTTACTGCTTTTTGTTGATTGATTAAACATATTTTTTGCTAGGATTTGTAGGCTTTGGAAGACACAGAGACCATGACCACTTTTATCTATTTATTTTTTTACTTTTTTATTGTTAAAAGAAAAATTTACATTTACTCCCCTTGTCCCAGGCCCTCCTGCTCCCCCACTACCCAACCGCCCTCCCCCCTTTTTTAAGATGGGGCAGGTTACCCTGCCCTGTGGAAAGCCCAAGGCCCTCCCCTCTCCATCTCGCTCTATGAAGGTATGCATCCATATAGAATAGGTTCCCAAAAACCAATACATGCAGAAGAGATAGATAGGTTCCTGTGCCATTATCATTGGCTTCTCAGTTAAGTCCCCATTGGCAGCCACATTCAGTTAGTCTGGTTTGGTCATATGCTCATTCAGTCCTGGTGAGCTGGATTTGATGAGCTCCCAATAGATCAAGCACACAGTTTTAGTTGGTGGGCCAGTCCCTCACGGTCCTGACTTCCTTGCTCATCTTCTCCCTCCTTCTGCTCTTCCACTGGACCTTGGTAGTTCAATCCCTTGCTTTGATGTGAATGTGGGTCTCTGGCTCTATCTCCATCCATCATGCGAAATTTCTATGGTGACGATCAAGATATTCAACCATGTAACAATGGGACAATGTCAGTTCAGGCACCCTCTCCTCTGCTGCCCAAGATGCAGGGTTGTCACTGGGAAGGTCTTTAGAGCTCCAAGGGCCAAACATTGGGATGGTTACCACTAGATGTGATACACAATCTACATTTCTGACTTGTCAATACTACAGAAAAAGATATTTTGTTGTTGCATAGTCATATAGAAGGTTACACACATGCATACAGATAGATATATGATAGATAGATAGATAGATAGATAGATAGATAGATAGATAGATAGATAGATATTGTTAAGTTTAAGAGGCTTCCTATTGATGAGGTTTTGTTTTTTGTCTATGATGTTTGCAACAAATGCTGAATCTCCTTTTTTTCAGTATTTGCTGAATATTTGACAACTTCCTTTGCAGTGAGAAGAGATAAGTAATGTCATAACAGACAAAAGCCAGGAAGTGACAAGGAGTCCTTAGTAGTTGATGGTTACCGACAGAGAGACGGTCAGTTTTATTTAAGAGCACAGCTGTTGGTAGGTTGAACATTCTCCAGTAGAAGACCACATATCTAAGTGTATATGGGCAACACCAACTAAAATTTATGCTTTCTTAATATGAGAACACGAATTTGGGTGGGTAGGGAAATGTATGTGGATCCTGAAAGAGATGAGAAATGGGTGAAAGTTATCAAATTACAATGTGGGAAATTATCTCAAAGAATCAATAAAAAGAAAAATATAAACTATTGAAGATACATGTGTAATATTTAATATATATGATGTCTCAGGTGCTCGTGATTATTTGACACACTACTTTTTGAAGATTAATACCATGTGTCACTACATTGGTCCCATACATAGGATTATTTCCTGACACCAGTATCAGTTAGAATTAGATTCTATGCCTTCTATCTATTTCCACTTAAACTCAACAGGACACTAACAAAGGTACAATATAACTAAATAAAACTTTTGTTTGTATAGCATGGTACTATGGTAGTCTGAGGCTGTTAAAAGTGAAGTCATGCTTTGTGAGATGGTACAGTGGTTAAGATTCCTGCTGTAAAGTGTGTAGTCCAGAGAAGGAAGAGAATAGAGATTCCCCCCACCCCAAGCTGGCTGGTAGAAATCCCTGTATCATTCTCATAATTTTCTGAGTTCATTGAAGGTTCCATCCAGATGAGGTGGAGAGCAATGGAAGAAGACAGAAGACTCCTAATATTAACACCACACTCCCCCCAGTCATTCACATTCACCTGCATATATGTATATATATATTACCACACATGTGGGCACACACTTCTGTACATGTACCCACATACTTATGTGTCCCACATACACATGGCCATGATAAAAAATGATGGATGTAGAAAAGAAGGGGTATGTACAAGTATGCTACAAGGACGAGATCACAATTTGTTACACAAAGTATTGTGTTTTTCTCCATTCTTTTAAAGCATACAGATAATTAGATTTCAAATTGTATAGCCATGTGCTTATTTTTTCATTTCTTTATATAAAAATCCTATTTTTTACTGATTATATAACTTCTTTTAACACACACTAAAGAGATTAAAATAAACACCAGGTCACTCTGAACTGTTGTGTCCTTGTCACTGGAATTTAAACTGTACAGTGCTTGCTGTAGATTCTTGCCCCATAAATAATCTCTCTCTCTCTCCCTCCCTCTCTCTCTCTCTCTTTCTCTCTCTCTTTCCCTCTCCCCTCTCTCTTTGCCATTGGTTAGCATCATTTTTTCAGACTTTAATTTATTGTCCATTTTGATTTGGTGAAGCAGGGACCAGAAGACTCATTAAAATTCAGTCCTGGAAATTCCTTTGCTAGAATATATTTTACCATATCAGATCTGCATATGTGATTTATTAATATGCTAGTGGTTTCTGGAAATATTCAGAGAAGGCCACAACTAACTGAAGGGGAATTAATTTTCAAGTCCTTGAAAATATGATAATTGTTTATAGCTGGTTTAACACAGACTGCTAAGAAGAATCAACTCTCCTAGCTCACAGTATTGAAGATCAGAATGTTATCATGCCTCTTCCTTATAGACACATAGACACATAGATTACTATAATCTTAGATTGAGTTGGTTAAATCTTTCAGGGGATAATATGCTGTATGCATTAGCATCTTATTTTAGTAATTTTATTGTCTAGGTCATCACATCATATATATATATATATATATATATATGTGTGTGTGTGTATACATATATATATATGTATATATATATATATATATATCTCACATCATTGTGGTGTGTAGTAAGAGGAGGAGTGGGCTGTGTCCCACCGCTGCCCAGCTCCCAGCCACTGGCTAGCTTATACCTGAAATAACCACACAAAAATTGTATTAATTTAATTACTGCCTGGCCCATTATCACTAGCCTCTTGTTGGCTAACTCTTACATCTGATTCAGCCCATTTCTAATAGTCTGTGTGTCACCATGTGTAGTGGGCTTACCGGGAATCATTCAGCATGTCTGACCCTGGTGGCTTCATGGTGGCTCTCTGTGAGCCCTCCCTATCCCAGAATTTCATTCTGTCCTCCCTGCCTATCTAAGGTTTTGCCCTATCAAAGGTCCAAGGCAGTTTCTTTATTCAACCAATGAAAATAACAGAAATACAGAAGGACCCTTCTATACCAGTGGTGGAGTCTGCTCCTTTAAATTTACTGACTTGTGTCCTTCAAGTCTCTATTCTTGAACATTTCTATTCAAAAAGCCTATCTATCTATCTATCTATCATCTATCTTTCTATCTCTCTCTATATATATATGTATATATACATATATATATAGATAGATAGATTTCTTATCACTTTCAGCCTTGAATCTAGAGAAAATATTTGACATTGTGTATTATTAAGACTCCAAAAAAGTAATTTCAAAAAATATTTTTTTCCTTTTTCTTTTTTTTTAATTGTTAAAAGAAAAATTTACATTTACTCCCCTTGTTCCCGGCCCTCCTTCTCCCCCACTACCCTACCGCCCTCCCCCTGCTTCCTTAAGATGGTGCAGGATACCCTGTCCTATGGGGAGCCCAAGGCCCTCCCCCCTCCATCTCAGTCTAAGAAGATGTGCATCCATATAGAATAAGTTCCCAAATAGTCAATACATACAGAAGAGATAGGTCCCAGTGCCATTATTATTGGCTTCTCAGTCAGTTCCCACTGGCAGTCACATTCATGGATGGAAATAGAAAACTCTATCCTTAGTGAGATATCCCAAACCCAAAAAGAAGAGTGTGGTATGTACTCACTCATTAGTGGACCTTAGCCATTAACAAAGGACATTAAGCTTACAGCTCACAAGCCTGCAGAATCCAAATACCAAGGTGAACCCAAAGAAAAAACATATAAAGATTTTCCTGGAAGTCGGAAGCAAACAAAATCGTCAGACAAAAAATATTTTTTTGATTTTAAGATGGTGATATTGGTGACCCGATTGTGTCCTTCAAAGTTAATATCGTGAAACTTAAATACAGGTGGGATATTTGTTAGAAGAGAGGCCTTTGTTTGGTGATTAAGGCTATGTCTTCATTAATGACTTTCAATATGGGGTATAAGGTAGATAAGTTTTCTTTCCTTCTTCTTTACCTGATGGTGTGGTGGAAAAGCACCCTAATGGGTTGTTGTCAGCACCCATGACCAGATCCTGTGTCTACTGTTTACTAGTGAACTGATCCTCCTGTCCCAGCCTCCAAAGCTGAGCTATCAGTATGAGTGCTTAATAAGACACCCAGTCTGTGGTGTACTCTCTTCCTGTCTTCCATTCTAAAAATTTACATTTCAGTACAGAGAACAAAACTTTTTTCTACAATTTATGATAAATTTATAGATCTCTATAGACTTTTCCAGCTTGTTTGTACAGAATTTAAACACCATGCCTGGTATTCTTAGATGCTGCTTGGCACCAAGTCTTGTATGGCTGCCCACAAACTGTCCATCTCTGTACAATTTTCTCTGTACCTTAGTTAAATCACACTTATAAGGAATGATAATAATTGCATCATTCATTTATGTATTATTCACACATTTTGAATATCTTGCCCACCAAAGATACTTAGTTGTTCTTTTGTGAAAAACAGTTATCTAATATTTAAGTGTTAAAATCAATTTCATTTTAGGTACTGTATATGAATTTAATGATGAGTTTTATGTATTACACAAAGTCTATGGACATATATAAGGACATAGTTATAGACATAATATAATCTTATAAAACTAAGGATATATGAAACCACACTAGTTCATCTGTAATTAAAGCATAATTTTAAAAATTATGAAAATATTGAGTTGGAAAAGAGGTGTTCCATGGTGATAAACAATGATTCAACCAAAAGGCATGGATTATTTAAAGAAAATGTCAGCACCAGGCACAGGATGCAATCCTATTTGTTTTTGAATAGGAAGGTCCCCAGAGACATCCAAAACAACCTAAATTATTGCCATTTTTGTTGTTTGCTCATTATAATTAGTAAAACCTTATTACTTAAGACACTACATACTTATGCTATATGTCATAGAGAAATCAGTCTTGAACTGACTAGAAAGCACTTACTGCTGGCTAGCTTTCATAGATCTAGAGGTCCACAAAATGGCTAAGATGGCTTCTTGAAACAAAAATACATCAGTGACATGTCCCAAAGTCTGACCCTGATTGCTAGAATGCTGACCTGTTGGGAAAGATGTACTCACTGAAGCAGTAGTGACAAGATTGTTTATGGGCTAACCAAATACTCAAGGAATATTATCAGTGACATACTGGATAACTTTTTAACACACAAAAAGGAATTAAGTATCTTGGATGGCAAGGTATTAAAAATGTATGAATAATATACAATCAAATTAAGAAGTCATATTATTTTGGTCTTTTACCTATGATTAAAAAGATAAAGCAGGATTACTCTACATGAAGGGATGCATTATTTGTTACTGTAAGCTTTGACAAAACCCAAGGCAAAGAAAGTAAGCCATAGTGTCTAGGTGAGAACATATTGATATTGTTTTGCTAAATGGTTATGTTACCATCTTGTTTGTAAATATTTATGTTTATGTCCATGGATCTGTACTCCCTTCATCCTCAATTAAAATGTTTCTCATTTCTTAGGGTAGTGGTTAATGCAGACACCCATAGCTGATGTAAATGCTATGAATAACTAAGTGAGAAACCAGCCATAGACAGCTCAATTATATCAACTCCCACTGAGACTCAAGGAACATCAAGAAAGAGCTGCCAAAAAGGGTTTAAGATTTGAAAGATGGGGAAGACATCTGTAAAACGTTAGCTTCTGGACATGCCAAAGATGCTATATTCAGTAACTTACAGTGGCTATGGTTTCCATATAAGACCATTACAACCTATAGAGCTAAAAATACCAGCATGGAGGGTACAGGGACTTGCAATTCCTGTCCATCTATGAAGAATAATAGGAGACAATAGTTGCTGGAGGACAAGGAATCACTTTTTTATGTTGTGTGGTCATCTTATGTAGGTTGTGATGTCCCAGTGGATAACACTATATACATGCAAGTATGACCTACACTGTTAGATGTAATCAGTTGCATTTCTTTAAAAGACTTAAAGTTGTGAGGAAGATGAAATATCATTGTTGAGGAAATTGAGGGAGGGTAAGTGAATGAGTTGGGCGCAATATGACCAAGAGGCATTGTGTGCATGTATGACATTTTCAAAAATCAAAAAAATCTGTTGTTAAGTATCAATAAGAAGACATTAAAACGCCATGGAAAGTACAAAAAGCAGCAAGACTGCACAGTGATAGAGGTATTTGATGCCAAGTCTGGTGGCTTGAATTTGAACCCACAAACAGCTTAATTAATATAAGAAGAAAATAGACCCAGGCTGTTCTCTGGCCTCTGGATGATGCTATGTCATTCATAAGTTGTCCAGAACACACTCAAACACATGAAAAGTTTATATATATATATGTATATATTAGATATTTATATAAATAAATTTTAACCAAGAAGAAATTATTTCCCTGAAAATGGATTATCTGATTCAATAACAAATTTACAAAAGAAGCCTCTACTTGAAAAATTTAATCCCACAATAAAACAAGAAAATGAGGCAAAGCAAAGATTAATAATTTAGTCTGCAAATATTTATGGCAGCATTTTCTTGTTATGTCTACAACAAACCATCTCCCTAGAAAAGTCTAGCAAAAAAATTTCCAAAAGGAAATATATCTCATCAAATAAAAGAAATACAATCTAGAATTGAGAGTTTGCTAAACTCGCCCACATAAAGGTAAAGAAACACCTTTATGTTAAACTATTAAACTGATGCTTAGAACCTTTCATACAAAGTACAAGTTGCCATAAAGCGTCCACTCACTTTACTGTTACTAGGTCTTACTGAAGAAATGGTGAAATTAGTTTTTAGTTTTATATTTAATATGAGATGGTAGCAATTACCCTGCCTCTGTACATAGGCTAGTGTCTTGTGGTTCTTAGGTGTGGTTGGTGTTTTCTGCTATAAGGAGAGAAAATCGTTTTTGATCCCAACGGACTTCAAACCTGACCTCCCCTAGGAGGCTAAGACCCTGTGTCTTGAGTCATTAATTGAAATGGATGAACTGTCATCTCTAACATTCTCTTTGTTTTTTCTCTTTGAGAGCCCTACCCTGTGTCATATCTGGCATAAATTCTTGTATCCTGTAATTGAAAAGTAAAGTGAAATCACTTTGTTTTTCACATAGATAAAAGCAAGGTATGTGAAATTTATAATACACTAATAATTTTCTCTAATAAAATGTTAGAGTCAATTTTCTCTTTATGTTTATGATGTTATCAGAAATAACATCAGAAGTATATAGAATAGGCAGGTCTTTACATTCTTCAGCACCAGCTATGGGGTGATTTTGATTTCCAAGTTCAAGAAGTAGAGTGCATAACATCATCTCTCAAAATTGAATCAGAGTAACTATGGGGGTTTAAGGCATGTGGCTTAGGGGTGGAGCTTTTACTGAGCAGTGGAGAGGTCCTAAATTCGATCCACAGCCCCGAGTGAAAACACAAGGCTCTGAGGGACATGTGGAGTGCAGGAAGTTCATTTCACAATGAAGCACCTGGAAGGAGATTATTTAGGACCTTGCATGAGACTAAAAGATGATTCCATAGAGAAATTGCTGTGTTGAGAGACAGTGAACTGAGATCTTCCTGTGTCTTTTCATACTCTACTTCTTACAATGTTCATTAACAACAAAACATAGTGACTCCAGCACACAATTTTATTTCTTATTGTGCTCAAAGATATAGACAGAAATGAGTACTTCCTGGTAGTTTAAATTACTTTCAACTTACCAAGCAAATGTCAGGCAGCAATAAAAGGAGCAATAAATTGTACCTTCTATTAGGAATTGGAGACACTGGGATCATAAATCAATTACTTCCTATACACCAGAGCAGTTCATTTCTCCCACTGAAGACATCACTTTAGTGTGGCATGACAGTGAACAGATTATTGAATTACACAATGTAAAACAACCAGGATTTTCAGGACCCATGTTATTGTAGTCATTTGCTGATATTTCTTTTTACTAGTCCCATCCTCAACTAATCACACATATACATTAGCACACAGATGGATATGCTCATATATACAAATACACAGACATTCCCTCCAAACATTAACATATGCATAGAAAAGCACACACTCACATACAGAAATGTACAAATACACATACACATAGACACACTACTTATTGTGTTAGAACACAAATGCAGCATTAATTGTACATTTTGAGGCTCATGGTGTATTTTCTCATAGCATCATTATATTTTGAGTATATTCAGGTATGAACATTATATATATATATGTGACATATATATATAAAATGATACATATAATATGTCAGAATCATAAAAAAATATGTGAATCAATACATAAAAACAGAAAGAATTTAAAGTCACCATGTTGCATATTTTGGTTTTTCAATACATTGCTCCTCTTCAAAATCTGCATAAAACAGTTTAATGATGAAAAGGTCATATCAGATGATCTTTTCTAATTAATTACCATAGCTTCGAGGACAGTGTGTCCTGTGACATGAGAGAGCTTGTTCACATCTCTTGCATTTTGTTATCAGGCTAATATTTGAATAAGACAAATTAAATGTAATAGCACTGTGAAAGACAATGTTAACTGTTAGGGGTTTAATGATTGGGTGATAAAAATAATTTTTAAGTATCTAAAGACAACCAAGACAATTATGTCAGGACACCGAGTCCACGACTCTACCATATGTTGCTTAGGAGTCATAATGGAAGAAAAATACATCTCTAATGTAAAAATTCAACGCTTTTCTGCTAACAATGATGTCTTTAAAAGGACAATGATTTTTTTTTCTTGAAAATTGCATAGCCCCAAAACCATATTGCAAATGTTTGGCTTTTATTATTATTATAATTCAGTGTAACAGGATCTCAAGAACCACTGGTGACAAATAAACATGGCAAACTAAGATTCTGGGGTTTAGTTGTCACAGATAATAAATTCTCAAATGTCATTGCTGTCCTCCTGGATGTTAGAAGTATTGATTAGGTACTTTCCTACTCTTGTTATTGAGCTAGGCCTCTCTTATGTAGCCAAGGATGCCCTGTATAGCACTGTATAGCCAAGGAAAATCTTGAACTCCCAAGCCACCTGCCTCTGCATAAGTAATGCTGGGATTGCAGTCTTGCATCACTATACCTAAATGCCATGTATGTAGATATGCTGTGTGTCCTTATGTGTGAGGATGCATACACATGTGATTAAAGGATGAAGGCCAACTCCAGGAATGTCCTGGAATGTTTGTGCAACAATGTTTTCAGTGTGAAGTTTTGAAAAAATTCGTAGTTGAAGATATGATACTTAGAGTATTCTTTTTTATGTGTTCAGAATTCCTTAGGTCTTTTTGTTTCCATTTGAGTTTTATGACTACTTTCCCCTAATTTCTTTGAAGAATTTTATTAGAGTTTTGAAAGGGGATTGAATTCAAGCTGTATGCTTCTGTTGGTTTTATGGGAATTTTAATTCTATAAATTCTGCTTGTTGATAATCTTTTCATCCATTTTTCACTATTTCTTTCAGTGTTTTACACTTCTATGATGCAGGATAATTGTCTGTATTCTGTCTATCATGTTTTAAATAAACGCTGATTGGCCAGGCAGGTAGTATAGGCGGGAAAACCAGACAGGAAGTAGAGGTGAGAACAGGAGAATTCTGGGAAGCAGGAAGCTCCCTCGGCACTCCTGCACAGACCACCAAAGAGGTAGGATGTGACCCTGCCCCACTGAAAAAGGTACCAGGCCATGTGGCTAACATAGATAAGAATAATGGGTTAATATGAGTCACAAGAGCTAATAAGAAGCCTGAGCTAATGGGCTAATCAGTTTATAACCTAATGTAGACTCTCTGTGTGATTTTCTTTGGGGCTTGCCGACTGTGGGGTACTGGGTGGGACACTAACCCCAACAAGCCAGACATCATGTTACACTTCTATAGTAAGGGTCTTTAACTTCATGGTTATGTTTAGATACGTTAACATATTTTGACTCTGATAGATTCATGGATTTTCAAATTACTTTATTATTGGAGTATAGGAAGATTCCTGATGTCTCTATGTTATTTTTGAATTCTGCTTCTTTGGTGAAAGTATGGATAAGCCCCAACACTCTCATGGTAGACTCTTCCATTCAAGTGTGTGATCAAATCACCTACACATAGGAATTATTTGCCTTTTCCCCTTCTGTTCTTTTCATATTTTCCCCTTGCTTTCTTAATTATGGTGAACATTTCAAGCACTATATATTATTTTTTCCCATTCAGTGTATCATTAGCCATAGGTTTATTGTACTGAATAATTATTATATAATGACTCTATTTTTTATACCTGCTCTCTTTGATTTTTGTTTATCAATGTATTTTTGTATTGTACTTGTTTGTTTTCATAAGTTTAACTCTCATTCCACTACACTTATGATACTAATGTAATCATAGTTGCTGTGGGCACTCCTTCAGCCAATATTCTGTAAGATACCAGCCTACTTGGGTGTGGATTTTTTGTTCTATAAACACTGATATAAAGCTTGTGTGGCCTCTGTTGGTTGCTGGATTCAGTTACTCTTCACCACTTTTGCAGAGGACTGTGATCTGAGAGTCTACCCCTAAATCAAAAACCCATTATTATACTTAATTCTGAGCTAGTGTCCATCAGCATGCAGTTTTTATATTTCCAACTTGTCTTTGATTTGTGTTTTACTGACGAGGTTTGCAGTTATTTCTAACAAGAAATTTGGACTTTTGTTGTTTTAAATTTGGACTTGGAATATGGGTAATATTGAATTTGTAGACTGAAAGAAGGAGTCTTCTCACCCCTCCTATTTTGTAGAATTAGGTTGAAAAGATTTAGTATTAATTTGTAATTTGTTCGTAAATTTTCTGATAGAATATAAAGGTGAATGTGTTTTGACCATGTGCTTTATTATTTTTTTACTTTAATAATCATTACTGATTCAATCTCTTCAATAACTTTTCTTATTTAGACATTTCAAACATCTGTTCACTGATGACAAGGCATTTATGACCAATCAAAGAAATAATTTGAGCTTGACTAGGCCATGAGTTTAAGATGGTTGCTACTTATTTGTAAGGCTCAAAGGCAGGTTCACCATCCAAAATCATACCTGAGTATGCTTGAAAACTGTTTTCCTTCGAACTTTCCTACTTGTAGGCAGAATCCTCTGAAGTGAAACTACTCTTTCACCTACTAATTACTGCATTTGTAACACTTGGAACAATGTTAGGAATTTGTAACTTTCATATATTACAAGATTTCATTGTGTGAGACACTCCCTCACACAATGCATGATGACATTTTGTCTTTTTATTCATTAGAAATATCTAGCCAGGTACAACCATGGCTTACTGGTATCTTTTTACTTCCATCATGCTAACTAGTCTTGACCTTCTGAGAATGATCTCCACATGGGAAAACACATAACTATGCAGAACAGCAACTCTCAAAACAGGGCTAGAGCAGAGGGTTTGATCCAATGCAGACTAAAAGCTTCACAGTACTATTTTCTCTAATGCAATGACCCCGTCACATTTTTAGCCTATGATAATATTAGCTTGGGCTTTACCTTAAAGATTACGGTATGACACTCTCACATTTTCTTGAAATAGAAGCTCTAGCAACAGCCATATCAGAGCCCAGATGTAGTGGATGCTATAAGATTTGTTTGTTAGGAAAAGAAAGTAAATGAAAACAACCAACCATGTTCTACTAAATTTTTGAAAATAGCCTTTTATTCTGGTCCCTAAACTAAAAGTTAGATTTCTCTTCTGTGTGCACTGGATGAAGCTGAAGCTTCAACTTTGCAAATAAACTTTGTGTGTAGCAACTAAGACATCCATTCAAGTGATTGTAGCTTCCCAACAAAGTGTTAATGAATGTAAGTTCGTCTTTGAATAAACCACAAATGAAATATTATCTTAATAAATATAATTATAGGTTAAATAATAATATAATATTTCAAATACTAGTTTTATTGTTTATGCTGAAAATGGTATGAGCAATCTGATATCATTAGAGTAGAGTGATATGTCCCTTGATTATTGGTGATTCATCACACCATTTCCTCATGTGCCATAGATCTCCCTCTCTTTTTTGAAATACTATCTAAGTTGTCTTCTAGCCCACCTTCTGGATAATCAATTCTTCTGAGATTTTTGTTTCTGGTTGCAAACCCACATTTTGTTTTAAGTTAGAAATATTCATTACATTATTTTTTCCATTTTCTTCTGAATAGCTTTAAGTATCCTATTGAATAGTTTCAGTATTTAATGTTTTGAGAGTACCTTGTCTTGTTATTCTAAGATTGAAATTCCAGACTTTTCATTTTAATCAGTATTCATGGCCTCTTTTCACTTTTTTGCTTGGTTCATCTTGTTTTATAAAATGCCTGATACTTTTGTCTTGGTGTTTGACATTCTGATTGAAAAATTTGAACAATATTATGAAACTATGTATAATGTTCCATATTTTACTGAATTTATTTTTCTTTTGGGCAGGCCATTTATTAGAGGTTGATTCCGCCAAACTAGACAAAGATTGAGCAGATATGTAAAGGACTTTTGGCTTACCCTTTGTTCTTTATACTAGGACTTTTGATTTTATCAAAAAATACAATAGAACAAGTTCTATTTCAAAGGTAGGGAGAAAACCAAAAGCATAAGATGAAATTGATATTCAATACTGACCTTGTATCTCTAGATGTCTCTTCTCTCATACTCTTTCAAATCATTTGACTTGCAAGCTGATGAATGTCTCCAAACAGAAATGTACGTGTACATTTGTGTGTGTGTGTGTATGTGTGTGTGAGAGAGAGAGGGAGGGAGGGAGGGAGAGAGAGAGAGAGAGAGAGAGAGAGAGAGAGAGAGAGAGAGAGAGACCTTATTGCCTGCTATCTTTGAGTTAATTTTCTATCTGAGAAAGAAGATATTCCTTGTAAAGATTTGGAGCAAGGATATTAGATTCCTTTGTTATGTAAGGTGTGAGATGAACTGTGATTATCTCCATTTTGTGCTTTCACAACATTTCTTATGATTATGGTAAATTAAAGTATAACTTTCTTATTTAGTATAAAATAGGAACAAGTTTTCTAAGTGCAGTCTGTAGCTGTGTTTAATTTATAGATGAGAAAAAGGCAGGAACTCTGGTTTTCTTGTTGCTAAAGGCATGGAACAGGGTCAATAGAATTTTCTGAGAATAGATATTTAAAAGAGTTTTGCTGGGTGGAACATAATATACAGCTTGGGATGAAAAACTGTGGAAATATGGAATGATACACAGGGATACCCAGTAAAAGCTGTCATTACAGTGGGATTCTTAAACAAGGGCTGTGTTATAAAAAGTGTCTAGAAGCTAATTAAAGCAAAACATGAGAGAGAAGAACTTAGAAAATGAGAATCTCCCATCCTTTATAGGTATGGACATACATCATTCATGTTCATTTATACCTCGTTTGCTAAATAAAAATAATACTTTTTATTAGTTGTAACCTAATAAATTAACATTCTATTGAGTAATTGTTAAATACTATAAAAGAAAAGGTGACCTATGTCATACAGGATATGCAAAGGGCATTAATTCTTTATACATTCCTGAGATTTTTCACAACTTTAGCTTGGGTTGATCCATTACATGCTTCCAAATATTTTCCAGTTTTCAACTTTTGTGATAATATGGTTTGAGCCTCATTAGGATGTTTATGAGATCCTCATGCAAATGAATCATACATAGACTCATTTATGTAGTGAATGCTAGAAAATAAGATGGGAATCAGCACAGGCACGCATATATCTACACTGCATAATATCAAAATATATCACTAAACAGTATTTATCATTTATTTTAATACTTATATGAAAACAACAGGTTTCTTATTAAATTAAAGAAATACAAATATACAAATTGATGATTTATTTAAGCTGATTTATTCCTTATTTAGTCTTCAAGCAAAGTATCATGTTTAGGTCTAGTTTTCAGTTATCAATATCTGAGTACCTTCTTTTTATTGGCTATGGAAAGGTGACCTGAAGTAAAATTAGATCAGCTTGTGAAGCTGTAGTTCGCACGTGCAAAAGAAAGGCTCAGAATTCTAGAAATACTCTTTAGTTATCACACCAGTACTGTAGCTGAGATCATAAGGACCAAAGAAGCATTATATAAGAATGTAAAACAAACTGCTATGCAGAGACCAGCTACTTTATTTGCATTATTATCCATGTAAAATATCATTAAACATGTTGGAAACTTTATTCTTACTGTAGTAATATTGCCTAATTCTACATTCATTTATAGTTGTAAAATTAGCAGTCCTAATATTGAAATTAACTGAATATAAAAAAACCTAGCAAGTATATTCTAATAAACAAATGTAGAAGATAAATATTACAAAGTCCACAGGGTCAAACCCAAACCACCATGTTTTATGGGTGTATGGTCAATGCATGGTCATGAGCCTCAAGTTGACCCATTTTTCTAGTCAGTGGTTTTGGTATTACTGTGTGATGATCACTGTTCTACTGCCTAATTTATAAAGAAAATTGCATTTTTATCAACTTTCTTTTTAAATTTTCAGTAGGCTTTTGGAAAATTCAAGATGAGTGATGAGCTATATTGCTGGGAGGTACTTTGTTAGGTGAAAATTCTCTGTAAATAATATTTGTAATTTCTGTTTTGAGTCATTCTCTTTCCTTTAGTAGGTGGTGTTTCCTTAGTGTTACTTATTTCACACTTATATATTATTTCACACATTACTAATTTTTCCTTTCCTTTATTCATTGTTTCTTTCTTTGTTTTATTTTTTTGAAACAGGGTTTCTCTATGTAGCTTTGGAGCCTGTCCTGGAACTCACTTTGTAGACTAGGCTGGCTTCCATCTCACAAAAATCTGAATGCCTTTGCCTCCCAAGTGCACCACCACCACCTGGTCTCTTCATTACTTCTAGTGGCAGGCCAGTATAAGTTATTCTCTCATATTTAAAATGACAATCCTAGGCAATATCTTTGTAGTAAGTTATGTAGATCCCTGGACATATGCCAAGGAGTGAAATAGCTGGATCATATGGTAAACATATTTTGATCTTCTGAAAGAACTTTTCATACTCATTTTTATAGTGGTTTCACCAGATTAAAATATCACTACTAACTGATCAATGGGTAATAAAAATGTGTATAAGTGCAGAACGGATTTATGTTCAGTTATAAAAGAAAATAAAATCAAAAAATTTGCAGGGAAATGAATGGAACTGCAAACTATAATGAGTGAATTAAGCCAGAAAAACAAATGTTGTATGATAAAATTTATGAGTCATAGATATGAATCTTTAGGGTTGAGTGTACTATTTGTAATTTCTATATAAGTTAGGAAGTGGAAAGAGATCCTGTGGGAGGTCAGGAACGTGTCTCTATGGAGGAAGATAGCAGGATATGGGTGTTGTAAAGCGAGTCAGTAGAAAATGAGGAGAGCCATAACCAGAGATGGAGAAAGATGATAATACATAGGGAATGAGGTATAATATCATGATGGATATTTGAAAAGTAAAAAAAAAAACTATATATAGTTGTAAATGACTTATCCTACATGGTAGTCTAACACTTACCCCAGGAGCCAGAATATCCAGGAAAACCCAGTACCACAACTGGACAGCAACAGTAAAATGGTGACATATATCTTATTGGTAACTAATAGCTGTTTAATTGTATCTAAAGCCCATTCAGTTGGAGAGAACTCAGGTATGGTACTGTAAATCCAGCCATGAACCTGTAGCTGGATATATCATAGATTCCTGAGGACAACCTGATATTACCATGTTGTAAAATTAATAGAGTTTCCAATAAGTTTAAATACTTATCCTTGTGCTTCTAGGTAAGTTCTGCCATTGCTCTTAATCAAAGGAGCTTCTTAATGCAGTGGGAGCATGTTGTTACAGAGGCTCACAACTTGTGAAAGCAGAAATACTGAGTTACTGCGGGGAGATTAGTCTCAAGATGGACATTTATCTACAGGACAACTCCCACATTTAAGGCTCAGGAAATATTACAGAAGGATAGACTTAGCAGGGTAAGGTCCTGAGGACCATAGGAATACTGAGCAATCAGAACAGTGATGTTGCTTTAATGACCTCTCAACAATATGACTTCCTCCATATGACAAGCAAAGACTACCAGTTAAGATGTCAACATGGATGAAGGAAATTTTCACCAGATTGTAAAGAGCTGAGTGTTGTCAAAAAACTGCGGATGAAGGGAGAACCAGTTCTAATCAGGGACAAGCCCTAAATGTTCAACTTCAAATATATGCACATTTAGGCTACTCTAAGCACACTCAGTGGCGTGGTATGTATATATATATATATATGTGTGTGTGTGTGTGTGTGTGTGTGTGTGTGTGGTGTGTACATTAAAACAGTAAAAATATAGAAAAGAAGGCCAGAAATGTGAGAGAGCATGAAGGTAAGAACAGCGAAGGAATTGGCATGGCATTTATGTTGAATTGATGTAAATGCTGTGTGTGTGTGTGTGCAATTCTCAAATTGATTTGTAAAACTAATTATTAAAAAATAAGGGCATAAACATTGTTCTTCCATCTTCAATCTCATTTTAAGAAAATATTTCTAAGAGTATCTTGTATCCTCAAGCTTGGATCTTTTTGGTGCTCTCTCTTAAACTGAATTCTACTCACGGTTTCCTTTCCTCATCTTCCAACCAGAAGACAACCCAACAGATGTGCTTTTCTTCTTGTCAGTGTTGAATATCTCAGGGTATCCAATAGAAACATATTCCAAACACTTACTTTTCTTATGTTTTTATTGAAATATGTGAATTATATATAATCATAGTGTTTATTACAAAATTTTCTTGCATGTATATATAATTCATTTGAATATCCTTAATTCCACCATTATCCTATCTCCCCTCCATTTCTGTTTGATCCCCTTCCTACCTTAAACCAATCCTACTTCTATTTTTCTATCACCTATCTATCTATCTATATCTATCTATCTATCTATCTATCTATCTATCTATCTATCGTCTATCATTTATCTGGTGACTAGATGAGTTTAATAAGCATTATGTACATGAGCAATTAGCAGAAGTATGCACCATGTACTAGTGCTACAGCAATGAAGACCTGTGTCAAATTAGTCCCTCCTCCCTCACACAATCCTTACCTGCACCAAATCCTCAGTAAGGGGTGGAGACTCAGCTCATGAACTCCTGCCACTAAAAGGGAATTTTGGTGAGCTTTGTCTATTATAAGAACCTTATAAGAATCATAGCTTCTATGAGTCTAAGAGAAACTACTTCGCTATTCCTTGAAGATCTGCATGCTTGTTTTCTTTTACCAGTACTCTAGACTCAGCACTGAACAAATTTTCTCTGTTCATTTACATTTTCTAAACTCATCATCCACAATACAACTTTCATTTTGTTATTCCTTTGGAATATTCTCTTATGAGCTCTTAAGTTTGACAGGCTCTGTTCTAATCTTCTTTTTACAACTACTTCTCTGAAACACTAATGACTCTCAACTTTTATATTTAGTCATATATCTCAGTAGGAACTCAAGTCTCAAACATGTGCCTAGGCATCATTAGGTCTCATATTTTTATGTTTCTAATTAGACAGTAACACTTGCAATTTCTAAAATTTATGGATCTCCCTCACAACAAACAATCTAATAATAGAAGGTACATCACTTAAATCTTTTTCCTCTTTTCATAATATATTATTTACTATGTTCTTCTTTGTCATGATGATATGGCATGGTTAAATGCAAACAGTGTGCTAATACAACAGTTGGTCCTGAAACCAAGTCAGCTAGAGATAACTGGCTAATTATATGGGATCTTATAGAAAAAATATTACTGTTTTATTTTATGTTGTATAATGCTGTTATATAGAAATTGACTAGTCACATCCTAAGAATAATGGGACAGAATTATTGAGGTTTCATAAAGCTAATTATATACACTGAAAATAAGCACTTTCCTCAAAATTTCCATTCATTATTTTATGTTCTTGGTTGACCACAGGTGAGTGAAACTCTAACTAAATTAAATCTAAATTATGTACATAAAGCCTGTTATCCTCAAATAAATCTAAATGTTTGAAATGGTTCTGTAGCATAATCTTCTGCTCTTAAGCTCCTTTTTGCTTCTCTTCTCTTTACCCCATATCTATATTAATCTTACTTCTCTTGGATTATCTGTAGCAACACTCATCTTCCTTTTGTCTTTCGGGAAACAGACAGCAAAACAGTTCTGCTTTAAAACTTGAGACTGAAGCCAAGCGTTGTGGCTTGTGTTTTTAATTCCAGCTGTCAAGAGGCAAAAGAAGAGAACTCTGAGTTCAAGGCTAGTTTGGTATACATTGTAAGCTATATTCTAGGAAGTGCTACATAGAGAGCTTCTGTCTAAAAAACAGTATCAGCCACAGAAAGTTTTGAAAAATAGTTTGATCTGCTTGTCTGAAAAATTTGATCTTGCTCTGTCTGAAAAATTTGACTACTGACTGTCCATAAGCATAGTATGGATTCATCTTAGTTTCCTGACAAGGCAGTGAAACAAATTCTTCACACGTGGTAATTCCTGAAGTTTTCATCGTGTGTCTTTTAAATCATCTGTTCTCTCACTAAGAAATAACACACTGGATATTATATAGGCTCCCTAGCTTTCAATCTGGAATCAGTGAGTTTCTACTAGCTCAGGTCAGCAGTTTCTTTAGGTTTCCCATCAAGGCTTTGGCCATTTGGCCATAATATTGCTCCTTCCTCTCTATGACTGGACTCCAGGAGTTCAGCCCAGTGCCGGCTGTGGATCTGTGCATCTGCTTCTGTCAGTAGTTGGGTGAAGGTTCTATATGGGGAGAAAGTAGAGGAAGCAGGAGGATGAGAGGGAGAGGAAGCTGGGATTGGTCTGTGAAATAAGATTGTTTTAAAAATAAAAACAATGAAAGAAAAATATAGCACACTTAAATTTCAAAACCCATACATGTGCATGGAAATGTCTAACCCATCAATTGTGGATTTGTTTCTCATTTTTCTACTATTAGTGATAACACTTCCTGTCTGTTTGAGTGAGACCTACAAGCTGGAATGAATGATGATTATGTTTAGTCTTGAACATTTTTTAATTTCTCAGGGAAACATATGAGCAGTGGGGAAAAGGAGGGAAAGAAAAATTGATGGAATTATTGGCAATGATACGTGAAGAGAAAATGAAGATTGATAGTGCTGCAGAAGAGCTTTTGTTGGGTTTTGTATTATCTTTGGTGCTGGGAAGCCAAAACCAAAGCCCAAACGTTCCACTCTGAGGATCCTCCATACACAGGGAACCATCTCAAAACACAAGTATTTTTTATATACATGGTAATTTTGTAGAAAATTGAATGCTTTGTTATACTATGATACCCAGAAGATTTTATTTCTATTACATTAAAACAGAAACACACACACATACATATACATACACATACACAAAAGTAAAAAGAGCCTGAACAAAGAAGTTTTTCTTATTCATTTTTTCTGAATAATAAAATTAATTTTGGAAAATTTTACTTTTAAGAATGAAAATGTCCAGAACTTGCAAATATCTGTCATAATGTGAGTCTTTTCCTGTGCTTTCCATGCCTTCACTTGTTGGTGGAGTTTACTCATTTGTTCCTGACTACCCAGACATTTAATAAGCACACAAAATTATATTATTTAAATCATTGCTTGGTCAATCACTTAAGTCATATTGCTAGCTCGCGCTTATATCTTAAATTAACCCATTTATATTATTTTATATTTTACCATGAGGTTTGTGGATGCTTAGACCAGAAATAATCTCACAAAACCATATTAATTAAAACACTACTTGGCCCATTAGCTCTAGCTTCTTATTGGCTAACTCTTACATATTAATTTAACCCATTTCTATTCATCTGTGTATTGCCGCATGGGTGTGGCTTACTGGGTAAAAAATTTCCAGCATCTGTCCCTGGCAGGGCTACATGGCTTCTCCTGACTCCACCCTTCTTTCTCCCAGCATTCATTCCAGTTCTCCTTGCCTAGCTCTGCTCTGCCCCACGCTGCTCTGCTATAGGCTCAAAGCAGTTCTTTATCCATTAATGGTAATACAGAGGGAAATCCCACATCAGCCTACAGAGGTCTCTGGATGGCAGATTGTTTATGTCTTTCTCTGGTGACTCTATGACTTCTGATTAACTCTGCCTTCTTTCTCCCAGCATTCAGTTTAGTTTGCCCTGCCTAGCTCTTTGGCTAGCCCAAAGTATCTTCTTATTAAACAGAAGAGAATCCTACAACACTTCTCCTTTTGTGTCTAAATAAAAAGTAAGATTTTAACTTTAACATAGCAAGATTACATATAACAAAACAGGTATCAAGCAAGAATTACATTTACAGCATTTATATCTACATTATATTTTATTACAACTAAGGAAAACTATAATTATAACTATCTATTCTTCAACTCTATCAAAGCATCCCTATTACCTCTAACATGTATATTAGTCATCATATAGGTATGTTTTTCACTGAGGATTTATCGAATGGGCCCTCATTCCCTCTTCTCTGATCCCTTTCCCTCCCTGCTTCATGTGATCTCTGTGTTCTTTTAATGCCAGAAGTCTGCCTAGTCCATTGTATGTTCTTGGATGTAGAATCACAGAGTGGATCTTAGGTAATCTTTTATGGGCCACATATCTAAAGAAAGCTTATGTTTCCTCTCCCAGAAGCCACCAAATACCAATATCATCTCAGATACATTTTTGACATTTTGGTCAATAGGGCTTTTACCATCACTTTTTGAAGAGCAACCAATATCCTCGGTTATTTGGGGTTTCCATGGAACCTCTTTGGCCAACAGTTCAATTAAATGTATTCTCCTTTTAGTAGTGGAGGTTTCATTTTGTGGTGATAGATGTCCAGTTGGGGCTTTTTCTCCCCAACATTTTTGGTAACTTCATTTAGATTTTTCTACTGTAGAGAATTCCTATATATCTCCCAAGTGGCCCTTAGTTCTAGCTGTCTTTCCCCATATTCCCTCTCTTCCACATCCTGTATTCAGTAGTGTGTATGTCATTTAGCTCTAGATGCCCTCTTGCCATCTTAAATCTTCCTTTGGCCAGTAAGAGAAGTAGGCCTCATGCAGTAATTTCTTCATTAAATTTTTTATTAATTTTACATACCAACCACAGCTCGCCCCTCTCCTTCTCCCTTTTCACCCACACCCCCCAGCCTACTCTCTATCTACTCCTCAGAAAGGGTAAAGTGACTCCATTGGGAGTCAACAAAGTCTGGCAGGTTCAGTTGAGGAAAGAAAAAGACCCTCCTTGCTTCAAGCAGTTACTTCTGCCTCTGGATTTACTTCAGAAAATAGAGGAAGCACTTTGAGCTTGCATTACTTGCAAATTTCTTTTAAAATACTAATGCTTTAAGTAATAATGACTTACATTACTTGTAGTTGGGTCACAATTCCTCAAACTGGGGAGTCAGCATTAAAACTTTCTCTGATGTATGGAACTAATAATAATTTCAATAATATACTTATTTCATAGGAACTGAGGAAATTTACTGAGTTGAAGAAAGGGCCAAAAGAAGTACAAATGATAGCAAAACCACTTAATGATATAAAGCTGTTCAAATCTTGAGGATGGTAAATACATCCCTAAGTTCAATTAAATAACCAGAATTTCAATGGTCAATAATAGCCTTGAGTATAATGGAATAAATTTACACTTAAAATATTTAGAATGCCTTGCCTTAATACTTAAAAAAACAATTATATTATCCAATATGAAAAGTAGTTTACTGACAAGGCCACAGATCGAATAAAATGAAGGCACAGAGGAGAACAAGACTTGCAAGTGGAAAGCAAAGAGAAGCAATGGCAATCATATTTGTGTCTATTAAATATAATTTTGTTAAAAACAAAAATGACACATAAATTACTCTATTTTGATAAGCTGATCAATTTAAGAGAAAACATAATTTATAAATAAATGTAACCAGTGGTGGAAAACCATTTTCTATGAAACAGTCATCATCAAATCTTAGGAAGACTTTAATAGCATAAGAGTGTGCTCTTTGTAACATAACTTCATTTATAGACATAACACATGTAAGATACTTTGAAACCAATAAAATGAGAGAATCTTGAATGCACTTTCTTCTTCCTAACCCAGAGAACATGCTCCAGGGCACAACATGTTAAAAACCAAAACACATATCAAAACAAGAAAAAATAGCAACCTTTCAAACCATACTATGTGTATATGTAGGTTCTCTTGCCACAATTAACATAAACTTGAAATAAACAGAGAAAATTTAGGAAGAGAAAATTTTCTTGAGTTCTATCAAGAAAATATTTGTAATTATAACTTAATGTCTTTGATGAAATCCTGTAGAGGTCATGAAGTATGACAAATTTACCAGGTGTTCCAGTTCCAAATTTATTTATTCTCTTTACATAGAAGAAATAATGTTAAATACATAATCTCAATGGCTTATCTGTGTGGAGATTTCAATTCATTTATTTCTTTATTCTTGTGTTTAGCTTCAAAATTCAAATTTTAGAAATCATTAAAATTATAATTCTTTTCTGTATGGACTTTCTCAATGTATGCATATGAGTAAATTTGAAGTATTGATGAGAGTAAATAGGGGTGTCATATTACAAATTTTGGAAACTCCTCTATGTAATGAGCTTTGGACACTTATATACTGATTTTAGCAATTTTTTCATTAATGTTGTATAACATGTTTCTAAAAAATCAAACAATTGTATTTGAGTATTTAAAGTGAGATTATGTTAAGGATAGTTATGATTGTTTGTATATGAGCACATGAATATGTAGGATAATTCTGATTATATGTCTGTGTGCACATTCATGTGTATAATAATTTTGATTGTATGTGTATGTGCATGCATAGGATAACTCTAATTTTGTGTGTGTGTGTATGTGAATGTGTAGAACAGTTCTGATTGTATGTATCTCTGGTTGTGTAGGATAGCTCTGATTGTATGTGTGTCTACTTGTGCATGTGTATGATAGTTCTAATTGTGTGTGTGGTATACATGCATGTGTAGGATAGCTCTCATTGTGTGTGTGTTTGTGTGTGTGTGTGTGCGTGCTTGTGCATGTGTAGGATAGTTTGAATGTATGTGTGTGTGCTCAAGAATCTATAGAATAGCTCAGATTGTGTGTGTGTTCATGCATGTGTAGGATAGCTCAGATTGTACGTGTGTGCACGTGCATGTGTAGAGTACCTCTGACTGTGTGTGTGTGTGTGTACATGTGTAGTGTAGTTCTGATTGTGTATGTGTTTGCATGTGCACATGTATAATTATGATGTTTTTACCTTGAATCATAATTGACTTTTCATTTTCTTTGTTAAATACACTATTGTCTTATATCTCATCTTAGGAGAGATCTATAACTTATAAATCTATAGCCATAAGATGACATGACTAAAATTAACAAATTTATCAAGTTACCTGCTGAGGAACTATCTTCTTTATCTTGCTTAATTTTCTTAATTAATTCTTAATTACTTATTGACTTTGAATTTATTTTTCTTTTCCTTGATTTATTGTAAGTTCTACTCTTCCAGTATAGTATTTGAAAATGTATAAATCATATACTTAATCCTGAAATAATGATATGATAAACACATGCAACAAAATGGGAATAGAATTCAGACCTTCAAGTTTTATGATATTGTGTATTACATATTTACCTGTGTATTAATCTCAAATTTTCATTCAACACAATTATTGCTACAAATAAGTAATCAGCATGTTCGAATATTTTTAAAGTAGCTTTCATCGAAATATGATAAATATATTTTCTTTATTCATGTTTCAAACTAATTGGAGTTAAGTCATACAAATGCCTATGGATTTAAATTCAAATTTCTTCATGGTTAAACCAAAAGGTATTTTATAAAAACAAAGAAGTTAAAACTGGACAATTTCTGGCCAATAGCCATCTAAAAATATTTGATCACACACTTTTGTTTCCTGATCATCAACAAAGACATATATAAGCCACATTGTAAGGGCCTCCCGTGAGGTGTGGGGGCAACTACCACAGTTTCTTCACTTGCACAATGTACTGTTATCTTTCAAACTGTGAGACAAAATAAATCTTTCCTACCTTAAATGGCTCCAGTCAGGTATTTTGCCATAATAATGGAGACAAAACCTTGAATCTTCATACCAAGAGTAGAGTCATAGTACCCTGCCCTGTGGGAAGTCCAAGGCCCTCCCCCCTCCATCCAGGCCTAAAAAGGTCTTAAGGAAGCAGGGAGAGGGAGGAGGCTTAGTGAGGGAGCAAGAGGGGCCTGGGAGAAGGGGAGGAAATGTAAATTTTTTGAATGAAAAATAAAAGAATATGAAAAAAACAAAACAAATGCACAGTGTAGCTCCAAGGTTGTACTAGAAATCCAGCCATTAGAAATGGTTCTTTCTGTGGAGAGATAGGATGAATTTCTAAACCCTTTAATTCAATTCATTTATTCATGTAATGAAAAGCCTCTGTCATGTTCTCTGTGTATGTGTGTGTATTATCAACAATATTCCAGTTTTTACATAATAAGTAATTTTAAAACAAAATACAATGCTAAGAAAGAAAAACACAAAAATATAGAGTCATTTTTTAAAATCAGTATGGCATAATATCAAACATTTTGAGTTGTGGGCTCGAGGAGCTCTGGAATCCTAAAAAAAACAGAGTTTAAGGGGGATATTCCAATGAGAGATAAAAGAGCAGAACAATAATAGAAATGTCTGAGGACAATAAGATTTCAAAGAGGAACACGGATGCCATCTGGAATTGGGCCACAAGTGAATGATAATACAATCTACCAAACACTCTGGCTGCATTTGGTCAATGCATTGAGAAATTTAGTGAGGAAAATTAAAACTCATGAACTAGTTTTGTTTTGGGTGGATGATTATCCAAGATAGTATAGGGTAAAGGCAGTGACACTGTTGTCACTGACTGAAATTGGTCATATATACAAGGAATATGTTTCACCATGAAGCAGACCACAAAGATATAAAAGTATGTTATTTGACAAGCAAAAGAGTAAGTGGTATCTAAATTCATGAACCAAGTGGAAAAGAAAGGTTCAGAAAAATAAAAAGAGGAACAGTTGTTGGAGAGACAGAGACATGAAAGAAATGACTTTTCTTAAGAGAATACAAAGTGACAAAGAAAGAAATTAAAACTCTCAACAGGAGCAATAGCAGGGCAGATAGTCAGGGATAGTAAAATCATGAAAATCATAACATAGGTTGAGGAAATATGTAATCAATGTCAATATTTGTCACAGAGGTATATGCTTTTTATATATGTACAACCTACTAGTTCTAGTATATGAGAGACTATATAATCCACTTTAATTACCTTTATAATGGTCCCATCACCAAATACATTCTGCACTGAGTCTTCAACATATGGATATAGAGTGCAGCAGGAATTCAGTCCATAAACAAAATCAGTTAAGCTATTGGCTATAAAACTGTGACTTGAGCATGCTTGCCCGCATCTTCCTAGCTCCTGTTCGTAACTTATTAGTAGGCTGTACATGAAAGGTTGAAGAGAAACCAGTCCTGATAACATTATGGATGACTTGGTTCTTCTGAAGCTCTAGATAGAGATAATATTAGAGACTGAGCACTCTGAGATTTGGAAAGTGTATGTTGTCTACTGTTCCTATCACATGGAACATTGCTGTTGTAATATATGGCTTTTCTACTTTGTTATAGATGACAGTGACTCAGAAACACTGGTCACAAAAGAAACTAAATTATCTCAAAACACCAAAGTGAGTGAAATGATATGTCTACTGATAACATTTGACAGGTTACCTTTACAAAATTGTCATTTAATACCTGAAGTATTTTTAAAAATATTATAAGTATTTTTCAAATAGAAAATGTATGTAAAATAAAATATTGATTTGTTTAAGACTCCAACAATTTTAAAATCCAAGGTGTTCTGAATGCTATAATTAAAAATAAAATATGTAGATCCATTCAAACTAATACATTTAGGGAAAACAGAGGGTTACTTGTCTTTTTTTCTAAATGACATCTTTTTTTTTTTTTTTTGCAAATGCATGAGGTGGTTTATTTCACGATTGCAATTGGGTGCAAAGCTTAGGGATAGCTAAGCACCCCGAGTATCCAGGCAAGCAA
>JAQHUG010000087.1:7271588-7288466 GCA_028555095.1 Dicrostonyx torquatus | reverse complement strand
ATAAGAATATCAGGTCTTTGAAGTACGACATTAAAGAAGATATCAAAAGATGGAGATATCTCTATGCTCATTATTGTTAGAATTGACATATTAAAAATGGCAATCTTACCAAGGTAATTTACAGATTCAATGAGTCCCTATCAAGATCTCAACAAAATTCTAGAAGGAACAATACTCACCTTCATATGGAAATACAACAAACAAACAAACAACAACAACAACCAAAACAGGATAGATAAAAAAAATTCTGTTACATAAAGGAACTTACAGAGTTATCACCCCCTTCCTGATCTCAAGCTCTGTTATGGTGCTATAGTAATAAATACCACATGATATTGACATAGAAACAGACAGGTGGATTAATGAACTTGAATCTGACATAAATCCACACATCTGAATTTTGACAAAGAAGCCAAAATTATACAGCAGAAAAAATAAAATATCTCCAACAATTGGTTCTGGTCTAACTGGTTGTTGGCATATAGAAGAATGAAATAGCTCTGTTGTAGGTCCAACAAAATCAGCTCGGGTTATCTGGGTAGGGTGCAAGGATTAAGGAAATGTCAAACTGAAGGAAATTGAGACAAAAATACAGGATAAATGCAGGGAACTGCCAGCTTACTCTGCACAGTCCCTAGTTTATATCAGACCCTGTTTATATACAAAAGCAGAACAAAGCAGAGCACAGATGCTCAGCCAGTGTCTAACCAGGAGACCATTCACGTTCTTAAGTAAGCAGTTTCTTGCCTATCAAGCACTTGCTGCTCACAAACATTTTCAGTTTCTATCTCAATGTTCCTAAGGTTTGGCATCAGCAGTACTCTTTCTACTAGATACTGTGTTCTTTTTTCTTAGGCAAAATGCTATTTTTCAAGGGCTTAATAAGAACTTTCTCATAGCCTTCAAGGATACTGGAGCAAACAGAGCAGGCAAGCTTGAACTCAAATAACTTTTAAGCCAGAATGGACTCCAGATGGAAAATAAATCACTTGTGGGCTAACACATAGATCCATATCTATCATCCTGCATAAAACTCAAGTTCAAAAGGATCCAGATACACTGACCCTGATAGAAGAGGAAGTGTAAAGTAGTCTTGAATGTATTGACACAGGAGACAACTGCCTGATCAGAATATCAATAGTGCAGACACTAAGACAGACAAATAACAAATGGGACCTTACGGAACTGAAATGCTTTTGTAAGGGAAAGGGCACCATCAATAGGACAAAATGGCAGCCTACACAATAGAAAAAGATCTTCACCAACTCCACATCCTACAGAGAGCTAATTTTCAAAATATGTAAAGGACTCAAGAGTACATATCCAAACAGAGAATTGTTAACAGAAGAATATCAAATGGCTGAGAAACACCTAAGGAAATGTTTAGCATCCTTAGATTTCAGGGAAATGCAAATCAAAATGACACTGAGATTTCATCTTACACCTATCAGAATGACTAAGATGAAAAACAGAAGTGACAGCTCTTGCAGAAGAGGATGTGGAGAAAGAGGAAAATTCCACTGCTGCTGGGAGTGAAAACTTGTACAGCCACTTTGGAAATCAATTTGCCAGTTTCTTAGAATTGGGAATTGGTCTATCTTAAGGACCCTGCTATAACAATCTTGGGTGTATAACCAAAGAATAATCCATTATACCACAAGGATGCTTGCTCAACTATGTTCGTAGCAACTTTATTTATAATAGTCACTACCTGGTAAAAACCTAGATGTATCTCAACTGAAAAATGGATAAATAAAATGTGGTACATTTACATAATGGTGCATTTCTCAGTTGTTAAATAAATGACGTCATGAAACTTGTAATAAAATGGTTGGAACTAGAAAATAAAACATCTTGAGTAAGGCAAACAGACCCAGAAAGACAAATATTGTATGTATTTACTTGCAAGTGAATATTAGCTGTAAATCATGCTAAAATCCACAGACTCAGAGAAGCTAATGATAAAGAAGGGCTAAGGCCTCCTTTGAGGAGTCAACATGGGAAGTGGAATTGGGGGTAGGTTGGAGGTCAGGAGAAGGGGAGGGTGACAGAATTAGGGTTGACATATAAAATGAAAAAATTAAATAAAAAAAAGGAGAGCTAAAGGGGCAACAGTTCCATCCTCTTGGTAAAGAGAAATAGAAAAAAAATTCTGGGGTGGACTGGTGGTGGGTGGGATGGAAACAGGAGGACTCATAATGGGAGAATGGAGGCAAAGAGCACTGGAAAAGAGAGAGCAGAAAAGGGGGTAATTTTGTGGTGAGGAAGAAACCTAATGCATTGGTAACTCCCCCAGAAACTAAAGGGTAATCCCAACTAAGACTCCTAGCAAAAAGGGATACACAGTCTGAATTGACAATATCCTTTAACCAGGGAATATTTGTAATGAAGGAATTGGGAAACCTACCCAGCCACGTGACCGTCAACTTACAGTTTATCCTGCCTACAAGACATGCTGGGGTAAAGGTGATGCAGAAATTGTGAGAGTGGCCAACCAATGACTACTCCAACCTGAGTGCCAGGACGCAGAGGCAGGAAAACAAAGAGACCTAGGAATGAACCAAATAAAATTGACAAAAAAGTCAATGAGATAATTCTTAATTATATTCTGCTCTACTCAAAAATTGATGCCTAGTCCAATTGTCACCAGAGAGATTTTTATATAGCTAGTGATGGAAATAAATGTAGCAACCCATAGCCAAACATTAGGTGAACTTTGGGGAATCTTCCAGAAGAGGGAAAGGAAGAATTTTAGGTTCCAGTGGGGTTAAAGACAAATCAAAAAACCCACAGAATCAACTAACCTAGGCTTGAGGGCCTCACAGAGAGTGAACAGACAGCCAGGGAGCCTCCAGGGGACCGACCTAGGCACTTTGCATGTGTGTTGCAGTTGTGTAACTTGGCCCCTATTGTGTTACATCTAACAGTGAGATCAGGGACTGTTTCTGACTCTTTTACCAGCCTTTGGGACCCTATTCTTCATACTTAGTCACCTTGCTCAGCCTTAATATTTAGTTAGTGTAGATATCTACTCTTATTGAATCTTGATATTCCATGTTTGGTTGATATAAATGAGAGGCCTGCTCTTTTTTGAATAGGAATGGAGGAGTGGATTGGGGGCCAAGACGAGGTGGGAGGAGGACTGGGTGGAAAGAAGTGAGGGGAAATTGCAGTCTGGATGAAAAAGAACAACAGCATAATAATAATAATAAATAATTTAAAAAGCAATAGCTAACTTAACGAATAAATCACCATAGCTTTCTGTACCTAAGAGTCAGAAATATGTGTGTATAACTATTAATCTACTTGATTCCAGTAGATTGAATTAAAATGAAATATTCATAACATGAGTAATTTATATTCAAATAATTAAAATGTTACTGCTGTTTTAAACAAAAGAATGTTTAGTTGAATCATTTTATACACCTTTTTCTGGCTGGTCAGCCGACATCTTGGTCATTTCCATAACTGTGCTGTCACGTGCCCTGATGCTACTGTTTAATGCCTCTTCTTTGAGTGGTGTTTACCATTTTGAAACAATCACTTTTTATTGGACAATTGATCGCACATGTTTCTGAGGGAGAAGTCCTGGAAGTAAATGCTTCTTCCTTACTTGGCAGTCTTTCTACGAAGCAGCAGGTGGCAGTAAAAAATACAAATAAAATAAAGCAAACATACACATACATCACACACACACACACACACACACACACACACACAAACAAAATACACACACACACACACACAAACACACACACATCTCCCAAAGTATAGTTAGATATCAGAAGTTTTGTGCTCACCTAATAGTTTGTTTTTTATTTGCTTGTTTGGCTTGTTTATTTATTGTAAAAAACCAGAAAACTAAGAGCACTTAAGAGTTTCAGAATTAAAATCAGGCATCTTAATTTTGAACTATGTAGCAGTAAGACTGTCTAATTCTATAACAGACATATTATTTTAGATGGAATTTATTCTCACATCCTACTGTACAGTCAAAACTTTGTGGTTAAAATTAAATCTCTATTTTAAATTATTCCCAAGTTACATATACAATTAAAACCACTACAAATAACTCACCATTAGAGATATTATCTAGTTCCTCTGAAAATACAAAATCTCAGATAAAAACACTCTGAGCTGTTTTTGAAGGTAACTCTTGATATCTGTTTTAACATAATCAGAATAAAGTTTATTGTTATAGCTCCAGTATTTACTTTGTGACTGATAAAATCACTAACTATACATTGAGTTTTAAAAACTCAGTTACAAGATAAATTAATTCTAGTTTATTGACTTACCAATTAAATATGGCAGTTAAGCAGGAGATAAGGCTTCTAACAGCACAATAAATCTGATGCAGAAAGGCCAGGCAACGCAGACTGATTCTCTATTTAAAACTTATTAAAAAAAATTTTACTCTCACTCCAAAACTTGGTGAGAAAATTTTATAAAATGGATCATAAATACCCCAAGACATATAAAAAAAATCATTACTTAAACTCTGGGCTAACAGTACCATAGGGAGGAAGATGCCTTTAGTCCTGTGATGATTAGCACATTCTAGCCGATGATGTCAAATATGAGCATATCAAAATAAATGATGCTTGCACACACACACACACACACACACACACACCACCCACCACCCTGAGAGTCATGTGATCTATATTTGTGTTGTTGTTCTTGGCTGACGAATAAAACAGTTTTGGCCTATGGTGGGTCAGAATAAAGCCAGGTAGGAAATCTGAGCAGAGATATTGAGAACGAGTAGGCAGAGTCGAGGAGATGCTATGTTGCTGCCAAAGGAGGACAACCAGAAACTTATGGTTAGGCCTTAGCCTTGTGGTGATACACAGATTAATAGAAATGGGTTAATTTAAGATAGAAGAGCTAGATAGAAGTACATCTGAGTCATCGGTCAATCAGTGTTGTAATTAATATAGTTTCTGTGTGATTATTTGGATCTGGGCAGCCGGGAAAAAAACGAGCAGTGTCTGCTTACAAAATGGCTTAAATGACTCTATTTATAGTCATCTGTCAGGTTTAACATGGTGTAATCCTTCAATACTGGCTATTGTCTGTGAAGTCAACCCTGGTCTCTACTGTGTCTGCATTTTCCACTCTGTTTCATAGTTTCATTGTCATGTCATGTTGACATTTTTATGAAGCATATAGATTAATTTCTGACAAAATATGTATGAATCATTTAAAATTGAAGGTACAGTAATGGCAAAGCATAGACCTCTTCCAGTAACCTCTGTTATCATTTTCCTTCTCAGAGATAACAAACTATGCATTGCTCATGGTAGGGTTGACCACTCAGTAGAGCATCTCATGAAAACATACCTCTTCTCTCAATTGTTTCTTCACATCCTCCTCTACCAGGACAACAATCTCCATTCAGAGGCCCTTGACCAATCATTTCTCTCACTGTCTAGAATGTACCTCTTCCTTATAGTACACTTGTTCTCGACCCTGTATATGTTTTTCATTGTCAAGGTCATTAATAATTGATGCATCCCCAAGGTGGCTAGGAATGGTTCCTGTATCTCTTCACTATCATCCTTCCCACATTTGTATTTAGTTATTTAATTCATATCTCATAGACTGTTGCCTCTGCTAATGCTGTTCCCCTCCCCACATCCTGCCCATAGCTCAAGGAACACAGACTTCTCTTTCTCATGGCCTCATTATCCCCCATGCTGGATATTTTCAAACAATGTACAAATTGTTGCCTTCCAATATAGGAGATAAACTCACTGATATACATATCATTTTTTTTTACCATTTTTCCTAATACGACACACTAAGAAATCAAGAATCAAGTTAGAAAACATTATTTGCACTACTTTAGGACTATGAAGCGCTAACCCTCGTGAGTGTCTGTCATCCTTGCAATCACTGCCATTGCTATCACTGGTGTTGTACTCTTGCACTACTAATCACCGCTGCATTTGACTAGAAAATTAGCATGACTGTGAGTTTGAGCAAAGATAAGTGTGTTCTTAAAATCAAAAACATATAAAAAAACCCAAAATATTGTAAAACCTATTTACCTGTGGTATGTGGGTTAAATTGCAGGCAGTTATACACTGAATTGTTTAATTCAGTTTCTAAACATTCAGTTTGGAACGAGTACATCCAAATCTGATGCCATCCATGACAACTATTGCATCTAGGCTTCTGAGATTTTATTAACCTGTCAAAATTATATTAACTCTATGAAGTGGAGTGCCAGATTTTATTTCAAGCCACAGGCCAATCTCCAAAGAATTATGATAAAAGGGAGAGCATATATACCTTATTTTATATTTTATGATTGCATATGCAGAAATACTTGGAAATAGCAACACAGTCTAGCAACCTGTTACTGGAGAAAATATTGACCAAAAGTCATCAGATGTGGAGTTTCTGAATCAAGATAAGATTCTGCATCATGGCTGTGGTGGTTCACTTACAATTATATGTTTTCCTTGTATGTATTCAATAGTTCATCTATAACAGATTAATTTCATTATCTATATAACTAACACAACTAATCTTAATTTGAGAGAGTAGAAGCATGATCAGAATAAAGTATATGAAAATTTTTCTTTTTAATAAAAGTGTCAAAAGTAAAAGATTTTAAAAATTAGTCTAAACAACATTTCATCAGTTACATGTCCTCAATATAAAATAGCATTTGTCCTAAGGAGATTAATTTTGTTCCAGTAAACAGAAATTTCTGCCAGGTGGTGGGGGTGCATGCCTTTAAGCCTAGCACTTGGGAGGCAGAGGCAGGCCGATCTCTATGAGTTCAAGGCCAGTCTTGTCTATAGTGCAAGTTCCAGGACAGGCTCCAAAGCTACACAGAGACACCCTGTCTGGTACAACAAAAATAAAACAAAATTTCTAACCATCAGTGTAACATACAACATATACTAAAACTATCCTTTCGTGCTTAAAATTTGGAGATATATTCACTCTATTCCAAAGAGATTTTTTTCATAATAAAAAATATAATCATAACCAATTCTATACTGTGTAAATATATTTCTCATTCTGGTTGTAATGTATTTTATGGTTTCATTGCTTGTCTTAAAAACTCCCATAATCATACACACAGAAAATGATTTAACAGAATACTTTTTCAAAATGCAAAATCTTCACATTATCATCTATCAATTTCTAGAATGCAACTCAAGGGGACTGGAAAATGGTTCAATGAGTTAAAATGCTAGCCTGATGTGGGACGTCCCTCTGTATATTGTTGCTTTTATTGGTTGATAAATAAAGCTGTTTTGGCCAATGACTTAGCAGTGCAAAGCCAGGCAGGAAGTTCAAACAAAGATGGAGAGAGAGAGAGAGAGAGAGAGAGAGAGAGAGAGAGAGAGAGAGAGAGAGAGAGTAGGCAGAGTAGAGGAGAGACTATGTAGCTGCAGAAGGAGTAACATGCCACACTGGTAAGCCACAGCCTACTGGCAATACACAGATTAACTGAAATGGATTAGTTTAAGAGTTAAAGTTAGTCAGTAAGAAGCTTAAGACATTGGCCAACAAGTGTAACTGATAATAAGCCCTTTGAGGGGTGGAAACTAGTAAGCGGGACCCAGTGGCTGTAGAGAAACCAGTCATGTGGGACAAGGATGAGACTGAGAAAAGCCTTCTGTCCACACTAGCCATACAACCATGAGGATGTGAGTGGGGATCCCTAGCGTGCATGTAAAGTCCAGGTGTGGTGGCTTGTTTATGTGATCCTGGAACAAGGTGAATTGAGACAGGTAATCCTACAAACTCATTAGCCAGCTACTTTAACAAGTCAGTGAATCCCAGGTTCAGTGAAAAAAAACTAAAGTATAGAGAAATCAAGGACCTCTGACCCCACACCCCACACCCCACGTGTGCATCCACTACCACCTGCGTACGAACCTGCAAACACACATAAGCCTGTACAAAGACTTAGACTACAAAAAAAGGAAAAGAGAAGGAAGAGAGTAGCTCTCCTGACTAACAACACCAGAATTTTACAAATTTCACTACCTAATTTTGAAAGCCGCACTTAATGAATTTAAGTGTCCTAATCTAGTAGAAGACGATTTCCTCATGAATGAAGACAATCTGCATAAACATAAATATCAACAATAAGTCTCATGGTGAACCTGGAAAATTTTCCACGAGACAGAATAAAATGTTTGCTGCATTTTCTATGTCTGTTTACTATTGTACTAGACCCCCTGGGTAATTAAACAAAGGGGAAAGAAAACAAATCAAATGCTAATTGGCAAAAAAAGAAAGAGGAGGCTGGAGAGCTGACTCAGCCATTGAGAGAACTGACTGTTCTAAGAGGACCCAGTTCCAGGTGATACAACATCCTTATATAAGCGAACACCAGTGAATTCTATATGTAAATAATTTTTAAAAAAAGAAAAAGGAAGAAATGTGTAATGCCTCAGTAACATGTCTGTGAATACAGAATGCCTGACTATACAAAGTTCTTGTGGCTAAATTTCAGAGATTAGGACCGGAAATAAATCCCAGTAACATCTCCAAGAAAGAAAAATAAAATTAGTAAGTTTGACTTTACTATTTAAAAACTTTTCTATATGAAAAGAGTCAGAGTCTATGGCTCAAAACTTTCAATACTTTGCCTGCTGGAAAAAGGCTGATAGTTAAGTCTCTGACTGTAGTTATCTCCATAGGAATGACATTTAGCAACTCTGCAGGTGGTGCCGATCTCTTTTTGCTGAGAGCACAGAAAGAAGTTTGATCATCTGCTGAGGTATATACATTGCATCTTCAAAATCTCCTGGTAGATGCACGCAGACTGGCCTTAGGTCTGTTTGTAATGTTAGGGATGAGCATAGTTTCTTTTTTATTTAGTTTTAGTTAACTCTAAGGTCTACATTGGAGGTTAATTGTGAAAATAGTATCTATTTCCTGTCACTTTTATAATAATGACATTGACTGAAATATTAAGTAATAATCTAGTGAATAAATTCCTTTAGACAAACGTTACTAATTCCACATTTTCTTCAACATTCTTTTTTTTTTAAAAAAATAAGCAAGTGTTGGGGCTTTTTTAATATTTGAGATTAATTTCTGACAGATTGTAGTTATTTTTAAACAGAAAAATCATGTGTTAACTTATAAGTATATAATTCATATATCATTAATAGAAAATAAATTGTTATTAAGAAAAACATTGAATAAGCAAAAATTTCTAAATTATACATTTGAAAATAACTGCATATATAAGCATTTGGAATTTAAAATTTACATCCATGAAAAAAAAATTACCTCCATGAAAGAATTTATTATCAAAAGAATTGACTTTTTGATAGCATATGACAATTGAAATAAATTTTATTTCATTGAAAAGTATTATTGTAAAACAAAATTTAATTTTCATTTAATTTCTAAAGTAAAATGTTAGATACCGTATGAAATATTCTCCAAGAATATTGTATATATATTGAGAATTTCAAAACTTTGTTTCCTGAAAAAACATAAAATTCTGACTATTTTTATGTAAGTACAATTTTAGTTGACATTAAATAACGGAATTTTAAATCCAAGAGACATCACTTCCACATCACCAAGGGCACTATTTTAAATAGAGTTTTGATAAAAAGCATGTCATAAGGTAGGAAGCATGTAGAAAGTAAAAATTGAAGCTTGTGTTACATGTAACACATTTTAATCGAATACTGTATCTTAGTTTTGCTTGACTTCATTGTACAGAGGACGGGCTACACAAATACACTGCATCCTGACATCACCTTTTTAGGCGAGTTGCAACTAGCAGAGCTGTACCGGAAAAGAGAGCCCAAAAGGCAGTGAATCTGTGGAGGTGTGTGAGCATGACATCACAGAAAAGATGCTAGGAGTAGAAAGTATGGAAGGGCTGTTGCAATTGGGCCACTCAGTGCTAGAAACCCAAGCCGCTTGCCCGGAAGAGTTTCTGGGAAGTATGCAAGCCTTCTGGAGTCTGCACAAGGGGTGAAAATCCTGGGGTAACTTCAGGTAATTATATATATTTTTTAAAGAAAAATTATACTGTGTATATGAGTGTGGGACGCAGTTTGGGTCACCACATGGTTGCCTGGTGGTTGATACAGCGCAGCGACTTGACAGGGCAGCCGCTGCAGTTCAAGTCTCCAACAAATAAAAGAAGTTTTCTAAGGATGAAATGAGTACAGCCACAGCTTGCTTTCCTTTTAAAGGCTCAAGGGAATTTTTCCAGCAGCTACAGGCTTGGAGGGACATCGCACTACTTGTGTCCTCAGAAGCCTTCCCCTCCTCAAGTGTCAAATAACTCTGTTGATCTTACCAGGGGATATCTGACTTGAGTCTTATAGCCCTTAAGCTTTTCAGATAAAAGGGATGTTAATGTATAATACTAATAAGCAATATAATTATGGGTGGTCCCAACATGAAGTACTTGTTGGCATCAGAAACCAAGAAATGAGAATTTAAAACAAAAATGCCTCAAACATTTTTGATTGGTTAGTATTTTAGGAAGGTTGATGAAAAGGGACTGATTTGAAATAATGATATTCTAATTCTTCCTTTAAAGTCACGAAATTATGCAGTGGCAAACAGTGAGCAAAAAGATGAAAATGATAATTTAGAGCAGTGTTGATGTAGAGGAAACATTGAATGGAAAAATTCTATTCTTTTAAAGGACAATAAAATTAAATTGATTTCCATGGAGGCCCATAGTAAGAGGTGCTTAATGATGTCCATCCATGTTTTATGTGGACAGAGGACCATGGAATTAGTGAGTGCTGTCATCATTATCCTATCAATCTGTACAGCAACATGGTACACATATATCTATTGGGTCTTTTGTTTTTATAAAAACTACAAAGTATTTCCAGAGGTAAATGTTTTGCCTTTGAGGCAGTAGATGGAATAGGCTAAAGCTCTCAGTGTTCACATTACTTCTTAAGTTATGACTGCTTTTTACAGTGTCTCATTTGGTGTCCTACGAAATGCTAACAGAGCCTTAGAGTGGTGGTTTTCCATTATTTTCCATAAACTAGAGGGTATCCTCTGACTGCTTACAGGCTCCTGTTTCTGAATTTATTGACATTTTAAATTCAAATGTCAAAGCAAGTAGTGATATAGGAATATGTTTTCATAATAAATGGTACAGATGAACTTTTCAAAGAAAATGATGATCAGTAGATGAATTACATGGAAAATGGAGGATGATAATAACCATTTTTTGGGGGGGTGTTTGAGACAGGGTTTCTCTGTGATTTGGAGACTGTGCTGGAACTAGCTCTTGTAGACCAGGCTGGTCTCAAACTCACAAAGATCCACCTGCCTCTGCCTCCCGAGTGTTGGGATTAAAGGCGTGTGCCACCACCATCCGGCCCAACCATTTTTATTTTATGTAAAATAAATCATTTTTCATGAAATCAATAATATCAATCATATTAATTTAACTTTTTTATTAGTTTTAACTCTTTATAATAGTTTTTAACTTTCCCTTTAATGTATGTCAGGTTTTTCTCTGAAATGAGGTGCAGAATTTTGCTGCAATATGTTGACAGACATGGTATAAACTCTCTAAGACATTCAATATTTAAAGGAAGATCAGGCATTTCGTACATATTTATGCCTAGGGCACTGTTTTTCAAATTTTAATACGTACAGAAATAGCCTAGCAATCCTGTCTCTGATGTATGAAGGCACAAAGATTCTGGCATTCCACCACACACCCCCGAGATATCCCCAGCTGCTGATTCGGAGTGCACTTTAAATATCCAAAGGTCCATTGTAGAGGAAACCTGTTTGGGGGTGAATAGAATTATCAAATGCCTGTTGGTGGATACTTGTGTCTATAGGAAAATATAAGGGGACAGCATGGAACTATATTCAGGCTAATATGATTCATAAGACAGAGATGTGACTTTTCAGGTTTTAGATATACACTCTAAGGTTTTGAACATCCTTTCAAGCAAAGCTACTGGTAGAAACCAGTGCAATTGATGTGTTGCTTATAAAATCAATGTATATATCACCACCGTTCTCTACCCACCAAGTCTAAGCTCTATGATACTGAACACAAAAGTAAGTCTGTATGTTTTTCAGTTTCTGGTAACTGAAACAGAAGAGGCAGTATATACATTTTGAAAATTAATGTCCCAAGTAATTTCTTCAGTGAGCACAGGCATCTACTTGAAACTGTGTTTTTTGATATGACAGGTCATTCTGTCTATGGGTTGCTTTTATTGGTTAATGAAAAAATAAAGTATTTTGGCCTGGAAGGGCAGAACAGTGGTAGGCAGGGAAAATTAAACTGAAAGCTAGTAGAAAGAAGGCAGAGTCAGGGAGAAGCCATGTAGCCCCACCAGAGACAGATGTTGGAACTTTACCCAGTAAGCTGCAGTCTTGTGGTGATATACAGATTAATGAGGATGGGTTAGTTTTAGGATATGAATTATCCAGAAATATATTAAGCTGTTGGCCAAGCAGTATTGCAAATAATATGGTATCTATGTGATTATTTCGGGGTTGAGTAGCTGGGAACAAAGAAGTGGCCTCCTACAACAAATTGACATCAACATGGCCAAGTTAAATCCACTTGAAACCTGAGAGAGTTTGGGAAGGAATTCTAGGGAAAACAAAACAAACACACAAAAAGAAAGCAGAGTGAAGCACTGGCTTAATGCCATAGTTCCTTTAAGAGAGGTTTTCCTGATTCAGTAGTAGCAGAACAAAAGCTGCATGGTTTTGAAACGGCAGTTTCTGGGCTGTGTTCACAGCATGAACTCTGGCTCTTTCAGGAGGCCAACATTTAAATGGGAATAATGGGTAATGTGCTGCAAGTTACTTGGTGTCAGCATGGGCCAACTGGTTATCAGAGTGGTGAGGATGGCTCTCACCCGGCAGTCTCAGTGAACGTGAACAGACTTCCACCATGTTGGACTGGGTGGACCAAGCAGCAGGGCAGTGTTTGACCTAGCAATGCCACTGTTTAGGTTTTTAAGAAGTGCTTCTTAGGATTTTAAAAAAGCTGTCCTGGCCAGATATGCAATATTGACAGATTCAGACAGAAAAGACCTCTAAATGAGACACAGTATGTTTAAAAAATGTATGTCGACTTGGGAGAGAGAAGAAAAAGAGTAAAGAGGCAGTAAATGTAATATCAAAGAGTACAGAAAGTCATAAATTAAAGGAGTAAAGATAATAAAATATGTATTAAACTTGTAAAAAAAAGTAATGGAGTAAGAAAATCAGCCACGTAAAGAGGGAATATACACAGAGAGTCTAGATTATGTATATTATTGTGCTTTCTTTGAATATTTTTACTGTGAAAAGGCTGAGTACATTGTATTGTATGGGCTGCTAAGCTAAAGCAGCACATATACTTTAAAGGTATCTTGTCTTCAAAATTTGGGTCTAAGGAGATGTTGCTTTGGAAAAGAGATTCTCCTCTTGTTTCTACAGAAGATGAAGACCTGTGGGTTACTTGCAGACTAATGTGACACGCCCCCCTGGAAAGGTCATGAAGAAGGGCCCTAAAACAAAATCCCACACTAGCTCAGAATTGAATATAATAAAGGGTTGTTTACTTAGAGATAAACTCAACAGATCATAATTCTCTGCCCGAACATGGAACATTTAGAATATTATTTTTTATTAATTATATTTGTTCTTTGGCAATTTCATAAATGTATATCATGCATTTTTATAATTCTCACACTCACCTCACCTATCATATTCTCCACCTTCTTGTAGGCGCTTTCCCCACTTTCAGGTCTTTTTGCTTTGTTTAGTGACCTAGTAAGTTTAATTCAGGTCATCGTTGTAAACATGACTTTGGAACAATTCAGAGATTCATGGTGAACTGTAACTGGAGGTTTCTCTTCCACCCACCAGTTCCTGAATAACCTCTCTGAGGCTTACTATTAATTACAAACTGTTTTGCCTATTAGCTAGGTTTATTATTAACTAGCTCTTATAACTTGAAGTAACCCATTTCTATTATTCTGTATTTTACCATGAAGCTTGAGGTTTGTTATCCCACCTTTTGCTTCTCCAGAGATTCCTAGTGGTTCCCTTAATCCACTCTTTTTCTCCCTGTATCTCTGCTTAGATTTCCTGCCTGGCTCTAATCTGCCTGACTATTGGCTAAATTTGCTTCTATGCTAACCAATAGTAATAAAACATATTCACAGCATATAGAGAGACATCCCACATCAATGAACTCATCACTATATTAAAAACTGTATGTTATGTCTCCTTCTTTCCCAAGATCCATCAGTAGCTAATAGTCCAGCAGTATGTAGTAGGACTATGCCATGAATGACAACTGTCCTTTGAGCCAAACATCAGTAGGTGAGACACTCAACTGCACTCCCTTGTAAAATATCATCCCATTTCATGCTCAAAGTTTGTACTCCCTTTTGTAGTACCTCAGAGAGTCATTAAACTCCTAGAATATATAGCTATTCCATACCACCTGCTCTAGGCAACTTTGCCTTAATTGTATATGGCCTCAGAGAGGGATGGAGTATATAGGCAGGGCAAAGACTAGGTGAGTAGGATCTATCTATGAGGCTACTGTTACAAGCAAACCCTCACTCCTGCTGGTTAAAAACTAAAACACCCACACACATATAAACAACCCCAAAACTAGGCTCTGTAGAGGCCAAATGAACTTTGGCAAAATTTTACCTCAGTTTGTACTAGGGATTTTAGGAAAAGAGGCAAACTTTCTTTACATATGTTCCTGGAAAGGAACTTTAGCTACCGACTCCAGAAGCATGTCTCCAATATTTGCCTAATTCAGGTTAAACATGGATCATTTCTCACTTTGGATGGTGAACTATCCTAATAAACACAAACCAAGGGAACCTTTGACCACACAAGTCTAAGTTAATTAGACCTAATTCACTAACAGATGCCATTACTTTGACAGAATGCCAATATAATCTCAATATGGAGACTTCTGTGGCAGTTTATTGATATTGATTGAAATATGGAAAAATGAAAAACTGACTGAGATCTGACAAAGTTAATGACTTGAGCAAAGGAAATTGGTGACTACAGAAGACAGGAAAGTGACAAAGGTGAATTACTATGAATAAAGAGTTTCCTCAAAGTGATACCTTGGGCAGAACAAGCTATCTATTAGTCAAGCAAGTTGTTCTGCTCTTTTATTAAATGCACACACACACAAACTATCATATAAATTTATTTCTAGAAATTCTATGAAGCAACAATGAATGTGTTAGAGTAAACATGTCTCTTGCTAAAAGGTCAGGTCATGTAGACATAAGCCATGCAAGTTTTCTAGTCTAGCAGTATGTGAAAAGGATGCATATTTTCATGTCTAAATCTCCATGTTTCAATAAACAACACACTGAATCTTCAAATGTCACTCATAGATGAACTAGAAATAACCTGTTTCCAAGTTGCTTTTTATTTCTTAATTTTTTTAAACCACATTTATCTTTAGCTGTCTACTGGATGTTCTCAGAACACATATTCATAAGATGACAGCGTCTTTAGCATTTTCTCAGTCAATTTTACTCAATTTGATTAAACTTCTCTTCTTAGTCATCAGACATAAATATTGTATTCTCAGTTCATTACTAAATGTCTTACTTGTCTATGATATCAAACATATTTGTCACAAAATAAAAAAAAATTGCTCAATAGTTTTGTGGCTAGTTTTGCTGGTATAAAACCCCCACATCCAGATATGTGGCCCACAGGACTATAAAATGCTACTTCTATTACTACTATTCATTTGCTTTCCTGTGAGTTTTTCTACAGAGTTAGGCTGGCTTTCATGTATGCTTGTCAATGATGTGCAAATGCTCATGCTGTGGATATAGGATTGTCAAAACAAATCCTTTATGTACCATGATATCTTGATTTAGTTAAAGCTCATGGATGAGATGGCTTAATCTGCATGATAAAAATCCAATGCTATTTCAGCCCCATGTATTCACTGTTAAAGCATATATAAAAAAGTTTACATAGTAAAATATCCATCTCAGACTGAATAATAAGCTATGATCACACTGGCTGAACATGTGTATGTGGCTAGGGTGGTTGATAATTAGTGATGGTAAAGGTCTTTGAGATGAAGTCATGGAATTCAAGTGTTGGTGCAGGTACCCAGTCCCACTTTCACATGAAGTCATCATAGTGTAAATGACTGTGAAAAGCCATGGAACAATTTTCTTTTTCATGCTCAGATTCCAGTTTCCCTTTTTTATTTTTCTTCTAGTCAACAATTATAAATAATATTGAAAAGGCTTTTTTTTCTGCAGTTAGCCTGGAGGTGATTCCGTGACCTTGACATAGAATATGATTTTACATTGATGTCATTTACAAAGTCTAATGAAACAATCTGGAATAGATGATAATCGCCATAATGAAATCCATCTATTGCCATATTAACACTGTCAAATATGATCGATAAGGGATGTGGGAAGAGGAAGCTCTTTAAGGAAGGGAGAGGGAGGTAAATTCAAAAGGAGGGAGGTGGATAAAATAAAGATATAAAGATATCAGAGAAAAAATCATACTATTAACTATTTACCAAAACTATAATATGCATAATTCTGAATATAAATTTACATATATAGTTAATAATGAGCCTTTATAATCTGGGTTGACTATGCTCCCTCTAAGAACCCAAAATCACTTAACAAAGATACCAATATCAGATATCTCCCTTTTCTATAAGGTTCAGTGTGGCTGACTTTATGTTGGGGTCTTTGATTCATTTGGACTTGAGTTTTGTGCATAGTGATAGATATGGGTCTATTTTCATTCTTCTACATGTTGATATCCAGTTATGCCAGCATCATTTAGTAAATATGCTTTCTTCTATCCATTTGATATTTTCTGCTTCTTTGGCAAAAGTCA
>JAQHUG010000087.1:7215430-7233205 GCA_028555095.1 Dicrostonyx torquatus | reverse complement strand
AATAAACTAAATGCTAGAAGGAAGAAGGCATAGTCAGGGAGAAGCCATGTAGCCACCACTGCAGACAGACGAGCTGGAATCTTGATGGTAAGCCACAGTCATGTGTCGAGACACAGATTAATAGAAATAGGTTAATCAAAGATGTAAGAACTAGCTAGAAATACGCTTAAGCTATTGGCCAAAGAGCATTGCAAATAATATAGTTTCTGAGTATTTATTTCGGGTCTGGGCAGCCGGGAGTGAACAAATGGTCTCTGCCTACAAGATCCTATACATTTGACTACTACAGAAATTATGACTTTATTAAGAATAGAAAACTTATGGATGTCCTGTGATGCCACCTGGGACCAGGGTGTTATCTGAGATCAAGGGTGCCGCCTAGAGCTATGTCTGGTTTCCTGGCCCTATAGCAGTCAGGGTTGGGGTTGACATATGTGTTTCCAATTGCCACCAGTCACCATGAAGAAGCCCAGGGTCAAACCAGCAACCTGAGTCAGGGTAGGTGACCCAGAACCAGGAAACACATACATATCTGAGTGGCCTGTGCCACATCTAGGCAAAGTTGCAGCTGAGGGCCACATCTGGGTCCATGACTCCACTACAGCCAGGGTCTGTGCTGATGTCCATTGCTCCTTTTGACATCGAAGGCCATGCAGTCATCCAAGATCAAGGGCCAAACTGGTGTCTCAGGACCATACCACCACTGGAGGCAGTGGTAACATCCAGACTCAGCTGCTGCTAAGGATCATATTGGGGTCCATGGCCAATGTCACCTCAGGAGGACTTGGGAATCATGGGAGATGAATTCAGAGGGCTATACTGAGCCAGTCCCTTCATTTATTGCCTTTGGAAAGCTGACCTTACCTCTTGCTACCCACTAAGTAAGAGAGCTGGTCCCTGCTTTGGGAGAGAGGACTCCCAACCCTCACTACAGAAGAGTATAAACCTACCCTAAAGGCATGCATGTAGAGGAGCTGACTTCACCAGTCGCCTGAGGTGGGTTGTTCTGGTGGTTTGATTTTATCTGGGTGGCTAACACCCAGGCCCAAAACTGAGTCTGGAGTTGACCCACCGTAGTATCTACCCGTCTATGTCTTGCTGGAGCTTATATAGGCATTGGTACCGTGGAACAACAGCTTGTAAGATCTCCAAGACACACCATAGCCCAGAAGAGCTCTGGTGAAGATCTAGTGAGGATGGTGTATCAAAAACCAGAGGACTTGAATAAGATCAATGACTCATTGAAATGGACAGTTGCCTCTATGACACACCAAAGCATCCAGTGCCATCAGGACAGATAAAGAGGGAATGGAGAAGCAGGAGAAAAGGAGAACCATAGATTTTTCTGTTTTGGGTGTGGTTTTTGTTCTGTTTCAGTTTAATGTTCTTTTCTACTCTTTCATTTCTTTTTTTTGTTCTTGGTTTTGTTTGCTTGCTTACTTACTTTTTCTTTCTTTCTTTAGTGTGTGGTACAATAGGAATGGGAGAGAGATATAGGGGGACTGGGAGGTGAACAGAATTGGGTGCATGATGTGAAACCCCAAAGATTCAATAAAGAAATTTAAAAAAAGAATAACTTGGCTTTCTGCAAGCTTATTTCATTGCAGCAGCTAATCTCCTGGGTTGCTGATTTTGTATATGTGATTTGGCAGGGAGCTGCAGATTGTAGGCCAGGCTTCAGTGTTTACTATATCAGGTCATTGTTTTTATCTTGTCTGCATAACATCTGAAAATATAGAGGTTGGAAAATAAATAACATCTTGCATAAAGAATTTATTAAAAATTGAAATTTTAAAGTGAAAATTAAGTTAAAAACTTGTAAAATGAATAAATTCTGAACGTTTTTAAATTCTGTGTTTTCTATCTCAAAGAGCATCTCACATCCTTAAAACTGAAGGGAAAATGTTTTATTTAACTGCATGGAGACCTGCAAAGGAGAAGTGGCTTCAACAAAGCAAATTAACAAAAAGGAAAAACAAACCAAAAAAAAAACCACAGAAAATGACATAATAATTACAACACGCATACCAGGTGAAGGGCTAACTTTTATATATACAGAACTCTTATAGATCCTCAGTGAAAGTGTCCTTAACCTAATTTTTAAAATAATCAAAATTATGAACAGTTCACTCACTGAAAATAAACAGCAGATTGCACTCAGAAAACCCATCAAAATAAAAAGTAAGTTATCTAGAAGCAAGGAAAATGCCTTTAAGACACTGTATCTGCAACTGCACACACAACTAGGAGCCATCACTAAATATGGGTGGAAATATAAATTGGTAACACTTCAAAGGACAAAGGAGTTGTACCAGTACCCCAGAGAGGTGACCAGAGTTAAGTCCTAGTTCTTGGAGCATACATACCTATACACTATTGGCTTTTCTGAGAAATGATTAATAGTTTACAAAGTTGCTTGATGCCACTTTATCAGAAACTAAAAAACTGAAATCGTCTAAACATTACCAATGTATAAATGCATATGCTGTATACATATTTTATGTATCATATAATTTTATAATAACATATTATGTGACATATAAATATATATTAAATACTTATAAACAATTTAAAATATATAGCATTCAGGTATAATTTTTAAGCATATATGTATGAATAATTAATGCAGGAGGGGAATTTAGTATATTTTCATTGTTTCAAGCGTTTGGGATAGTTCTCGGCAATACTAATTATTGGATCATCATTTTGTTATTTTTGTGAAAGAGTAGAAGACAAAGAAAATAATGTATATAAGACAAATGAAATACGTTTAAGCCTTTGGGATAAAAGAAACTCTATCACTTCTACCAAACACCTAGACTTTAATTTGAAATATGTCAGCCGTAGAAAGGTAAACACGGCTATGTCCTGCTCATATGATGGATCTCTTAATAGTCATGCTTACAGAAGAAGGCATGAAGATAGGGCTGCTCTGGTAGAGAGAAGAGCAAATGGAGAGATGCTATTCATTGAACAGAATGTTACACTTACAAAAGACAAAAAAGGTGTAGAGATGGGCTGACATCAGAGAGACTGCGGTTGACTATACACTATTGAATACTATAGATTACTGAAAAATTTAACTACTGTTTTTAAATTTGGATGCCACAAAAAGAACTTGCAAGTGCAGTTGGGCAGCAAGGAGCCTGGAGAGATGCTGGGTTTGTTCATCACTTTAACTGCAGTGACCATTTGATGAATGTGTGTTTATGGTTAACCTAAACACGTTGCGCAAGAGAGATATATGCATTTTTATATCAATTCTATGTCAATACACATGTAAAAGGCATAATTATAAAACATTTCCCAGGTAAAATTATATGTTGAAGCATTTGTAAGTTTCAGTGGTCAAACAAAATTGCTCTCCCTGTGCTGCAAGGAGGCAGAGTGCTATCTGATGACAGTGTGGGAAGCACAGAAGTTCTTGTAGCCATGGAAAAGCCCTAGGGCAATGGTTCTCCACCTGTGGGTCATGACTCCTTCGGTAGTTGTACAGCCCTTTCACAGGGGTTACTATTTATAAAATAGCAATAAAAATAGCTTTACCAATGGGGTCACCACAATACAAGGAATTGTATTAAAGTGTCTCAGCATTAGAAAGGCTAAGAACTCCTGCACTAGAGGAATCAGGAATGGTAAACACACAAGGTTGCTCCTTTAAAGGAAGAGATGTCTAATCTGCTACCTCCTAGAAGGATGGGAGTCTTCTAGTGATTTATAGCCTGGTGAGCTTTGCTTTATCTGTGTGTCCAAGACTACACTGGATCATCGTCTAGACCTTTATCATGAGTTTGCCAATCTAGAATCAGTCTTTATGGAAGATGTCACATGTACTTTATAAAGAGTTTTGTTGCAATCACATCTTAAACTCTATTGTGATCACAGGATTGAATTCACTATTACCAGGGAAGTTTCCCCCAAATTGGGCTGTGCTTAAATACTCAACAAAAAATCTACTTGGGGGCAGTAAGACTTCTGAAGTTTGAATCAACACTGGGTACGTAGTCGTGTTGAAAGGAACTACCTTTTTACCTCCCATGATTTGTTATTTAGATGGCCATGATGGTCATAGAGACCCAGCATAACAGTTTGAGTTATTTCTGAGTTTCCAAAATCAGAACCTGAGCATATGGGGATGAGCTATGTTTACTCTTTGGAACCACATCTGTGGTTTTCTATCTATCATCTATCTATCTATCTATCTATCTATCTATCTATCTATCTATCTATCATATATCTATCTCTATCTATCTATCTCTATCTATCTATATCTATCTATCTATCCATCCATCCATCCATCCATCCATCCATCCATCTATCTATCTATCTATCTATCTATCTATCTATCTATCTATCTATATTCTGATCATCTATCATCTACCTGTCTTTCTGTTTTCCTTGCCTTTTTTCTGATTCACCAGGGGCATTTTCAGGGTTGGAGGGATGGCTCTATGGTTATTCAAGTTTGTTGTTCTTACAGAGAGCTACTTTCTATCTTCACACTCATGTCATGAAGTTCATAAACAGAAACCTCTCTTCTGGATTCATTGGGCTTTATACATGGGTAGAGTAACACAGAAACAAATTCGTAGACACAGTAATGAAAATTAAAAATTTTAAGGGAAGAATATTGATAATAATTGAGTGTGAAAAAAGTGTCAGCACTGCTGTTTTCCCCTGAAGTATGTTTACATTTTAAAAAACTTAGTATTATGTTTGGTAGAGAATAGCCATATGTATGTATGAAGCATAGTGTAGTATTTCAGTGTAAGTACACATAGCATAGAATAAATTAAAGCAGGCTAACTAGCATATACTATGTCTTACTTTGAAATAATCATGAAAACAACAAGAATATCCTAGAATTCTGTGGTTATTTTGTTTCTTTGAAGTGAATCTTAGAAGGTAGTACATTTTGTCTTGTCTAGGGTGGCCTTATACTTATGGCAATCATGTAGATTCAGTCTCCTACACGTCACTTAAGGACATAGGCTATTATGCTTACAGATAGTATTTCTGATGCTTTGTTCTTTTGATTGCATTTAGCATTTTCTGGCTTGACCCCTTATTCTGTCAAGTTTTTTCTCCTATATGCTCTTCTTCAAGGGTGCTGATAGACACGTAGCAAGAACATTCATCTCCTATTGAAGGGAGGGGATATCAAAGTCCATGCTCATGTTTGGGTATGTGCCTCCTCCCTTCTTCTGAAATATGGTCACATAAATACCTCCCTGAGCACTTCTTTCTTATAGAGACAGGTTCTGTGATAGAAGACCAATGGTCTGTAGGCAATGCCTTTAAGCCCATCTGCTGGGTCATACCAGACTGTAGTCTGTTGACTCTGCCCCAATTTTTTTTTTGCCATCTACACTCTTCAGTTGGAGAGAGTAAAAGTTACTGAGATTTTCCCATTTTCATCCCTTTCCCATAAAGAATAGCAACCTCTTGCCCTCAAGTTTGAACCCTGTTTTTAGAAGATTAAAGCAAACCACTTTAATTTCTCTTTAATCTTTAATCTCTCTTCTGGTGAGGATACTGTTTTTCCTTTCTGTGGCCCTTCCAGGTTATCTGAAAGTTAAGAATACAGTGTTGTCAGTAAGTAACAAGTTAGAAAATTTGTCTCAGAAAAAAGAAAGTAGGTAACATAGAAAATTACACTGAAAGCCTGTAATTCTTCTAATCCCCTGGAGTTTCTCATGTTCCTCCTGTAACAGACAGGCTAAAATGATCTATATCAGACCATACTTAAGTGAAATAATCTATATTCTGTTTATGAATATTTTCACCTAGTTATTCCCTCTAGTTGAGTAAAATTTCACACATAAATTAGCTGTGCAAAATAGAAATCAACATTGTTATATTTTTTAAAGTGACTCATGTTCTCAATAGCGATCAATACTGATCAAACCAATAGTGATTTCTCTGCTTTGACTGCCGGCAGAGACATCCTCAAGAATAAGCTCAAATGTTATAGCTTACATTTCTCCCATGTTACTTTACGTCATTCCTTTGGTTGTGATTATTCTTAAAGTTAAATCCTGTATTGTCAGTTTTTTACATAGATACTGTAAAGATTCCAAAAAAGTCAAATTTATTTACATTTTAAGAATCTACAAGCACTAATACATGTTCTTGAATTTATTAAATTTTTTAACAAATGACTGTTGACTATCATTGTTATCTTAATAACTCATAGAAATTCAATATCATATTAAAATATTGCTAACTAAAATACTTCTGAAACCATGGCATACTGGTAAAGTACACTTGTCTAAAAATAGGCTTTTGAACATGCTTTGTTAGAGCTGTAGCTGTGGGTATGTGAAAGATGAGCTACATATCCCCCTATCCATTTGCTTCCCTATGGGAAACAGTACACAGGGCAGGGATATGACACTGGTTCATAGCTCTGTTTGTTGGCATTTATTTCCTAAACCTTGACAATTGTGATTCATCTTTGAAGTAGAATGAGGACACTTAAAGTTTGGCAGTCATATGTACCACTCCAGAAATCTTCTCTGTGCTGAAAGAGCAAGATCATATCACTCACACATATGGATTTCAAGTTCTGTGCCAAAAAAATAAATGAAAGAAAGAACATACTCCTGTTTCCATGTCATAGATTGTTCTGTAAGTTATGTCTTAAGAGAATAGGAGAATTTATGACCTTGCATTGCCTTGCAATTGTGTAACCTTGAGAAATCACTAGCCTCAACAATCATTTTTTTTCATTTCTCATGGAAGTAGTTCAATTTTTCAAATTTATTAAATTGCTTTAATAAAAAAGAGTCCAGCCATCATATGGGTGTAACTCAAGCTGAAAGTGTTACTTTCGGTCAATGAGAAATAAAAAAGAAAGGAAGAAGGAAGGAAGAAAATGAGGCAAGCAAAAGGGCCTGTGGTGACCAGAACCACATTCAACATGTTTTGCCTTTGGACATGTGACTGAACAGAGAGGGACCTTGAGGAGAAGCATTTCCCATGGTTATTTTAAAATAGACTTAGCATTTTATAATTCCATACAAGTACTTACAAAAGGGAGATTTATTTTTTAAGCCCAATTTAGGATGAAAAAGACACATTTAATAGATATGGTGAATTAAAATATGATATGACAGAAATACAAACAACTTTAAAAATTGAGAATGTACTCAAGTACAGACCTGGAATAGAAGTGGATCCCTCAATACATGATACAGGAAGCAATCCGTCTCAAAGGCCTTCCTGTCTGCTCTTTATGGGGCTTATCCTTAAGCTTAGGCAAGCACAATACAGGATCTCTTTCACAGAAGCTCCCATACAGCCATAGTTAAGAACACAAAGAGGTAAATCAGCAGCTTAAAAAACACACCCTCTTCTGCTACAAAGGGAGAGGTCTCTGTTATTTCGGCTGCAAACACAGAGGATAAAAGGTGCTTTAATCTCTACAGAAGACAGAGGACTGAAATTGTCAATTTTCAGCTCTCAGATCTCAAACCAGTTTCTTTTTAAAGGCTGTGCTTGTCACTGTGGTTAGAAAAATACAAAACTGAGTTCATGGCTTGTCAGAGAGTATCTTAGGATTTAGGAAACACAAGTAAAGAAAACTGATCACTTTGTAAATGTATATTCCCATATACACAGAATGATACATGGGAGTCTTTCTGTTTGCCCAAGGCTGATCTCCCATGTGCTTGCAGTCTGCATACATACTCCCCTCTAATGTCTTTAGCATTCTGTCACCAGAAAAATGGCAGCTCTGTAGTAACCAAGAGGTTCTGCAGAAATGGTGATTACATGGCTAATTGACACCCCTGGAAGGTGGATGTTAGTCTTGATTTCTGTCTGTATTTGGTCGATATGTCTTTAATTGCAGCATTTTCCACTGACACAGGGGTGCTAGCCTGTCTGGCAGAAGTGAAATAACCTTATTCTAAAGAAACACATGTTTGCCATCTCTTCTGTGGTTATTACACTGTTGAAAGACTAGACCCCCCTCCAAAACTAGAATCTCTCCAGAAATCCACTGATGGAAAAGAAAGTGGCTGAAGCTGAGGGATTTCTGGAGGCACAACTTGTCCTCAGGAGAAAAATTTACAAGTTGCTCAGAAGACTCCAAAGGATAGACTTGGAAATGGATGACTATTTAATCCTGCATATCTCTGGCTTGTTATTTAAACTCTATCATCATGGCAGGCACATGAAGAAGGGCTTGGAGAATATTTCTCTTTTGTTCTCCAGTTTGGCTCATTTCAACAAATTTCATTTTATACTCTTTGTAATTAAAAAATAAAATTGTGTTTTTCTCTTTTACTGTCACATTATCCAAGTCTGCTACCATGAGTGTAACTGTTTTGATTCTTCAAGTATATGACAACCTAGAAAGAACTGCTACTTCTAGCCAGGCCTGGAAGGTTTGGATACATACAGGCTTCATCTATGGTACTGCAAGTGAAAGATTTCACTTTCTAAGATGTGGAGGGGTGGGTGTTTATGTGTGGGTAGGTACACGTGTCTTCATGTGTTCACTGTTACTGTGGGCACATATGCACATGTGTATGCATGCAAGTACAGCAAGAGGGAGACCTATTGTATTCTCCAGGCTCTACATCTTTCTTCATTTTCAAACATAGTTGTCCTCTGGCCTGGAGCTTGCCACTTTGCTAAGAAGCCCTAGGAATCTGCTTACTGCCCATCATGAGATGTCCAGGCCCTCAGCCTTGGTCCAACAATGTGTTTTTTGTGTGTGTGTGTGTGTGTGTGTGCTTATTCTTCTGTATGTGTCTGTGTGTGTATGTGTGATTGCGGGTGCACATTGGCACACACTGTGTGAATATTAAAAACTTATTTAGGTATCTTCTTCAGTTACCTTATGTTTTGAGACAGGGTCACTCAACAAGTCCAGGGCTCAGGATTCAACTAGAATGACTTTCAAGTACACCAAGGGATTCTTTTATCCCACATCTGATCTAGGATTACAAGAGAACACTCCATCCCCAATCTAGGTTGGTTTATGCCTGTAAAAAAGAAATATTCTTGTCTATTTCCCCTTCCCAGGGATCATTCTTATTACTGAGCTTCTCTGGGGTTGTGGACTGTAAGTTGGTTATCCTTTGTTTTTTGTCTAATATCCACTTATGAATGAGTACATATTGTATTTGTCTTTGTCTTTCTGGGTCTGGATTACCTCACTTAGGATTTTTTTAAATTTTATTTACTAGCCTGCAAATTTCAAGATGTCATTTTTTTTTAACACTGAGGAATACTCGACATTTCCTTTATCCATTCATTGGTTGAGAGGCATCTAAGTTGTTTCCAGGTGTTGGCTATTATGAATAATACTGATATGACCATGGCTGAGCAAATGCCATTGTGGTATGAGTGTGCTTCCTTTAGGTCTATGCCAAAGAGTGGCATTGTTGGGTCTTGAGATAGATTGAGTCCCAATTTTCTGAGAAGTCACCATTCTGAGTTCCAAAGTGGCTATACAAATTTAGTGGGAGTGTGGGGGAGGAATTAGAGTGGGGAGGACAAAAAGGAGAGTGGGGAGGAGAACATGAGGGATTAGGAAGGTCGAGTTTGGGGATAGAGAGAGAGAGAGAGAGAGAATAAGAAAAGAGATAGCTTGATAGAGGGAGTCATTATAGGATTAACAAGAAACATGGCACTAGGGAAATTTTCAGGAATCTGCCAGGATGACTCCAGCATGGATTCTAAGCAACAGTAGAGAGGGTGCCTTAACTGCCTTTTCCCTCTAATCAGATTGATGACTACCTTAATTGTCATTATAGAACCTTCATCCAGTAACTGATGGAAGCAAATGTTGAGATACACAGCTAAGCCCTGGGCCAAGCCCCTAGAGTCCAGTTGTAGAGTGGGATGAGCAATAATATGAACCAAGGGGTCAAGACCATGATGTGGAAACATACAGAAACAGCTGACCAGAGCTAGCGAGAGCTTACTGACTCTGAACTGACAGCAGGCAAACCAGCATACAACTGAACTAGGCCCTCTGAATGTGGGTAACAATTGTGTGACTTGGACAGTTTGTTGGCCCTCTGGCTTTGGAACCAGTATTTATCCATAGTTTATGAACTGGCTTTTTGGAGCCCATTCCCTATGGAGGGATACCTTGCTCAGCCTAGATATAGGGAGGAGGGCTGCGGTCCTGGCTCAAGTGATGTGACAGACTTTGATGACTCCCCATGGAAGGCTTCACCCTCTCTGAGGAATGGTTGGGAAATGAGGTGAAGGAAAAAGGTATGGGAGGTCTTTCTGTTTATATGTTGCTTTTATTGGTTAATGAATAAAGAACTGCTTTGAGCCTATGTCAAGGGCAGAACAAAACTAGGTGAAAAAAGGTAGTCTGTATGCTGGGAAAGAGATGATGAAGTCAGAGAGAAAGACGCCATGGAGCTGCAGGTCAGAACTTTACCTGGTAAGCCACAACCATGTGGCAGTACAGATGATTGGAGATAAGTTAAGCTAAGATGTAAGAGTTAGCCAATAAGAAACTAGAGCAAATGGCCCAAGCAGTGATTTAATTAATACAGTTTCTATGTGGTTATTTCAGTTCGGGGCAGGCGGGACAAACAAATGACTCTCTCCTCCAACAGGGAAGGTGGGGGAAGTGGGGAAAAGGTGGGGAGAGAGAAATAGGGGCTGATATGTAAAATAATAAAAAAAAGTTTTAAAAAAACAGACCCTAGCCTTCTCAATGATATTTGCAGAATCCACAATTTCAAACTCAATAAAACTACTTATATCCATTGACTGAGACATAAGTCAAGAATTCTAATAAATTTTACAAAAGTGGATCTTATTCACCTAAATTCTAATTTGTAGATTGAGAATAAATGCCTTTTATGCCTTCACTTGTGCAACTATGAATTAATTCTCTTTGCTCTTCTCAGTAAACTAGCATGACTGTCTCCAGCTTGTGTGATGTTATTATTATAAAAATAATGCATGCACACTAAAAACAGAACGTAATTTAAATGCATAAGGAGATTTTTCTTTTACATACAACCCACATTTATTTTTCCTTGTAGTTTTGCAGACATTGGACATTGACTTTTGAACTCACAAACAATCCATTTCATGATGCTTATAATTACTTTTGTCACATGATATGAATCATGGATATACTTTATAAGCTTTCTGTATTAGTATATAGAGCTATCACATTCAGTAAAATACTGCTCTCTGTTAGAAAAGGCCATACTTTTTCACTTGATTATTTTCCATATGCATTTACTCTCTATAACTTAAAGGGGTATATAGGGAAATTCATTAAAAGGATACAAAAAATTACTAAATTAAACATATATGCAATTTAAATTTATGTAAAACTGACCACAGTTCTCTCCCAAATGATACAATTGTTAACTCAAACTACTTAATTGACAAGTAATGTTTTGAATGACAGTGAAATGTTTTCTTTGAAGTTTTAAGTAGTGGGCAGAGCTGGATATATTTTCATATCTATAACGGTACCTGGTAATCCTTTAATTATATAAAGTGATAATTAAATTCCTTCCTACAAGTATTTGCATTTATTTCTCTGAGGTAATAAGAAAATATTCATTACATGTCAAATTTCTCTTGACTAATAATGGTATAATCTTTCTTATGTTCCTAGTAATTGTTATGTTCATGTGTCTTTGAGTATTCAAAGTTTGTATTTATAAAAACATTTTCTGTGTTCCTGAAATCACACTTTAGAATTTCATGTTTTTGTTTGGATTATAAATTTAAACATAAAAATGCTTAACATTGTCATGTTTCATGTTTTATTATTCAGATAACACACTGCTTAATATCATATATTTATACTTACTTAATGAACACATTATCTCCCTATGTTTACATACTTTGCACTTTGCACCATCTCGTTTTATCATTACCTTTTGTCGTTATTCTTTCTTTTATTTTCTCTATGTAAAACATAAATATGAAAAGGAATATTCGCAGACTCCACAGATAAAATATTAAATATAGTTGGCAAACGAGGTGTCTCTGAACATACTTATCTGGAAGGAGGCAGAAATGCTTGCCTTCATCCTGGATGTGCTACCATATTGCAGAAAAAGCAACATTTAAACAAATGGAGATACGGTAAGTAAATGACATGGATATCCAATTAGATTTTGGTGCTATTGTTGAAATGAATGTCAATCTTTCATCTAACAATCAACAAATGAAAGTTGTACCTGTACAACTAGACAAGGAAGGTTTAATCTGAGTCTCCCTTTCTAATACTCGGGCCTTACTCCATTGCGCTGCAATGTAAGGAGACAGATATGAATAGCTAAGAGAACTAGAGTCAGTGATCACATTCTTCCCACAGTCTGAACTAGAGACCTATGAGTGTATGCACACTGATTATCATTACCCTTCTCCATTACTCTTCTTCACTGTCATACAGTCCAAGATCTCTGCCTAGGGAATGGTGCTACCAAGAGTGGACAGGAGTCCCCACCTTCCTACGCATAGCCAATACATTCCTCCACAGACATATTCACAGCCCCATCGCTTACTAATTCTAGCTTTTTGCTAAGTTGACAATTAATACAAGCTATCAGATATGGAAACAGAAATAACCTTGACATACAAGAAGATCTTGAATGAAAACAAGCATTAATCAAATAAAAATTAATTATTATGAAATGTATTTGCACAACTGAAATCTGCTTGCTTAATTTGATATTTTCAAGTTTAACATATTTTTTCAAGGTATCTATGTCTTTGGTTATCAGTTTGCCTTTGTGTTGATTCCAGTGATATATAAGTAGGTTATTCCTATTTATGTCACAACAGTTTTTGTTATATTTATTTTGTACAGCTAAATAAAATTTAAAAACTTAAATATAGCATCTAAGGCAAGGAAATAGGCTTTATTATGACATCTTTTTTGTTTATATTATTTTATTTGGAAAGGGTTACGACAGCACAACGACACCAAACTGCAGAGGACGATGTCATTGTAGCAGACATCATCAGTTTATTATAAAAGGAGGTTCAGAGCGTCGGTGGAATGGGCAGCTTCACGTGACACCATTTCAACAGTAATCAGTCCACGTACTTTCCAAGAATGTCACCGTCTCTAAATAAGAAATATTCCTTGTCCAGAACTACTTAGGTGCCTCCGTAATCCGGGAGAAGAACTTTGTCTCCAACCTTCACGCTGACTGGTTGAATCCGCCCTTTCCTTTCGCGCCTGATCCCACAGCCACTATGGTTGCTTGCAGTGCTTTCCCTTGTGACTTTCTGGAAGCATGATGTCACCTTTGGTCACTATTTCGGCGGCACTTCTTTCAACCAATACTCTGTCAAAGAGCGGGAGAAACTTTCGGAAAGCCTGTCCAGCCATGACTCGCGCCGCCGACTCTGCCGCTCGGACCATGACATCTTCATAAAATCTTTTGGTACTGCTTTTCTTTCTTTCTTTTCTTTCTTCTGCACCCTTTCTGGCAGGGCTTCCCCTCGCTGCCACTAACTACCTTTTACCTTCACTTCTATTTTATCACCTTATTGTCCTTTTCTGTTATGATCCCCTTTTAACACGATGGCACCCCTACATGCACCCCACACACATCATATTTGAATTAGGTTTTGCACATGAGTGCCAACATGATATCGACTGATACCCCATTTATTCTGAATCTAGCTTAATTTTTTTTTACAGCATAGATAATATAGACAATGCATTTCAAGGAGAAAACTCGCAGGATGGTATTCACTAGGCAGTTTGGGTCATTGCTTACAACTTTGCACTAAACTGCATGTCCTTTCCTATTCTTGTTGATTAATATGAACATGGAAAGGAAGAAAGCTATTGTGTCTCCAGTTGTGCGAGAATCATTAGCTTCTGAATTGATGCTGAACTTTAAATCTGAGCAAGAGATGTGTTTATTCAAGACACACACAGATCATCTCTCCCACTCACAGACAGGCACTTTGTGCTGAAAATGGACTTTTCAGGAAGAAAGTACTCCTGTTTTGTGTTTGATTCCATAACCGCCAAATGAAATAGAATGAGTAAACAAAATTGTTTAAAAATATCATTTTTCCAGATTATAGTTTGGTTCAATATTAAAAGCATTCTGTGACAGCTGAGAATAATGAGTGGAATTGGTTCTAATTTCATTTTTATTTTGCTTAACATACTTGTTTGAGATTTTAAAAAGAGATGTGGAACATCACAATATGCAGCTCATATATATTTGAAAAGGAAGAATTTAGAGAAAGAACATTTTGATGAGTGTGTGTGAATCTGTTATTTTCCAGTTCTTGGAAGGAGATTAGATACAATATGTTAATCATTAAGATTCTGTTAAAACCAAAAGTACTTTTATTTTCATTGAATTATCAGCACAAGTATGAGTTAATTTCCAGTAATAAAGGCATATCATAATACCAATATGTTTTATATAAAGGAAACATTGTAATGATAACAATCAAAATAAACCAAAGATTTTTCCAACCAGTGATAATACATCTTGCATTAATCTCTGTGGTTGCCTTAGCAAGGTAAAACTGAGTATTTTTGGATATTTTACTTTTTTTTTAAAATTATATGTGTATATGGCTATTTGTGTATGTATGTATGTACATGAATGCAGTACATGCAGAGAGGTCAGACAAACACATTGTCACTGTATCTGGAGTTCTAAGAACAATTGTTAGCCACTTGTTATTAATGGTAGACACTGAACTCTGGTCCTCTGGAGGAGCAGGAAACATTCATAACCAGTTGCTGAAACATCTGTATTGCCCTGAAACATGTATTTCATGAAAGACTTTGTATAACCATTCTTTGGAAAGTTGATCCCACCATTCTGAGAGTCTTAGAGCAGTCAAGGAGTCCCCACAATCAATGCATTCAATGCAATCAAAGCAACATCATCTCACCTCTTACTATGGCTCTGATTCTGGCTTCCTTCTACAGAACCCTGTGTCATGATTGGTACTGCAATATCTGCCAACAATAATTCCTGAGTACCTGTCAGGTTAGTCCTAGGTCTTAAAGTAGTAGCATAGCAAAATAAGCCTACCAGAATTTAAGGCTAGCTCCAATACTAATATCCCGTAAGTGGCCATCATTTTAGAATTCTCCAAAAGGCTTTACAGCCATTAATAATCAAACAGATTTTATTTGAAGTGTTACCTGTGGTTTCTGTCTACCACAAAGGAAAGCTTGGAAATGCTGTTTTCTTATCAGTTAAAAATGTTCTATTGGTCAGACACATCTGAATGGTGCTGAGAACCCAACCTCTGTGGAAGGAAGGTCTGTGACATTCACTTTTACATAATCCAAGGAAGATAGACTGAAAGTCCAAGTGGACTAAAAGGCACAGCTAGTTCCTAAGGCTAGGAACTATTGTCTACTAGAGAGACAAAGACAATGGTTTAGAGAAAAGGGACATTAATCACCAGTGCACTTATGAGCACACATATACAACTATGTAGATAACTGCTCATATTTGAGATAAAAAAAGACAAGGGAAATAATAGCTTTTTTTAGAGGTACATTTAATTTGTGATAATCTTTTTCCTATTTTTACATCTTGTAAAAGTTTAATAGGCTACTTAAACATTATATTAGTTTAATACTAACTATGCATTTTCATAAATGCTGATGTGCTTTTAATGTAATCACTACCATTACCTACTTTTATACCTCCCTTACTATGTTCTGGATTCATCATCTTCCCAAAGGCTCCTTCTTTACTTTCATTTTATATTTTAGTTGTTGTTCTTCTTTATTATTTTTACTGAAAATAATTTTTTTTCATAATATATATCCTAATTATGGTTTCTCCTCCCCTAATGCTCCCAGTTTTTGCCTATCTCCCCTCCCATCTAGATCTACACCCTTTCTCTCTTTCCTTCAAAAACATTAAGCATGCAAATAACAATAACAACAAAACAAAATAAGATAAAGCAAAAATGAATAAGTCAAAACAAAACAAATGAATGGAAGAAAAAGGGACAAAGGAAAAGCACAAGAAAGACATAGGAATGCAGAGTCACATATGTTTGTACACATACAAATCCTATAAAAACAAAACAGACATTGTAATACATAAACAAAGACATGTAAGTCCTGGCAAACATTATTATGAGAAAAAAACAGTCTGTAGATGTCATTGAGTTAATTTTGTGTTTTGTAACCTACTTCTGGGCTTGGAACATACTCTTAAGAGTGGTATTTATCTCCAGTGGGACAACTATTGGAGAACAAATATTATTTTTATAAATGGAGATAACTTCTGTGTTAGGGTTGGAGGCATGTAGCCAGTTCTACTCTCAGCACTGGGACTCCATCTGGCCCAGTGTGCAGGCCCTGTGAGTTCATAGCATTGGTGTTGCTGTGTTTAGAAGGTCTTGTTTTCTGGGTTCCTATTATCCCCTCTGGCTCTTATACTCCTGCTTTCACTTCTGTTGGCTCCTCTGAGCCGTGATGGTTGGGATTTGATGGATATATCCATTTTAGGGCTGAGTGCTCCATGGTCTCTCACTCTCCACACATTGTCTGACTGTGGGTCTCTGTATTTGTTCCCATCTTCTACAGGAGGAAGCTTCTCTGATGATGGCTGAACAATGTCCTGATCTAAACGTGGAATAGAATGTTGTTAGGAGTTATTTTATGAAGATTCTACATTTCTGCTTTCCTGAATCTGGAACAAAAAAAAAATGAAATTTTCCTCTAAATTAAAAATCATTCAGAATAAAAAGTGTACACTATTTCAAGGAAGCCAACTATAAAGGTGATATGATGAGTGATAAGAAAGCATTACATGAGCTCCTGTCTATAACAGGGGATTCAGACCATCTTCTTCCAGTCCACTGTATAATATGATGATACAGCAGAATAAGCCTACATTCTTCTTTCTACTCTCTGAAGTCATTCAGTTTACTCTGAGTTTAAAAAAGGCTAGTGAGGTCAGTTCTGGTAGAGTGGCATGCCAAGTAGACACACTTGAAGGATCTATCTTATCAAGTGCACCAAGACTTCAGAAGTGGAGTCAGAGGTAGAGATGAGAGTCCAGTTCTATACTTACTATGTTACCAAAACCTGGAACTAGATGAAGACACAGGAAGGAAGGAAGGAAGGAGGGAGGGAGGGAGGGAGAGAGGGAAGGAGGGAGGGAGGGAGGGAGGAAAGAAGGAAGCCATAGATCTTCAGGGCTTCCAATGGTAACACTGTGAAATATCAGGAGAGCCCCCAAGAATGCTGAGACAGGATGTTCATGAAGGATAAAGTGAAGCAGAGTAGATACAGACATATCTACTTCTAAACTTGAAAGGAAAAATGTCAACAATTATGAGTTATTGAACAGCTTTATTAGCTGATAAGTGTTCAGAAAAGAGGGAAAGACAAACAGTGGATACCTTTGCTTGATAAGATACGGGTAATTGTTCACCATGAAGGGTGGCGTAATGCATCCTAAGAAGAGTAACTAAAATGCATAGAAGAGAATATACATAGTGGAGAATCCAAAGAAGGTGACACATTTAGCATGACTTTATATCAGAAAGAAGTTCTATAACACCTACTAGGGATTTTCCAAACATTGCATTACTTTATCTGCTGTATATGGTGAGTACACTGAGATGTTTTAGATATTACCTAATTGGGAGAGGGCTTCCAATCTAGCCACCCCCACTGGAGGAGAAGGGCCCTGCGGAGTGCGGCAGGCCCTTGGAGAGGGCTTCCGATCTAGCCACCCCCACTGGAGGAGAAGGGCCCGGCAGAGTGCAGCAGGCCCATGGAGAGGGCTTCTGATCTAG
>JAQHUG010000087.1:7194989-7211950 GCA_028555095.1 Dicrostonyx torquatus | reverse complement strand
ACAGCTAACATCAAATTAAACGGAGAGAAACTCAAAGCGATTCTACTAAAATCAGGAACGAGACAAGGATGTCCACTCTCTCCATATCTCTTTAATATAGTGCTTGAAGTTCTAGCAATAGCTATAAGACAACATAAGGAGATCAAGGGAATTTGAATTGGAAAGGAAGAAGTCAAACAAGGGGAGTAAATGTTAATTTTTCTTTTAACAATAAAAAAAGAAAAAAAAAGATATTACCTAATTCTACAAACATTTTAAGGATAACAAGCAGGATTTAAATGTAATTTTATTTAAAGACAAAATGCACACTCTGACTAATTTTGGTTAAATATCTTAGCATTCTCCTTCCTCATGTGAGTTAGCTAATCCAAACTCATTCATAGAGCATGCATTCAGACCTCTAGGGTAGAAGATCAGGAGGAAAGCAAATCATTTTTCTACAGTCAGTTGTGGTAGATACAGAGCACTTACCTGGGTTAAATATGTATGTCAATATGTCTAAAGCTGATGCAAACAACAGCAATAAAAAGACAATGAAGACCTTTAGTGGGTATTCACTCCATTCAAGGTCATGGGCTATCTGGCCTGATAGAGGTGGGGCTTCTTGTCTATCAACATGACCTCTTAAAATGAAAGATAAGGAGATTGTTCTGTTTCTCTCTCTCTCTCTCTCTCTCTCTCTCTCTCTCTCTTTCTCTCTCTCTCTCGTGTGTGTGTGTGTGTGTGTGTGTTGTGTGTGTGTGTGTGTGTGTGTTCTGTGATATGACTGCTAGCTTCTTTCATCCTCAGGCAGAACAGAGGACCAAGGTGGCTATTTCCTTGTTGTGTATTCATGAGTGTGTCCTAATCGATCCTTAATACACTTTAAAATGGACTCTCATGGATTTGCCTACAAAGACTTGTTGGGAATAACGGAAGGCTTGAAGAGATTAGGTATCTGATTCTAAAAAAAAAAAAAAAAAAAAAAAATTTAAAGGGGAGGTGGTGCTTGTGGGTGAAAATTTTAAGATATTTTTAAGATTTTCAGGAAGTTAGAGGCAAAGTTGGGGACACAAGACTGTTAAAACTAATGGTCTCAGGAAAACAAGCAGAGCAGTAGCAACTAAATGTGGTTTTGTCAATAACTCCAGAATGAAATATGGCGTTTATTTTACATTCCTTCTCTGTATTCTTACCACTTTTTGTCTGCATTCTGTCTGCTTTGGCTTGCAGTAAGTATTTACAAAAGATGATTACTACCCCAGTAGCTGTTCCAACTTTATCATTTGCTGTTGATTTGGTTTTGTGGAAATATATGTCTCTTCAGAGTATACTTTTTTTTAGCTTTGGAATTGATATAAATTCTTAACAAGTGCTGATTTGATTAGGAGTAAAATGGAGGAGTTCAAGATGATTTTATATTCGAGAGGAAAATGTCTGTTATCTTTTTTCTAGAAATAAACTTTTTGAAAACTCACATCAATTTGAGAGGACTTTGAAAAGTATTTATCTCCTCTTCATTTTCTCCCATTATACATTTTTATTCATTCTGTCATTGTTTTACATTAATACCTGTCTTAGTTAGGGTTGTATTGCTGTGGAGAGACTCCACGACCACAGCAATGCTTATAAATGAAAGTACTTAACTGGGACTGGCTTACAGTACAGAGGTTCAGTCCATTGTCATCATGGCAGGGGCATGGCAGCATGCAGGCAGACATGGTGCTAGTGAGGAGCTGAGAGTTCCACCTACATCTGGACTGGCAAGGAAGACAGAGTGGCACTTGGTCATCATACTATGTGTAATGAGGGCTCCCTCAATCAGTTCTTCCTGGTGTTTTAAATTTGAATCTAAGAACATTTAAAACAAAGAAAATCTTACTCATCTATATGATATTTTTATGTTATTATGGTATTAATGTTTTGCCATTTTCTAACAATGGCATGAGTTATCCTCAGTTGAGGATGCAAAGATTCTCATCAGTTTTAGCAAGTACCTCTGCATCTTCAAAATACATTGCAAGACTGATTGGTGTAGGAGGTCCTTCCTTTTATGTGTTGCTTGCTTTGGTTAATGAATGAAGAAACTGCCTTGGCCTGATAGAGGCATAACTTAGGTAGGTGGGGAAGATAAAACTGAATTCTGGGAGGAAGAAAGCAGAGAGAGAGGAGACATCATGGATCCTCAGCCAGAGGCAGCCATGCTGAATTTTACCCAGTAAGCCACCGCCACGTGGCAATATACAAATTAATATAAGTTATAATTTATATGTTTTTCTTAATGCTCAAGCTATGTCTAGTGTGACAGTCTTCCTTACTGATGCCTGCCAATTGGGACATAGAACTCCCAACTCCTTATTTTGCACCATGTCTGCCTACATTATACCATGTAAGTCATGAAGAGAGCACTGATGGTACAAATTTCATGAGACATAATGAATGCTGAATGGAATTTTGGTGATGCAACTGCCTTTAGTTCATTTCTAGATCATGTAAGTAGCTCCTCAGTAATAATCCTGTCAGTAATTCCTGTAAACACACACAGACACGCATACACATAAAATTTGATTTTGGAGTATCTGTTACTTTGCTCTGTATTGGTGCTCTATCTAGGAAGAGGAGATATCTGCGTTTCATCTACAAAAAAAAAATCTCATACAACCATTTTGTGGCCAAATAGGAACTGATAGAACCAAAGACGAGTAGGAAAGGAGAGATTGCATGGTTCTGGATGTGAATAGTAACATATGAGAATATAGCTGAACAGCCTGAGGGTAGGAAGCCCATAACTGAAGTATTACTAACTTTCACCCCATGATATGCGATAGGATACCTTTTTGTTAGGGTGAAACTTACATAAGCTTTGCTTTGAGTGATAAGGCTCGGAAACACGGCTCAGTACTCTAATTAGGAGGAAAGCCCAGGTGAGGCTTCCTTGGAGGAATCTCACTGAGTCTGTAAATCTTTATATATTAGGAAGTGGCATGCTTGCTTCATGAGTGGAGTCATCTGCATGAGGTCAGAGACGCCCTGACAAGAATGGGATGCCTAGAGGAAAAATTATGGTCTCTGAGAGCAGCACAAGCTTATGTAGACTATCTTGCCACTGCATGTTGTAATAAGGAGTGCATGGGGAGATAAGAAGGCTGCCAGAGAGAACCTGTTTCCGAGAAATAAAAATTCCAATGCAAAGTGACATGTTGTTTTTGGTATACTCATTAATTAGCACATGAATCGGGTTAACTGCATAAAAGAGATAAGGTGAAGATTATGGTGTGCTGAGGCTTTAGGTTGGCAGAATGCTTTAAAAAATTAATTTTGCTAAAGAGTCTTCTCTAGGTCCCCAGATGTGGAATCTATGGTGAGTATGCAATAATTAAGAGGAAAAGCATATGGTGAAAATGATAGTGAGAAGCTATATTGAATAGAGTGCTCCACATTCGAAAAGTCTGTGGTGTGAGACAGGGCCTGTGACCATTTGTCTTTCTTTCTCTGTCTCTCACTTTCTTCTTTTCCCCATTTTTTTCCTAAAATTAGACAATTCATCTATTTCTCTTTTTAAAAATAACTGCATGTTATTCTTTGTTGACCTTCCTTGTGCAATTGATACACCTGCTTTTAAGGAGTAGTGCTAATTAAATAAAAATGCTTTATTTTCCAGGGGGAAGGGTGGGCATCATTGTTTTGTAAGTTGCATTATTTTTGATCAAATAAAAGGAAAAGTTTTCTGGGAAGTGATAATCTACTGTAAGACACCCAGATGTTTTCCAAAGGTTAGAATTGTGGAGAAAGTCAGAGAATATGATTCCTAGTTATTTTCAATAAGGTTTTTTCTGCACATAGTAACAAAAAATCTCATAAATGTTAGCATTGTTTTTGCCTCAGTAATTAATAGTATCTATGGCATGAATGACTAACACATCAATCATCATCTGAAAATAAAGTTTAGGTAAAGTTCCTAGAGGATGTTAACAATTAGAAAATTTGTAATTTTCCTGACAAAATATTGTAATGCCCAATGGCAACCAAAAGAGAAAAAGTCATTTCAGTGATATTAAAACATTGTATGCAATTCCAAGAAATTAATTTTAAAGTTTATTTCTATGTGAATCAAAGAAAACAAGAAGCAAATTACACAAGCGTGAAAACTAAATGCCAGTAATTGTTCTAATTACAGTTCAAAATTAATGAATAGTTTCTAACTTTATGCCTGTTAACCATTTAATATATTTATTCTGACTCTGCTCCAAATACATTTTCTTCTTCAAAATGAGGAAAAATATAGAATTTTCTAGAAGAAATAGGTAAAGTTATTTTGTTGCTATATTAAAACATTAAAGTGAATAACATAAATTTATCAGATGTATTATATTTACAAATAATATTTTGTCCACTGAGTTAATATGATAGTTAATCTCAGATTAACTGTGGCAAACTGTGGCACAAAACAGCCAGTTGGATTTGGGGAATCACAGATTACTAAATTACACATTTAAGAATCACATTTTCAGCTGGGCGGTGGTGGTGCACTCCTTTAATCCCAGCACTCCGGAGGCAGAGGCAGGCGGATCTCTGTGAGTTCGAGACCAGCCTGTCTACAAGAGCTAGCTCCAGGACAGGCTCCAAAGCCACAGAGAAACCCTGTCTCAAAAAACCAAAAAAAAAAAATATCACATTTTCCTTTAAATTTAAGTTGCCAGCAAAAGTCTATTCTATATAAAAAGTCAATTACTTTGCAAAGATCAAATTTTTGCATGATTGTATTTCTATAATCAAGTTGGTTTTAAACCAGTTTTTCTATCTTTCCTTTAACCTTTAAAGTCCTATTGTTTGTTTACTACTCTTGGTATCATTTTAAACTGTGAATTGCTTTTTGTAAGACAATGTCACATGTGGCTTTGAAACTCACTATGTAACCCAAGATTCTGGTCGATGAGTGGCAGTTACCCTGCCTCAGCCTGACAAAAGATGGGATGAGAAGCACAATGCATTATGGTCCGTTATTGTTTCTTGATTTAATAAATTTGTGAACTCATCAAGAAAATTTACTTAAGTGCTTAAGCAATATAAATATGCAGTAAAGTCACAGAGTAAAGATTGTTTGGCATGTATTAAATGGCTCTATATACTTACTAAAATATATACCAACGTTTTTGTTAAAATAATATATTTCTTAGTTTTTGGAATTAACTTTTTAATCTTATTTGATTTATTTTTTGGTTTTTCAAGACAGGGTTTCTTTGTGTAGCTTTGGAGCCTGACCTGGAGCTAGCTCTTATAGACCAGGCTAGCCTCGCCTCAAACTCACAGAGTTCCACCTGCCTCTGCCTCCTGAGTGTTAGAATTAAAGGCACACGCCTTTAATCCCAGCACTCGGGAGGCAGAGGCAGGTGGATCTCTGTGAGTTCGAGACCAACCTGGTCTACAAGAGCTAGTTCCAGGACAGGCTCCAAAGTTACAGAGAAACCCTGTCTCAAAAAACCAAAAAAAAAAAAAAAAATTAAAGGCATGTACCACCACCACCTGGCTTTGGGATTAACTTTTAAGCATAATATGTGGGGCCTTATTTAAGACAAATATTCTAAATTCTCATACTTCTAATAAACAGCTTAAACCTAGCTTAATAAATCGTTAAAGTTTTTGTACAGTTTTTAATTTTTTAAACTTCCGAAATATTTTCAATAGTTTTAGATTGGCTGTTTTATCACCTTTAAAACTGAATTTACACATGATAGAAATTGGAAGAATGATATATTTTGTTTTCTCTATTTCTATAGCCTCAAACCCTATGAAATTCCTCTGAATAGATCTAAACATAAATTTTGTTCCATCTAAAGAAACTTTTGAAAATCATTTTTCAGATGTGCTGTATGATTTTAATTTATTGAGAATCATATCTCTTATGTTGGCTCTTCAAGTTTTTACTGTTTATCTATTTTATTATCAATTATTTTATTACCTTTTTATTTTCCCTCTTTTAATGAAAATAATTTCTCTTCTCATACGATATTTCCTGATGAGACTTTCTCTTCGTCTGTCCTTCACAGTTCCTTCCCCACTCCTATTACAAAATAATAGATTGCTAAAAGATAACTACAGAGCATAACAAAAGAAAATATAATAATATACAACAAAAACTTCACATTGAAGATGGACAACAAAAACCAACAGAAGTAAAAAAAAAAAGAAAAAGAAAAAATATCCAAGAGAAGGCACAAGAATCAGAGACCCACTCCTTCCCAACTCAGGAATCTCACAAAAGTACTAAATTGCTCTATAGTATATGAGCAGAGGACATGGTACAGACAAGTAGAGGCCCTGTGCCTCCTGCTTCAGTCCCTGTAAGCTCAAGAGCTATGTTCAGTTGATTTACAGGGAATTATTCTCATGGTGTGTTCTATCCATCCCCTGCCCACGGCTTTTACTTTTTTTCCTCCTCTTCCTCCTCCTGAGCTCTGCCTAATGTTTGCCTGTGAATCTCTGCATCTGTTGTTGTGTGATGACTCTCTGATGACAGTTGAGCTAGTCACCAATCTTTGAGTATAGAGAATATAATTGGTGTGTGTGTGTGTGTGTGTGTGTGTGTGTGTGCCAGGCTTGTTTGGTTCTATCCTGGGTCTCTGGGCTATCCTTCCTCTGGTTCCTGGCCATACAGGCAGGGTCAGGCATGGGTTCCATCTCACAGCATGGGCCTCAATTTGGACCAGTCATGGGTTGGCCACTCCCACAAGTTCTGTGTCTCTGTTGCCCAAGAACAACTTGCAGGATGGACAGGTGGTCCATCGAAGGTTTTGTGACTGGGTTGATGTCCAAGTCTCACTACTGGGAGCCTTGCCTGCTTACCAAAGATGGCCAGTTCATGCTCTATATCCCCCATTATTAAAAGATTTCACTAGGGTAACTCTTGTAGATTCCAGGGATTTTCCACTAGGTTTCTATATTGTCTGCAAAATGACCCCCAATTCCAGTCATCTCTCCCAGTTCTCTTTCACTCCATCCCTCCCACCCCACTTGATCTCTTTTCTTCCCATCCCCACCTACCCTCAGACTACCCACAAAATATATTCTTCTCTTCCTAGATAGATTCATGCATCCCCTTGAGCCCTCCTTGTTACTTATCCTTTATGGATGTGTAGATTTTAGAATGATTATCCTTTATTTAATAGGTAATATTCACTTATGAGACAGTACATATCATGTCTATCTTTCTTTTCTGGGTTACCTTACTCAGGACAATCTTTTCTAGTTCTATGTGCCACATTTTCTTTATCCATTCTTTGGTTGAGGGGCATTTAGGTTGTTTTCAGTTTCTGGCTACTATGAATAAAGCTGCAATGAACATGGTTGAACAAGTGTCCTTGTGGTGGATGAACATTCATTGGGTAAATTCCAAAGAGTTGTATAAGTGGGTCTTGAGGTAGATTAAGTTCCACTTTTCTGAGGAATCACCATATTGATCTCCATAGTGGGTGTACAAGTTCTCCCTCCTACCAGCATTTGGGGAGTGTTTTCCTACTTCCACATATTCTCCAGTATACTAGTGTTTTGATCTCAGCCATTCTGAGATGTAATATGGAATCTCAAAGTCATTTTGATTTCCCTTTCTGTGCTTACTAAGGATGTTGAACATATTTTTAAGTGTTTCTCAGCCATTTAAGATTTCTCTGTTGAGAATTCTCTGTTTCAATCTGGACCCCACTGTCTCCCTGAGGGCTGAGGGGAGGGATTTGACTGAAACATTCCATTCAGAGTTCTGTGTTCCAAGTTTCTTCTGTGTGTATGTGTGTAATGTCTGGCTGTGGTTCTCGATAGTTGTTCCAATCTCCCGAAGGAAGAAATTTCTCTGATTATGGCTGCATAAGGTACTGATTTATGAGTACAGCAGAATATCATGAGAAGTCATTGTATTTCTTGTTTGTTTAGACCAGTAATATTTGTTTTGTCATAGGTCTCTGGGACATCTAGCTTCTGGTTCACTGTCATTCAAGCAGTGTCAGCTATGAGTTCTGTCTCCTGGAGTGAGATTTAAGTCAGACATTGATGAGTTACACAAGCTTTATGCCACCATTGCTTTAGCACATCATTTTTCTAAAAATATTTGCAAATCAGTTGTTCCTCAAGAAAGCACAGAATTTCAAAAAATAAAAATAAAACTTGCCATGGGTTTTACTTAGAATCAAGAAACAGGCAAAACGTAGGTAGAAAAAGCAATGGAAAATGCGTTCATTGAGATGAAAACCTACAGACCTACTGAGGAGTTATTATCATTTTGAAGACAGGAGACATCTCCATTGCCAAGGCTTTCCTTAGTAATGTTCAGACAGACTGGAGAACATTCATTTTCCACTTTGAGCTACTTCAATCTGCACTTTGTTCATTGTATTAGGTTAGGTACAAATTTACAGTCATTCTCATATGTAACTAATTTATATCTTATTTGGGTTCTGTACTATACAAAAATAATGCTTTCTAATGTACTTAAAATACAGTTTATGGTATTCTTCTGAATTCTAAATACTTGTTATAACTTCATTTGACTATCCATTAACAATCTGAATATGAGAAAAATGAAGCAGTAAAGAAAAATAGAATTAGAAAATTAAATTTCTTGGAGTTCAATAAAGCTGCGCCAAACCAACATTCTGTCATTTTAGACAAGTTATATCTATACTCTTTATGCGAAAAACAGCATAGTAATTTGCTTTTTTTCAGAAGAAAAACAATAGAGGTGTATTGTTTAAGATAAAATTCAAGTGCTCATTAACACTTTATGGCATTCCACCAATTATTCTGTACAAAGCCTCTGAAGATTGTAAACAAGATGGTGTAACTATAGTTGCTTCCCTGAGAGGTAATATTTGAAACTTATAGAAACAAATAAAAAAGGATGACTCAGGGAAAGGGAGATTGGCTTTATTGATGAACAGGAAGGGACATGGAGAAATGTGCTGGAAGCTTAGGAAGAATGGGGAAACCATGGCATGTGCTTAAGATATAGAAGGTTACAATAATCTTGTGGAGGTTTCTGTGTTTTGTTTGTATGTGTGTTGTGTGTATGTGTGTATGTGGTATGTAAATGAAATTACAGCCATTGGTAATTGGCTTATGAAAAATAAGGGGGCCTCAAGAGATAGCTCAATAGTTAAGGACTCTTGTTGCACTTATGGATGTCACAGATTGAATCCCAGCTCCTACATGATGGTTCACAATGGGCTTCCCCTCCAGGGCATCAAACTTCTCCTTTCTCCATGGACATTTGTACACTCAAGTAAATGCTGTGTGCATGTGTGTACAGATGTGTGAATGCACACACACACACACACACACACATGAGATTGAAAAGAAAACAAATTTTAAAAAGGAGAAGGTGGAAGAAATAAGAAAAGAAGAAGAAAAAAGGTGAGGAAAGGAGGGAAGGATATAAATAATAGGGAGAGAAGAAAGTGGGAGGAACATCCCAAAATAGAGTTAGACAGAGAAAACCAACAGGAAAGAGACATTGTAGAAGTGAAAAATATTGTTTTTACAACTTAAAGTGAATTCCCTCAAAATTATGTAGAAATCACCAACCATAGGTATAGACATCATTTAGAAATAAACAACAAATATTTTCTTATGTTTTTTAAGTGTAGATTAATCATGCAAGTGATGGGTTTGATTGTAGCAGTTTCTTATATTCATGCAATGTACTATGATTATACATATCCTTCTTATTCTTACTGTTATATTTTTTTCTCCCTTCTGCAGTGGCATTTCAATTGTATTTTAATAAAGTTTGCCTGAAGAAATGAGAGAAAATCAGCCTCACTGGTCAGCTTTACAGACCAGGTTATGGTAACACACACACCTTTAATCCCAGTAGCTACAATGACATGAACCATTAATCCCAGTAGCCACACATGTTGCCATAGAAACCGGGTGATGCATGACTTTAATCCTTTAGTCTCAGCCCTAGAGAGAATTATAAAATGGGAGGAGACAGCCCTCAGACACAGTCTCATTCTGAGACTCCTGGAGGCAGGATAGCTATTTGGAACTGAGGTCAAGGTAAGAGTCAGTGGCTGACTCTTTTGCTTTTTAGATATACAGGTTGAACCCTAATTTCTCTCTCTGAATCCTTATTAATTGTGCATCATCCTTCTCTCACCCAATAGTCTTTCCTATCTGTCTTTTCATAGTGTCTTTCTGAATATGATTTTTTATTTGATAAGAGGGTAATATTTGATTTTTTAGTGATAATGATCAGTATTCCATATATACAAACAAAAGGGGGATATTTATGTAAGTTCTCACTGATAGAGTCAGTCCACAGTTCTTAACAGTTTTGATTCTTGATGTACAATATTATGGTGATGGGGACAAGTAGGTTCAACATAATCAGAACAATGCATCACCAAGGAAATCTGAGTCCTTAGGAAACACCCAAAAACCCTTTTCTTCCAATCTGCTCCAACTTGCCACTCTTCAGGGTCTTCCCAATAATGTCCTCATTTTTTTCATTCTATTAAGGGATTAACACATCAATTAACTTTGAGTTCTTAATTAGGAACTACTCACTTCCTAAAAGTGCATTACCTGGGAACAAAGCTCCAGTGCATCAGCCTGTACTACCTTTACCACACTCACATCACAGCAGTCTATTCGTGCCTTCCACAATCTATGTCCATCCAAGAATTAAAAACACATTGGCTACATATGTAACAGCATCTGTAATCATGGCACTTCCAACATTTCTCAAAAATCTAATCTTGACATCTCTTTTGAAATTCAAGAAATTCCTGGAGAAAAAAGTGTACCCTACACATTATGAAAAAGAATAAAGACTATTCAAGAAGTAGGGAATTAAGGTTCAGACTGAGGGGTGAGACGCAAACAGGGGAAATTTAGCATAGAAATCTATGCTAAATTCATTAACTACACGGTCATCTTTGGAACATTCAATGATGCGACATGAGCATGAGTGGGTTTCTGGTTCCCTACAGCTATAATATTAACATTTGTGGCCTATTGTTCTCTCTCTTAGACCGACTCCACTCGTTTTTTGATAAACCCAACTCCTACATTTTACCACCTCCAAAGAATCTTTCATATAGACTTTTTAATTGATCACGTTAGAACCTTCAGGATACTAACATTTCCCATCAGCCTCCAAATAAGACCCTGGAATATATAGTCATGAAGTACATTTCATTTTAAACTATAATAATGATACCTCCAATTTCATAATTTTTCTGGTAAAACAACTGCAATTTTTATTGGTGTAGAGTGATATTCTAGTTATCTTTTAATAAAGTTTTCCTGAAGATCAGAGTAAAGCAGTCAACCACTAGAGACCTCTTACCTCTACAAAAATTTTCAGACTGAAAAGAAAATGAGTTCCTGTCTCATCCTGCCTTATAGTCTTTTCTTGGACTAGTAATTAAAGGCATGCACCATCACTGCCCAACCTCTATGGCTAACTAGTGTGGCTGCTGGGATTAAAGTTGTGTGGCACCACTGCCTGGGCTGTATGGCTGATGAGTGGCTAGCTTTGCACTCTGATCTTCAGGCAGTCTTTATATAACAAAGCACAAATAAAATATCACTACATTAATGAGAACAATCCCATCATATACATGTTACATTTCCTTTCTTGACTTCTATGTCATTTTTATAAGTTGTCTATAGTGAATAAAAATAAGATGATAAGCATACTTATATAACCACCAATTTTAAGGACAATACTAAAAGTTTTACACTCAAAAACATACACACTCCATGTTTTCTCTCTCTCTCTGTATGTGTGTGTGTGTTGAGAATTAGAAGTTGAAAAAGCTGTGTTAAAACGTTCTACTAGGACCAGGATCTCTCTCTCTCTCTCTCTCTCTCTCTCTCTCTCTCTCTCTGTGTGTGTGTGTGTGTGTATATGTGTATGTGTGTGTGTGTGTGTAGACGTTAAAAGCTGTATTAAACACCTCTACTAAGACCAGGCTCTGAAACACGCCCCAAGCCTGTCCCATCTGCCTTGACAAGCTTGACTTGCGTCGGGTGTTGCTCATACTCCAGAAGCATGTGCTTATGGATGGCACTAATAAGAACTGGGGGTTAATTTTGGGTTTATAATTTTAAGCTGTTTACTTTTGCTCATTTTGCATTTGTTTAACCCTGTAAAGCTGTGATTCTTTGCCTTTCTAAAACACCTGATGGTCTAATAAAGATCTAAACCCCTAACAGGGTCTCGAGCTCTGGGCTTGGCGCTCATCAAACAAGAAACAGGTAGTCGAGAGCCATGCAGAGTATCCAGGTGTAGTTTTTCCGTATAAAATTTGCTCCTGCAATCAGAAAAGGTGAAAGATGCACAGCAAAAACGGTCAAGATGAAAAACCTCTAAACAGGTTCCAATAACGAGACAGGAGAAAGGATAGGCGGGTCTGGCAGGCAGAGCACATATACAGAAAGGTTCAGGTTCTGACAAAGTAGCCTGAGAAGGAGGAGGACATCAGGGGCCCGGACATCCAGCTAAACAGCAATCCCCAAAATAAGAAAAAGATTTAAAGAATTAAGAGAATGGGGAAAACACAGAGGCCGAAAGGCAGATGGGATAATTTATATTAAGAAAAACAGGCAAGAAGCAAGCCAAGCTAAGGCCGGATGTTTATAAATAAGATGTGTAATTCATTTGGGAGCAGAGTGCTAGAGCACCCCAAAAGAGTCCAAAGAGCATAGTATCATATTACAACAATTTGACTTACCAACATGGTGCTCATATTTGTAGCTAGAGCCTGAGAAGATTTGAGAGAGAGAGAGAGAGAGAGAGAGAGAGAGAGAGAGAGAGAGAGAGAGAGAGAGAGAGAGAGAAGGGTAAGGTCAGATAACGTTTTTTTAAGAGTTTAGTCTGAACAATTTTTGAAGGTCAAGGAACTCTTGAACAGTCGTACGTTAAGTAGGAACAAAAGACAAAGTAACAATGCCTGCAGCTCTGCAAGCTTTGGCATTCTAGAGGTTTGGGAAGGCTGAATTCAGTTCCTGGTGAGATGAACCTCCAACCGGGTAGCGAGCTTTAGGCTTCACTGTCATGAGCCAAAAAGCAGAGCGCCATGCAGAGTATCAGGCATAACTTATCAGTCTAAAGTTTGCTCCAGCAGTCAGAAAAGGCTAAAGAAATGCAGTAAAAAAAAAAAAGAAAGTCCAGATGGAAAATCCTCTAAACAGGTTCCAGTGTGTTTAACAATGTGTGTAGACTTAAGAAAAAGAAAAGGGGTATAGTCATAGAAAACAATGAGTAGCTTAAAAATAAAATGAAGTCTTAAAATAGAGTGTAAAAGAAAAAAACCATGCAAGGTGGTGTATGCTATTGTGGTGATTTTGAGTTTTTTGATTGCTCAAAAGCAAGACAGCTGCTAAGAAACCTGAGATTGAGAGAAAACTGGAAATAAACCAGACTAGATATTTGAAGAATGCCTTAATTTTTAAAAAGTCAAAAAATGGGTTTATCAAATGAAACTCAAAAAAGCTTTGGAGAAGCAGTTTTGTTTTGTTTTTGTTTTTTTTTTTTTTCACAGGAAACAAGAGGATGTGAAGTTGGTCCAGCTGATTTAGATTTGGTTTGATCAAAGAAGACTGCCTGACAGATTTCTGTGAATTCGAGGCCAGCCTGGTCTACAAGAGCTACCTCCAGGACAGGCTCCAAAAGCTACAGAGAAATCCTGTCTTGAAAAACCAAAACCAAATTAAAGAAAAAGAAGACTACCTGAAACTTGACCAGTGATATCCATATACAAAGGTCTTCCCAGGACTTGGTCATTATCTTGATATTTTCTCCATGGGACCATAGAAAATCCTTTGCTCACGGTCAGCCAGAAAAAGTTTAGAGAAAACTGCTTCCAAATTTCCAAGAGCTGGACTGTGGGAGGATTTTGGTTAAATGGTGGGTTATCAATATTTGTATTATTTATAGGAATATAAGTTAAAAAGACAATTATTAATCTCAGATACTTTGCATTGTCATGATTTTGACATATTGATACAAATTCAAAGTCAATTTTGTTACACTGTTTACATGTTCCACTTTCTTTTAAAGGACTTGCATGTATTGATACATATTTCAGATCATTTTTGTTATAACATATTATTTATATGTTTCTATTCTGAGCTGAGGTATTGTGCTTATGCAGTTCATTTGAAAATGCTATTTATATATAAGAAATGAGGTTAGTAGTTAATCTAGAACAATCAAATTTTAGTAACATTAGATATGTTTAGTAGGTTAAATAACATATATCTTAAATGAATGGTCTTTAAGCACTTCAAAGACCTATAGAATATGACATTTAAAATGCTTTGTTAACCTAAGGTTTTTCATGACAATGAGACACATCAACTCCTGACAGTACAATTTACTTCAGTGATGATGGGCATTGAAGAAACTCTATAGGAGTTTGTTTTCATTGTGGCAAGATGAGCCATTCTGGCAAGACACTGCTTTTGCCTTGACTGCTTGATTGTATGTTGAATAAATGGGACATGCAGGCCTCACAAGAAAGTGACCACTGTTTGATGCCAAAACAAGGAACTATGGTCCTTCAGGGTTCCTGCTTCACAAAAGAAACTGGCAGACTTTCTTCAGGACACAGAGGAAAGTGACTGACAAAATTGCCAATAGAGGTGGGACAGTTTATTAAATTTTATGCTTTGCTGAAAAATCTCCCAGAAACTATTTACCTGCATGCTGATCATGGATGCCTCATTGTCACAAAGAAACTTTGGGTGAATTGGAATTAAGTACGTTGCATATGTAATTTTTATTTGATGATTGCTCTTATTGTATATAGTCTTACTATGTTCATATAGAGATATGTAGATACAGATATAGATATAGATGCTGACAGATATAAATTCACTCATGTGTACTTACGTGGTTACTTTTTATGCTAATTTTTGCCAAATTACCTAAACAGGGAAATCTTGTCTCTGAACATGGTTAAGTCTCTCAAATTCAGGACCTCTTCTCATGGCACTGAATTATTCTATTCTTCCCCAATCTTGGTACCAATGTGTTCTATAAGATGCTCTCTTCCATCCATTTCTCCTTTGGTGTCTTGTTTCCTGCACTGTTGGATACATTGAATTCTATCTGCTTTGAAACTCGACCTCAAAATAAAATGACATTTATCTAAAATCACAGTGGGAATTGGGAGTCAAAGAAAGTCTTCTGATGCTCAGTTTGATTTTCTTCCTCATTTATTTTTCTACCCACAGATGTGGAGAACTTGGAGCAGTGAGTACTGAAACGCATCAGGCAATCATTTTAACTACTGAAGTGCAGTATTCAAATCTTGTGTGGGCTCCAATATCCGCCAGCCTGAGGATGCCATGTCACTTCGTAGCTGAAAGCTAACAATTTAGAAAGACAATAGATGAGGGTTTTGCTCCAGCCTTCCATTTCATTTGTAGATTGCTCGAGGAGAAGTCGCTAACTCCAAAACTGGTGAAGGAATGCAGGTGTGTGTGTGCTGGGGGAGGTGCCCCAGAAAAAGGAATATGAATAAAAAAATTCCTCAACAGTGGGGAGAGCATTCAGAGCATGAAGGGCTTGGGAGAGACACAATAAATGCAAGGTCATGCGATAAAGGACAAGGGAAGTCCAAAGCGGCCTTTAAACGGTGATGGTGTAAAAGCCTGTTTCTTTCTCACGCCTCCGGGAACACATTTGGGGAAAAACACCAGTTTCTATGTTGGGGCGACGGTCCCCAACATAATGGCACCAAATGTGGGGCTATCGACTAAACCCCGAGAAAGCTGGAGAAAAAAAGAAAAATAAAAAGACAGCATGGTACAGACGACTCAAGATGGAGAAGCAACGAGGAGGAACCCGGAGAAACAAACACAAAAGATGACCACAAGGAGACCGCGAGGACCGAGAAGCAATGAGGAGGAACCCTGAGAGAACAACACAGACGGAGACTGTGAGGAGACCGCAAGGACCGGCTGCTGAATCCGGAGAAATGTGGGACAGAGGAACAGACGGATGGAGGAGAAAGTGAGGCTGATCCGAAAACCCTTAAAACAAGGAAGAAGTGACGGGACGAGAGGAACTCGTGAGAAAAAACTGGCGGACACGAAGAAGACCAGGCAAGATGGCTTCCAGAGCATTTGGTTTGATGTGTCCAGCAGCGAGACAGCACAGCAGGCGGACGCCCAGCGAGAGAGATGGAGCAAGGAGGACAGCAGAAACCTGTGACCCAGCGTTCCCAACCCCCACAGAGAGGAGAGGCAGACAGAGATCTACAGATGCCGCTAAGCCCCGCTGCAGGGAGACTGACAACCTCCAGAGACTGTGGACAAAGGAATCCCGCTGAGCTGACTTCTGCAGAGTCCGGAACTTAAGTTTTGAACTTGTTTTGTTCCAATGTTGAGATGACACACAGAACTCACTTTTAAATAAAAATTTGAATCTAAGAACTAAGACTTAAGCTTTCCCCTTAGGGAAAAAAAGACACATAATAAATAAAAACTTAAGGAAAAACAGATCGAGGAGCTAAACAGCTGCTCAGAGACTAAAAACAATGTATTGTAACAGCAAATAGTTATATTCTTACCTGAGATGTACAATGCTTTAAGATGTTAAAGTTTTGGTATTGACCAAATGGTACTAAGAGTTGGTATTGACCAAAAAGAAATCTGGAAAAAGGTCGGTATTTACTGACAAAAATGTTTTGTCATGAAAAAGCATACTTGGAGAGTCGGTACTGACCGACAATACAAAATATGGTATACAAGCAGATATGGGAGATTCGGTATTGACCGATTATGAGAAATTGGGGATACAAGGAGCATATCTAAATATAATAAAAGCGATATACAGCAAGCCAACAGGTAACATCAAATTAAATGGAGAGAAACTCAAAGCGATTTCACTTAAATCAGGAACGAGACAGGGATGTCCACTCTCTCCATATCTCTTTAATATAGTGCTTGAAGTTCTAGCAATAGCTATAAGACAA
>JAQHUG010000087.1:7146419-7161871 GCA_028555095.1 Dicrostonyx torquatus | reverse complement strand
CCGCCAGAGTCAGACACGCTGAATCTTTCTTGGTAAGTCACTGCCACGTGGCGATATAAGATTAACAGAAATGGGTTAGATCAAGATGTGAGAGTTAGCCAATGAGAGGCTGGAGTGAATGTGCCAAGCAGTGATTTAATTAATACAATTTCTGTCAGGCTAAGCTAGCACGTGGCAATGTACTTTGTTCAAAGATGAAACAGCTAAATATTATATAGTCATTCCACCTATCCCACATTGAATGAAATCACTAAACTTTGCTTGTTAAAGAGAAAAAGAGAGAGAGAGGGTAGATAAAGTCACATAGACTGCAAGCTACTTATTAACATTCACTGTGTTCTGAATAATTTTTAAACAGCACCCATGAAATCACATATGTAATATCTAAAAATCTCTATCTGATAGCCACCTTAAAATTAAAAACTGTTGAGACATTAGCCAAAAGCTTACATGGTTAGGAATTTTGTAATTTTTTTCTACATATGTTTAAATTGCAAACTTCCTATGGGACTTCATACAGTAAGTTTCTCATGTGTTTTTCATAATTTTAATTTTTTGTCAAGCATTCTAGACCATAAATTGAGGAAACATGAGTCACTACCTTTAACTTTAAAGCTGTGAATGTCTGAATATTTTAGCATAAAATTATATGAGAAATGTTGGGTTCTTATCCACAGATATTATCATATCCAAGTAAGGCAGAAACCCAGAGCAAGCAAATATCAGGTAAATTGGTTATAATAATTTTTATTTATTAATATGTGAGCCTTGACCAAATTAATAATAATTTTGAAGTTTTTCAGGCTCTGAATTTATGAGGATGTTACTTAGCCTTCAATTATGAGTTTCTCATTTTGTATAGAGAATTATCAGCACTGAAACATCTTTCAAATGTGTATCTTTAAATCCAGTTCTATTTATTTGCACACTTTAAAAAGTTAATTGAACTTACTTGACTCTATAGTATATATGAGCTGACTGCAGAGAGAAATTCTCTGTAATTGCTGTCTGGATAAAGGCAGCCCTCCTGCTATTCACTCTGGGGAGGCATATTCTCACAGTACACTGTAGCTGGACTTATATGCAGTTTTGCATCACTTATATGGATCCTAGGAACTGAACAATGGGCTTACATAAGTGCAATAGATACACATATCTTCAGAGAGGTTTCTCTAGCACTCATCCTAAGTTCCCATTTTATATGTTTTGCATATTTCTTGTTTTCCTAACATTTTTCTACTCTTTAAAAAGTCTATACATGTATACAATGCATTTTGAACATCAAGGTTCCCCAAAACCCTTCATACTTTCTCCATAATTAACACAACACACATTGTTGCCAGCTCATGTCCTTATTTATGCATTTAAAATTGAATTTAATTTTGGTCTCGCAAGAATAGTATGGAGGGGTAAAAATTGAAATATTTAATTATGTTGAGATATTATGGATAATTACACACACACACACACACACACACACACACACACACACGCCCAAACACCAAAAAAAGTGAAAAAGAGGGGAAGAGGGATAGGGTGGGAGAGAAAGAGACACACACACATACACACAACTCATACACACACAGAGAAGAAGAGTGAGAGAAGGGTGGAGGGAGAGAGAGTGAGTGAGAAAGAGAAAGAGAGAGAGAGAGAGAGAGCTCTGCACATCAGAGCGATTACTCCTTGCTTTTCTCAGGTTATTATGATTTCTAAGGCAGTGAGCAAGTGGCCTTTTCCCCACATTGAGATAATAACATAACTTAATATTCAATTCACCTAACTAAAACTTCAAAGAAAGTCATTGACGTTCAGTGTTCTATTCTCTGCCATCACTTCATTGGGAAAATTATAGTGATTTGGCGTTGGAAATTATAGGTTAGTAATTACAGGCTAACAAAATCTGGTGGGAAACTTCCATCTACCTCTCAAAATGTGTGGCTCTATGTGCATGTGCCTAAAAATGCTGACTTTTTATGTAAACATCAGATTGTTTTAGAGTAAAAATTACTCTCTGTCTCATCATTATTATTATTGTTATTATTATTATATGAATTTCTCAGTGCAGCACTGGTTGTCCTGCAACTCACTTCATAGGCTAAGCTGCCCTTGAACCCAAAGATCCACACACCTCTGCCTCCTGAGTGCTAAGATTAAAGGCATGTGTCACTACCACCCAACTGAAGTAAATATTTTCAAAGGTAGAGATGGCTGATTTAAAATGATAAAGACTAAGTAATCTATAAACAGATTTTTATTTGAACATTGACTCTTTCTTCCTTACTTGTTTTACATGCATTTTATAAACCATTATTTTACAACTTTAGCAAGAGCTGATGAACCCCCGGCCCAGCCACTGACTTGGTTTTCTGTTATCCTCCTCTCTTTCTCGGATCTCTACTCCTTTCTGCCTGATGGACATTGTCTTTGCCAGCACTTGTCACATTCCTTTTTAAATGGTTAATATATTTAGAATATATGAAAAAAATACATTCACACTTATGGTTAAAAGAGTGTGATGTTTGTTACTTTTCAGATAAATGCAAGCACTGAAATGTGTCAAGATAACCACTCATCACTGCCTTGTTGAGTGACAGTAGGCAGATATTACTATGAAGAAAACATGTTTGGAGGATGGTGTTTGGAGGTTTGGCAATAGATCCATAGGAAATTTCCAAGGTGAAGGTAAAGTTCATTCAAGCTGATATTATGGGATGCCATTTCTGAAATGGCTAAATTAAGTTATATTAATCCCATCTCTCTCTCAATTTCATTTTCTCTATTTTTCATCTTCCACTATGAATAATTGAGCTTCCTACAATTGGACCCAAGTGTGTGATTGGACTCATGTTGATAGAATCAAATGTTTTTAGTGATTTTTTTATCAGAACAATAAAGCCTATACTGGTTTAAAAAGTAGTTGAAGTGATGTTATATCTCTTTGAGAGGTCAGTGGCAGAGAGGTAAATGTAGGATGGAGGAAGGACATCTACTCATGTCTGAAAACACGAGATTTTTGCTTCATCTTTATCAGTGATTAACATATTTCCCTCAACTGTTTTTGATTTTTTTCTAGTGGCCACAAGAAACACACATTTTTTTTGAGAAAAAGAATTAAATCCAGAGTTATTTGCTTAAAAGCAGACATTTAACTGTCACTCACATTCAGAGGATTCTGCCTCAGCTTGGTAAATAGACTTTATTGATGCCCCAAAGGATGCCTTACCTCCTCTGAGGCATGGATGAGGGGTGGTGAGGGTGGGATAAGAGGAAGAGGAAGAAGGTGAAACTGCATTTTGAATGCAAAATTTAAAATAAATAAATGAAAATTATTATTAAAAATCAGATATTTATAATATTTACCACTGGCTTTGAGTGAAACACAGCTGAAATTCACTTCTAAACAATGACTGACCTGATATTGTCAAATCATGTTACTAAATACTTTGTACAGATTTAATATAGATATCTACTATTATTTTAAGTTATGGCTTTAAACTAACATATTAGACTTTCATATTTACATTAAATCACAAGGAATAAACACCTTTTTAATTACTTTTCCAAAGTGGTAGTGCATATTATTTGGAGGGCAGGTAAATTAAATCTGTGAAACAAACCCTTTGGTTTTCCTTTAAAATACCTATAAACAAAATGATAGGAATTTAGTGTGTGGACAAAACGCTTATTTATATTACTTTATATTACATGCTAGAAGCATAGAATGTAAAAATAACAATTACATTTGCTAAGTAGTTCAATCCTTTATTTTGTTTTTTATGATTAAGGATTTGACAAGTTTATTTAAACTGAAAAATACAGAAATTTATTAAGAAATTTAGAAAATGATGAAAACCTGGAGTCAATTCTTTGTAGTGTGATCTGTGTGACTCACCGAGACAATCATAGCCAGCCATTTGTGTTAACCTTCTCAATGGGGTATGACAGGAGTTCAATAGAAATAAAATATCTTTTCTTAGACAGGTCTTTGTGAGTTAGAAGATATAATAGTCCCCAAGGCTCTTGAAGAAAAACAAATATCTGTGATTGAGTAAAAACTATTTCTTAAATCCTTCACAGAAAGCCAATAGGAGTGTCAGTCACATCAGAACCCCTGTCAGAGACAGTTTATGAGACCACTGAGCATGCTAGTTACTCGGTCAGAGGGAAGATGGTCCTTTTCTGATAGAAGGGAGTCATTTAGTGCTATGAATTTATTTCATTCTATACATTTTCTTGTGAAAATACAGCCACCTTTTACTGTCTCTTTACTGAAGTGGGGTAATGCAGTAAAAACCATAAAGAATCAACTAGGGACATCAACAGCCTCCATAAAAAATCAGCAGGTACAACCAGAAATACAGACAGCCTCCATCAAGAGTCAACAGGTACAACTAGGGACACAAACAGCCTGAAAAATTTACAGACTGCAGTCTAACATGCCCTGTGCTGCTTTCCTCTACCAACTGTATACTTCTCATTTCTTTCCACTTGTTGTTCTTTTGTCCAGTAAGCCTCAACATCCTAGAAGTTCCATATTCCTAAATAACAGCATCATTTGAGGGCCAAGTGTACAAACACATGAGCATATGAGGAACATTTTCATTCAAACCACGGCATTGGTGAATTATATAGGTAGTAAAGTACACTGGAAATACGAAAATTAAAGTCAATTTCAGATGTTCTTATCATACATGTAGATATGCAGATTAGCAATCAGAGGATGATGTCAACTTCATAGATATGGTAACTATTTTACTAGTTAGATATGTATGAAATATTATTTTGTTCACTTTATATATAAATGCTCTGTTTGATTATATGCTTGTTTTTGTTAAAAAAGTTCCCTCAGAATCAAAGGGATTTATGTATTTGGTACCAAGTTGGCGGCACTGATTGGGTAGTTTTGGAAGACTTGTTCTTTTAAAGAAGGTGTGTCACTTGGGACAGACTCTGAAGGTTTAAAACCTGGTTTTATTCTCAGTTTCCTCTCTTGGCTCTCTGACTGTAAGTCAAAATATTAACTCTCAGTTAACTACTCTGTTCATCATGCCCACTATTTCCCTAACGTGATACGCTATGATGTCAATGTATATAAATGACCTTAATATTGGGGTATCATTATTAATTCCTCTACTCTTATAGTTCAGTTATCTGTTCCCTCCTACCAAAGCCTTTTTGTCTGCTTTTATGCCATTGATAACTGTAGACATAGTTTTGCTCTGTATCCCTTATTTCTACATTTGAAAAACTTACAAATGTCTCAATAATCTATGAGTATGTTAATGGTGATCAAAGTTTTAAACTTCCAGTCTCTGCATCTGTTACTTATTATTCACTAATTTCCTGGTCACGCTGTATAAACATACCCATTAGTAGATGACTATTCACATTCTAATAATGAGAGAAAGAAAAAGTGCATGGATTTGTTTGGTTGGGAAAGAGGGGAAGATCTTGGAGGACTTAGGGGGAGGGGGCAACTGCATTCAGAATATATTCCATGAAAAAAATCTAATTTCCATAAAAGTAAAAAAAAATTCGCCTTAACATTCTGCACACACAGTTGCTTTTATGTACCACTGAATCATCCTCTTCCAAGAAACCATTAAATCATAGCGGTTTAAAGTCAACTCTCAAAGAAACCTCTTCACTTTCTACATGGCCAGAAGCACACTAGCACTCTTCACTGAAGTCAACATGATGAGAAACCTCCTTCAGCTAATGACCTTTAAGAGGCTGGACCACGTTGGTGAGTAACCTTTTGGGTACCCAGAGAAAACCTCTGGACTGCTCATCTTTCTCTCTTATTTCTACACTCCACACCTTGAGGTTGAACTTACCATTCCTGTTCTGTGAGTTTTCGCCAGCAATAAAAAAATAATATTAAAAGCTTTTGGGGTTATCTTGAGATTATTTGACTTGTACCCCACCCCCCTTTAATGCACTCAGTTACACTGGTATCCAAAATGGGCCTTGAACCAAAGGCCCTGAGATTAAGGGTCCTGAAAGAAAAAGAGAAAAAATTAAATGGGATAATAGGTAGATTATTCTGAACTTACTTACACTAATAATAATAGTGAGTATTATTATATTATATAAAAATAGGAACCTCAGTGTTCCTATTACCAATTTTATTCTAGTTTGCTTTCAGACGCTATGATAAACCACTGACCAAAAGCAAATTGAGGATGAAAGTCTTTAATTTAGCCTATAGCTTCTAGCCCGTCTACAATAGATGTGAGAAAGAATTCAAGGTAGAAATCTAGAATCAGGAACTGAAATTTCTTGAATGGTTTGCTTTCCGTGGGTTGCATAGCTTGTTTTAAATACAATGCAGGATCACCCATCAATGGGTGGCATCATCTACAGTAGGGCTGGGTCCTCCTGCTTCAATTACTAATCAAGAATATGCTTCTTAGATTTGCTCCCAGGCCAATATGCTGTAGGCATTTCCTTCAGCTGAGTTTTTCCTCTTCTCAGGTGAGTCAAGTTAACAAATACCATCAGCATATACTCTTCAATCAAAAAATTATAAACCAGCCTTTGCTTCAGAGCTTACACTGAACCTAGGCTAAGAGATTAAGTTATAATTGCCCCCAGGGTCAAATGATCACTTGGGCAAATCATTTTCCTAGAGCAAGAGTTGCAAAAGTCAATGCTTATAAGGGAAATGTGAGTTACTAAAGTGTATAGCCTCACACAGCAAAATAATCTAAACATAGGCAAATTAATCTAAACATAAACGTAATTGCTAAAATGAGGGTGATATTGATGAAATAAAGTTATATTTTAATCCTAGACTTTCAAATATGCTACTGTTTTAAATTTAAATTTGAAATTTAGGACTCTTTATAACTCTGACTTGGGTTGAACATTCTTATATAACACCAAAGAGGTTTTAGTTTATTTATAAATGCTTCAGATTTCATTTTTTTAACTTTAAATTCTTTCTTTTTCTCAGAGTGATTCCCATTAAAATTTTACTTCATAATGTGTGCTATCACCAATATAGGTGTTCTCTTATCAACTACGTTGATTAACTTTCCAAATTCAATCATACTCTGTGCTTTAAAAAAATAAGCACAGTTGAGTGTGATAGTGTACATTTTAACTTCAAAACTCTCTTGGAAGAACTATGTTAATCTCTGAGTTTGAGGTCAGTCTGGTTCACAGTGAGAGCTCCAGGCCAGCCTGGACTACACTGTCAAATCCTCTCTTTACAAAGGTAAAATAAACTCAATGGCAAAGACATTGAAACTCGCCTATGTCTATTTAAAATGCATTTATAAACACCTTCATTGCTTAATATATGTTGTTTTGTTTAAATTCTTTTATTGATTCTTTCTGGATTTCACATAATACATCCTGATCTCACTAATCTCTCATTCCCTCGCATCTGCCTTTTGCCCTTGCAACCTCCCTCTGAAAACAAAACAAAATTTGAAAGAAAAACCAAACCAAACCAAACAAGACAAGCAAAGAAAGGAAAAGGAGAAGAATCTCCTTGTAGAAGCTGTGATGTAGCCCTGTGTACTCCTCAGTCCACTAATATCTACTTGTTCATTGCTTTGAGGCATTGCTCTGGTTCAAGGCCCTCGCTATTGCTACACCATCTATAATGGGCTCCCCTTGAGCCTTAGATATCCTGTGGTTGTCCTATTTCATGGAGATACTGCAGTTTTGGATCTATAGGTTCATTCCCTTTACATGCTCCAACTGTTCATAGATTTGATGAATGTTAGGGTAGGCCAAACCATAGTCCTGGTTCCAGGCCTGGGTAGGAGCTGGATTGGTCAGTCCAGGCTGCCAGCTTCCCCTCATTGTCACTACCTGATTAAGCTCTCCAGCACTACCTCAACCTACTTACCTAGTATAGCCTGCAGCCTGATGCATAGCCATTTCTCCTGATCAGAGGACCTGGGTATGACTCACCCACATTCACACCACCAGGACCAGCCTAGTGCCTCACCCGCACAGCACCAGGACCAGTCTACTGTTTTGCCCAGGCAACGTGCAGTATCTCTCTCCTGATTGCTATAGGGGGCATGCAATGGGGGGGCATTGACGTAAGTTTAATGAACCATAGTATATGTGTTTGTTAAATTAGCTGTATTATTTTTTCAAAAACTATTTGGGACATTGTTTCTTTCTACATTTTCCTCTTACACTTGTATATATATACTCTTTCATGGTGTCTGATCTAGGGAAATAATTTTCTAGATGACTGAATAAGAAGTTGAGATAGGTTTGAAGTAGCAATTAGTCCCATCCATGTGATTTTCACATCCTTCAGGTGATATAAGACAATTACTACTTTAGTCTGGGTTTTTCCTTAGTCTCATAGATCATCAGTTTTAGTTCATCAAATAGAATATGAAATATATCATCTCAATAACTTTTTCACTTTTCATAAAGTAGCAACATCCATCATATGTAACAACACCCTTTTAAGTACTCAAAAACAACTTGGAACAACAAATACATGAAAAAGATCAGGAAATGATTTCCAAATGCACTGTATTAAAATGCTTAGTGCGCCTGCATAATAAAAACCCTTTTAAGTAATTAGTATCCAGAGACACTAAAGTCAATGGAATGTGATTTACATACCTTGTCCTGGAATTTTAAATATTACACTTGGCTTGGTTAAGGTTTAGGGTGGCACAATCTCAGGTATCAAATATCAGCTTTAATTACATATGTACACATAAGCAGACTATATACAAATACGTGTATTTATAGTCTGTTTATGTGTATATATTTTCTATAATAAAATATATTATATTTGTATGGGTATTACATATGCCATATATATATATATATATATATATATATGGATATATGTGTATACAGCTTCACATTGTGAATTAATTCAGAATCTGAGCTTACTAGCTTACTTATCTTCTGACGTGTGAATAAAATCCACATACCCTTTATGTCCTCCTAAACTAGGAACCTGAGGTTTTTATAACACCACATCTTGTGCAGCCTTAGTGTGTGAACACAATTATCAATACAGAGAAAGATAAAGAAGCAATGTCAGCTAGAACTAGGTCATGTGCTTCAAATAAAGAAAGTGAACACATAGCAGCCTGTGAAAAATGAGGGATATAGAATCATATAAGTAAAAATTTAAATAATAAGTAGATAAAAGAAGGATTAAAGGCAAATATATAGATTAAGTGACACTTAAAATATTAAGAATTGAAAGCCTCCTGATCTGGAAAATATGAGATTTAAAATATATATGCATATCGATTGAATTGAATGCAGAATACTGAAGGGATGCAGTTAAACTATCATCTAAAAGCATGTAAAATGTTATAGGAAATGAAAGACATTTTTGAAAGCGTGAGGAAAGCATCTAATAGGGTCTTAAAAATAAAACATTAAGTGAATGATAAAATACAAAATTAGAAAGACTATGATTAGAAAAGTATTGGGTTATGAGACTACAAATTATTAGAAAAAAAAGAAGCCTGAATAAAACCAAAAAAATACATGTCTTGACAAATAAAGTGAGGGTCACTGAATCTGAAAACCGTATTGTGTAATCAAAGGAAGAAAAATTTGCAGAAATGAAGATGGATGAAAGAAAGAAGCACAAAGAAAGTCAGTGAGAAACGAGGGAGAAGGAACACATGGTTAGACAGCAGATTGTAAAGTGTAGAACGTCACAATCAATAGTGACACAGAAAGTGTATATTTTACATCCATGTTCAGCTAAGCCATTATTTGACAGTAATCCCTAAACAGAGCAATGTCAATGTGCAAAAACAAGTCTTTTACCTTCATTTGAATTATATATGACTTCATTTTTATTAAATATATACACACATACACACATAACTGAGTAAAAATTGTGTTAGGAGATAATATTAATCAACATTCATATTAATAATTACAACAATGAATATTATTATAAAAATATTTATGTGTGTTCATTCATACAGATATTATTTTAGTTTAATTGTACATATTATATGTAGTACTTTTTAACAGCAAAATTTATTTTGAGGTGACAATATAGTATTATAAACTATGTATATTCATAGATTCCTAGTTTTGTTTCTTATGCTCAAATGAATTAAATATCCAGTCTAAAAGTAAATTAGTACATGTTTTAAGACAATAAATTAATATTCAATTATATTTAGGATAATATTCACAAAAATAGCCATATTAAAGAACCAAATTGACCAAAATTCAGAAATGGTGAGTAAAAGAATGCTTAAAAGATCTTGGAAGACAGATGAACTTTTTTTCTGATAAAACATAGATATCCAAAAGTTAAAGTAATCATTTCCCCTTTTGTTACTTGACAATAAGCGTGAAGATAACATTTATTCCTGAAACACATGAATTTAGTACATATACTGAAATAGCAACAATGAATGTCATCATCACATAAGAATATTGAAATGTTTGAGATTATAGAAAGTGAATTTTTTCTGTTCAGATTTGTAGATTGAGTGACAGTTGGTACCCAATGTAAATGCCAAATTCTTTTCTAATATATGTTGATAATACCTCTTGTAAGAACTAGAAGTATATCCACATATGATATTTGCATAATACTATAGAAAATCACAGAACCCATCTAATACCTACTTAAATAAATTAGATTATAATAACAAAATTCCCATGTGCTAAGGATCTAATCAAAACTGAGAGACAGGCAAACAGAATAGGAAATAGCACATTTTTTTTCTCAAATTAGACTGTGAAGTTTACCCATGCCTGTAGAAGATAACATTTCACAGTATTATCAGACTAGTTCTAAAAGTTGCCTAGTGTAGGGGCAAAAACAAACATAAACTTATAGGAAGTACTCTATAAAAAAATTTGTTATAAAATAATAAAATAATCTTCAAACCTATGCAGCAGAGAAATCTATACTAAAGACTGGATGTACAAAGAAAGTAGTACTAGATAAGAAACAAATTCTAAAGTGGATCATATCTTTATCATATTCTCTATTTGATCACATTGTGAAATAGAATGTCCAGAGAAACTTTCCAACTAAGGAAGCTGATTTAACTGCTTATCATATGAAGAATGACAAGATAAAAGGGGAGTAAATGTAAATTTTTCTTTTAACAATAAAAAAGGGAAAAAAGGGAGAAAAATCTTATTCTGTGTCATTAATATTACCGACAAATTTTTTATTAAATTTTTTTATATTTCTCACTTATAAAAAAGTCAATATTTTATCAGTAATCAAGATCCCAATTCCTTACAAGTAGTTTTAATAGATAGATTTTCGAATAATAACTGTAGAAAAATAGCTCAATCAGGTGAAAGGATTTCTAGCTGTCATTCAAGGGAGGCATAATGTGAGACTAGCAATGGGACCTAGGATCATGAAAACACACAGCTTCAAGATGAGTCCACTGAGATACACTTACTAAAGATAAGCCTATCAGGAAGACACAAAGACAAATGTAAGATTTAGCTAATGCATATCGGGAAGAACACTGTGTGTTAGTCAAAAGAAGACAGAAATTGTATCTTCATTAAATAAACTCAACATAGAATTTAAAAATGCTGAGATTGGTTGATATCATTGGGAAGCCTGCTCTTTTTGGGAGGATAACTGAGGAGCAGTGAATCTTGGGGAGAGAAAAGGTGGAGGGGGGACTGGGAGGATGAGAAGGATGGGAAGCTATGGTTGGGGTATATTGTATGAGAAAAGAATAGATAGATAGATAGATAGATAGATAGATAGATAGATAGATAGATAGATAGATAGATAGATAGATGTTTCTTTGGAGTATTGGTTGAGAATTAGATTAAGAAAAACAAGAAGAGGTTTTAAATTTTTAATCTATGTTACTCTTTGTTGAAATTTTAAATTATATGTATGTGCATTATGCTTAAAGCCTATGAGCCTCTGGTGACGTTTAACAAATGCTAATTCATTCTATGTTGTAGTTTAATCCTTAAGATTTCAGTCTGATGTGTTTCATAATTCCATAGAAGCAAATGATATGTTCCATTCTATGTAATTTAGCAAATAAAAATAATTAAACATCAGTTCATTTTGGGCAAATGTTTTCATTAACATTTGGGAATCAATCACTGTTTTGAAAAAATATCTCATTTGATAAAATGGGGCAATTAAATAGTACAATTTAAAATTCATCAAATTCGGAACTTTGGCAAGAGGATCGCACACACCTGTGATTGCTGAGTTGCTCTGAAAGTTTCATTTCCTGATATAAATTTCTAAAGCTCTTGGCTTTTTTACAGACACAATTCAAACATTAACAGAAGCCAACTTTCTCACAGATAACATTTAGTTTGTCGAAGCCTTGCCAGACAAACCACACTACATTTTAATTTTCTTTTTATGTTAGTAATAAAGGTTTTAACTTTTTTGGTAAAGCACCCTTAAATTTTTGCTTATTTATTTGTTTATAATGCTAAGCTCAGTTTGGAAATGCTTCATATTGATCATTGATTTTTAGGAATTTTAATGTAATTCATAAACATAACAAAGTTCTATAGTCTTTCTCCCTTCACTGAGATCATTTTAATTTCTCCTATTTATGATTTTTTTCCATTATTGTGAACTAAAATAATCTCATTGGAAAACAAAGAAAGGTAATCAGGATTATTGATTATCACAATACATGGTCATTTAATCAATATACTATAAATTGAGTTTTTAATATTAGAGAGTAGGGACTGTCCACCTTTCATGAGAGTTTATGATGTTTTTCTGTCTGGTTCTCTCTTAATAACTACCTTATTTACTAAGCTATACTAAAGTCACCATTCAAAATCTTTTTAAGGAAAATGTCAATCTATTGGCAAGTCCTGAATAAATAACAAAAAGAGAAAATATATATACTATTTTCCATTTACAACACATTCTAGAAAGCACTAATATATGTAACAAGGTTGCATAATTGTATCACTAGAGAACTCATGAAGGCTACTCTATGGTACAAATTGACTTACTGTTTTCTATTATCAATTGAAAACTTTTGTGCATATTTGAATCTGTTGTTAGGTCAAGAAGAGTTAAAATGGAAAACTGGTGACAATTACCAAGTAAACAGTCCCATAATCTTAAAGCTTTGTGATACCATTTGTAGTGTTGGCTAATCTTCACTTTCAACATGAAAGTATTTAGAATTACTTAGGAGATTGAGGTAGACCTTGTGGTGTGGTGTAACATGAGGGGCCTGCTTGTTGGGGTTACTGTCCTGCCAAGTACCCCACAGCCGGCAAGCCCCAAAGAAAATCACACAGAGAGTCTACATTAGGTTATACACTGATTGGCCCATTAGCTCAGTCTTCCTACCAGCTCCCATAACTTATATTAACCCATTTTCAGCCACATGGCCAGTACCTTTTCTCAGCTGGGCTGCTACATGTTGCCTCCTTGGAGGTCTGCGCAGAAATGCCAGGGAAACTTCCTGCTTCCCAAATCTCCTGTTCTCACCTCCACTTCCTGTCTGGTTTTCCCACCTATACGCCCTGCCTGGCCAATCAGCATTCATTTAAAACATGATTGACAGGATACAGAATTGTCCTGCACCAGTGTGGTTATAAGAGCATTTAGAGAGAGGATTACTTGAGAAGTCAAGGCCCAATCTGAATGTGGCTTGCATCATCACCAGGGATGAAGACTGGATAAATAAAATTATAAACACAAAAAAGCTATCTAAGAGAATTCTTTCTTCTGCTTCCTGTCCCTGCTGATGGGAAGCACTTGATACATGATTTTGCAGCAATATACTGAGTATATCTGCCATGTTCTTTGCCATAATAGACGGAAAGCCTCTGAAAACATTGCCTGATATAAAATTTATGTTCCATGTTTCTGTAGATATTATTTTACTGACCCAAAATTTAATAAATTTGTAGTATCAAAGTCAACTTTTGAAGGTTGTCTTGTCTCTAATCTCATTTCTTCTGCTAATGGGACCATCACAATCATTTCGAATCTAGAAGGGTTCATGGCCTATTCATCATAGTTCTAAATGCTGCATTACAAACAATTAGTTTCAACAATGTATTTTTGTAAAAATAAATGACCTGTAAACTAGTTACAATAAATTTCCTACTAGTTGAACTCACATAATAGTTGAACAATAAGTTACTATGGAATAATCCTCATGCAAATTGTAAAATTTTGTCACTAAAGTTGGTTGAATAAAATGCTGATTGGCCAGTAGTCAGTCAAGACCTACAGGCAGGGAGACCAGACCAGGAGAATTCTGTGAAAAAAAAGGGTGGAGTCAGAAAGGGTTGCCAGCCAGACACAGAGAAAGTCATGGGCAGATGCAGAGAAGCAAGATGAAAATACAATACTCAGAAAAGTTATCAAGAATTGTGACTAACTGGAGATAAGAATTATGGGGTAATTTATGTGTAAGAGATAGCTAGTAATAAGCCTAAACTATTGGCCAAGAATTTGTAAGTAGTATTAGCCCTCTGAATGGTTTCTTTGGGAACAGTCAGTTGGGACAAGAAGTCTCAGTTTACGATAAATAATTAAATAAAATCTCCTTACAAATATTTCTATCACCTCAGCTGTAAGAAAAATTGGATTCAATTGAAATGCATTAAAACAAATTTTCTTCAATAAAATCAAATTACTTTTCTTTAAAACTATGAAAATGATATAAATTTTGATTTTATTCTTCTCACAGGAAACATTTAATAGCTTTATAAGAGATTCGGTGACTGAAAAATTACATCTTCAATTCCAAAACTTTAAATGCTTTAACTAAAATACTGTATTTTGTCATTACAATAAAATATTCTAAAATACCATGACATTGGTTTATATGCAAAATAATATTTCATCTATTGGAAAAGATATGATTCTATAGAGTTAATTTATATAAAAAATACTCTATTCAGTAAATACAGATTAAAATAGCCAATACTATCTCATTAGACAATGTAAATTATCAATGAAGCATGAAATAGATTGTTGTGGTTACTGGTCATCAGTTACATATCTTATAACACTGTTTCCATTAGAAAGTTGTAAGAACAGAATTTTGGGAAGTTAAATGTGAACAAATGACTTATCAAAGTACCAGCAAGGGAAAATAGCTGAGGAAAACATGTGGACATTAAGGCTAAGTCTACTAGTATGCTTTGTACTGGGCCTTCCCTAGTCTTCCACAGTATCATCCTTTTCTATTAGGCTAACACTCCTTTGACTTAAACACAATCTATATGAAACAGCTCCTAGTGTCTCTTCATTATGCAATAATGTGCCTATTCATCCAGTCATATATATTGGTGAGTATGTATGGTATAGCTGGATCTTGAGGTAGACTGATTCCAAATTTTCTGAGAACCCTCCATATTGATTTCCAAAGAGACGGTTTAAGTTTGCACTCTCACCAGCAGTGGAGGAGTGTTCCCCTTGTTCCATATAAACTGTCATTAGTGCTTTTGATCTTCTGACAATGTAAGACTCAGAG